>JAGPOW010003310.1:9453569-9511984 GCA_030014935.1 Caiman crocodilus
AGAGGGGAGCTTCCCAGCCAGTATGTGTGCTGGGGGTTTCCTCTCCCCAGATGCATCACCCTGCACTTGTCCACGTTAAATCCCATCCTGTTCTTGTCCACCCACTCCTGCAGTCGGCCCAGATCCCACTGCAGCCTCTCCCTCTCTTCTGGTGTCCCCACCTCAGCCCACAGTTTGGTGTCATCAGCAAACTTGGATGGTGCTTCACATTGCACCATCACGTATCAGGTGCTTTCACCAGCACAAACTGGGAGTTCACATCGGCATAGGTTTCTTTTTAAGAAAATCCTAAGGAAAACCTGCTTTTTTTCCCTTTGTTTTTGGACTTTTCCATGGAAATTTTTAGTTTTCCATCTACCACATGAAAACCAAACCTCTGAGCATTTTCTGTTGAAAAATGGATATTTTTCCAGGTTATAGGTTGCTGGTTTTATTTTATTAGAAATAAAAAAGCCCTACAAACAAACAAAAAAACCCTCAGTGATATTTTCTGGGAAGTGAGATGCTTTCAATGAAGGTTTTTTGTTTTGCCTGAAATGCAGATTTCCCAAAGAAAAGAAAGTTTTGATGGAAAATTTTCCGGCAGCCCTAGCAACAGACAGCCTCCCTGCGTGAGGATAAATCCAAGATTGCAAGATGCTCAGAGACCACAGAGATAATGGGAACCAATAAGTACCCAAGACAGATTGCTACAATCAGTGCCTCATGCTGATTTGTGTTCTTCCCATTCGCCTGATTTGAAGCGATAATGGATGCTTGTTTCTCTTCATGAAGCTTCCAGACCCAAGCAATCCATACAACTTGGAAGCAGTTTAAAGAAATAGGATGTACTATGCTGGTCCACAATTTTCAGCCCAGTCTACTGTTTTATCAAGTCTGCCACCTCCTGATGAAAGCCATTCACTGCATCTGTGTATATGAGCATGTCTCTGATGAACAGCCTACCTACCAGATTAAAACCCTATTAGGCAATGTCCCACCTTTTACCAAGCACTAAGCCTGACTCTAACCAGCTCCTCTGACATGTCACAGCCTTCTGAGTTACTCTGAGTTTACATTATTTTCTTTGGATCACATCCTTGACCCAATCCAACTCTGCTGTGTTGCTCAAAGCTAAGTCAGGCAGAAAGCTGATCCTGTGGCAGTGTGGGGTTTAACGGGACATAGAAAAATCTCTGGTGTCATAAAAGCAGACTATCTAGCTTTATGCCAAATCATTCCAGCCCTCTTGCTCCCTGCCTGGAATAGCTGAAGGTGGTGGGATGTATCCAGGGCCTGCTCAACTTCAGGGACATCTAGCTACTGCTATTTCCACCTTTCCTCGTGACTGTTCACCCCAGCAGAACTGAGAGCAGTTTTTGGCTGCTTTAGGATCAAAGCAAACATAAAGGCAACCTACAACTGCTGTACTGGGCAAAATGTAGCTGGACATGGTTTCAAGTCCTTTAGTCCGAATGATTTAGTTTACTTGGTACTATTTGGGTGTGTCTATGTAAGACACTTTACTGCACAGAAGGCACTTGTGGGACAGCTGCTAGTGAGCTCTCTGGTGGGCAGTGATTCCTCACCCAGCAGGCGGCTGGCTGGAAACTGCTGCTCCTGGGGCAGCTGCAGGGGAGCCCTGTGCCAGTGGGGATTCCCTGCCCAGCCAGGGGCTGGCTAGGACCTGTCCTGTTCCTGGGGCAGCTGTCAGTGAACCCCCGGTTGGGGGCTCACTGCCAGCTGTGTGTCTCAATGTGCACAGGGCCAGGAGACAGCTGCTGCCACATCTGGCAGAGCTCTCCTTGCCCTGTGTGAATTGGCCCCATACCCCCTGCCAACCTCCAGGCTAGCACCCTGGGGGGAGCCTGGAGCCCTTGGCTGCTGTAAGAGAGCAGAAGCAGCCCTGTACTGGGCTGCTCCCATTGAGCGATTTGCTCCCAACCAGATGCAAGTGTAGACATGCTCCTGGGAAGGCTTACTGCCCAGTATTTTACTGAACAGAAAACCTATACTGCACTAATAGCACATGCAGATGCACCCTTTATGTCAGTGGTCTCCAACCTTTTTAAGTAGGCGATCACCTTTGGCATTTAAAAGCAACCCAAGATGTATTGTGTGGCACCACTCCCCCTCCTTCCCCTCCCTGCCCAGCAGGTAAGTCTGTGGGAAGGGAAAGGGGTGGGGGCAGATCAAGAAAAATTATTTGGGGGCATGCCTCCCTGGCAGATAAGTCTGTGTGGGAAGGGACGATTGAGTCTGTAGCCCTAGCCCCACTTCCTCCCTCACCACAGGGGCTTTGAACTGGCCCCTGCCCTGTCCCCATCCCTTCCCCCCCGGACTGACCTGCTAGGCTGTGGCACATATGCATGTGCCCAGACCCCCACCCCAACCTCAGACTGACTCCAAGAGGCTCCAAGATCTACTGGTAGATCAAGATCCACTGGTTGTAGTTTCCTGCTGTTCTGTAAGAGGGAGATTACTGAATTGAGCCTTATGACAGGGGTCTCAGCATGTCCAGGACATGGATGCTGCTTTATAGACAAAGCCAGATGGCTCAAGGCACCATATTTGGTTAGTTTTGACCTTTCTGCTAGGGTGATGCTTAGTTTTTCATTCAGAATTGCAGTTGTGCACTTTTTAGTAGGTTTTGTTCAAACTAACAGACAAGGAAATTTAAATCTTTAAATTTAAATTAGCATTCTAGCCAGAACTAAAGCTATAGCTTTTAACTGCTGATAAACTGAACAATGCCATCAGCAAACCAAGATTACAACTGAAATAAAAATCAATAATTAATAATACAGAATGAAGTCAGAGTGCAAGAAAGATTCAGATTATTCAACAGATCCTACTGTTTGGCTAATTTTTACAAAGCAGTAACAGGAAACCTAAGGATTAGAGTCTGATTCTCAGCTTGTACAGGTAGCAGCTAGACCCTTCTTGGAGGCTGTTGGGCTGGAGTATTGATCATTACTATTCTTTCTCAAGAGACCTGGGTGATTCAATATTATTTATGTCTAACATAGAAATGTGGCAGTGACATGCTTTCCACTTTATAGATGGATATGATGCACTAGAGATGAGCCCAAATATCAGTAAGCACGTACATTAATGGCTGTCCTCCTGTCCTCACTTCCTTTCTCTCCTTCCTTTTCCTTCTTGGTCTCACCAAATGTTATTCCACATTTGGTCAACATACAAAACTCGGAGCTCTTAACTACACTAGTCTAGTTAAAGCAATACAGCCCTTCAGTATGGACAGAGCTCTATTGATGCAGGGGTGCTGTCAATAGCTAGTCTAGTACAGGAAGGAGAAAACCCCTTTTTGTATCTTTATGCTGTTATCACTGGGTTCAAATATGAGGGCTGGTCCTGATTTTTAACAATGTGACTAGAAAAGCCACCCCTCAAACCAGAGTGCAAGCTATGAAGAGCAGGCTTCAGATTCCTAACAGGAAGGGACCCTCTCTGTTTCAGGCCCAGACTCTTGATACATAACAATCATAATATCTTGCTTGGATATAACACTTTAAATAAAAGTGTATTTGAGATGGTCCAAGTGCATAATAGAAGCAGTTCACCACTCAGCTCTAAGGGAGGACCCAGCACTGACATGCACTCACTTCTGGAATAATGAATACAGAGGGGGTGGGGGGCCAAGAGACCAGACCATATGCAACTGAAAATTAAGGGAAATGTGGAGTAAATAGAATGGTACTCCCCAAGGAAAATGCAGCCAAGCCTATAAATGGTCTGGTAGAGCGTTTGACTTACTGCCGAGTCCAGCCTGCAGGCTGGGGGAGGAGGGAGGGAAATAGATGGAAAATAACCTGGCAATGTTCATACCAACTGGGAGGAGGGCTGCAAGAGGAGATTTTTGATCAGCTTTTTGTGCAGTGTTGTTTCTCGCTCTACAGCAACAACCTCAAAGAAAGCCTAGTGCCTTGATTACAACCTGTCCCCCTGACTGAGCACCTGGCCCACCCCAGTAATTTACTGTTAGTCTCCAGTTTTCCCTGATGTT
This sequence comes from Caiman crocodilus, assembly GCA_030014935.1. Lineage (NCBI taxonomy): Eukaryota > Metazoa > Chordata > Crocodylia > Alligatoridae > Caiman > Caiman crocodilus. The sequence continues at coordinate 9,457,576 of JAGPOW010003310.1, forward strand.
TTCCCTTGGAAGCCCAGTGGGAGTGCAAGCCCCTGGACACCTCTCTCTGCTGAGAAGATTATAAAGATTTTACAGCTGCCTCTTGTTCTTGCTTCAGTGGAGTTCCTCATTAGCTTTGCTGAAAAGGAGCCTGGAAAATAGCTTAAACAAACAGTCCACAGAGAAGCAGTGGCTCTAGATCCTTTAGCCCTGGTGGGAGAGGCCAGCTCCCATGCAGCTCCCCCCCTGCCAACTGCTCTCCTGGGTTGAAGTCTTCACAGGCAACTCTCCAGGATATGCAGGAGTCTTCCCCTCCTCCCCAGCACTTGCTAGGACCCGCGTGGCTGGGGTGTCCAGCTGTGCAACTTCAACTGGGAAAGCAGGGAGAAAAGGGCCTCGATGGCGTGCTAGGAGAGAAGCCCTGTGTGAGCAGTCTGTATCACCATCACACAAGCCAGTATTGCCTATCACCTTTTCTAAAGGGGCTTCATATTATGGGCCATCCCTGCCCACCTCCAGGAGCTGCAGGCTCCAGCAGGCAGTGCAGTTCCAGGCATTGTCCTGTCCTGGTACGTTCTATAAATGCACTTGAACCGTCCTGGTCGCTCTGACATCTTGTGTCACATAGGAGGGGAGTTTGTGAATGCAGTGCAGAGGTGTGCTAAGGACAGTCTTGGGACTTAGTTTTCTACCTCCATCCTGCTCTAGATTTATATGAAACTGCTTGGAGAAGTGAGCCTAGCACGGTGAGTGGGAGGTGGTGAGATTTATGATGGACTTGAGTTCCTGGAGGAGTTTTCCCTGCTTTCCAGCATGGCCACATCCTAGCTCTGAACCCTGGTATGTACTTACACAGAGACCTGCCTCGATTCGTTCCTCCACTGAAGCAGGGCACTTCTAGTCACCAGGCTAGCAGCTGGGGGAGGAGGGAGAGGACTATGGGGGGACCTCTGCCAGGCCCCATCCCCTGTCTCCCCCCAACCCCCGCCCACTCCCCCATGGCCACCCTGCCTGCCCCAGCTCTTGGCCCGTTGAAAAGAAGCCCTTACACGCTGGCTGCTGCCGGGGGGTGGCGGGTCGGGGGGGCACACCTGCTGAGTTGGGGCTTTTCTTTTCAAAGAGCCAGGACCTGGGGCAGGCAGGGCAGCCATTGCCGGGCTGGGAGAGCAGGTGCGGGATGGACCTGCGTAATTTGGAGATTCAGCTGATTCAGCAGCAGTCAAACCTCTGAATCAGACTCGAATGAATTAATTCGGGACAGTGATTTGAATCACTGAATTAAATCACTGTCCCCCGAATCGGCTGAATCCAAAGTAAATACTCGCCACTTTGCACAGGCCTACCGAGCAGGCTTCTTACCGGTGGCTGCAGCACAGGGTGTTTCTCTGGGCCACACATAGATGCTGTGTGAGGCTGATGTTCATCCCTTTGGGAGGCCTGTTGAATGCCTGAGTGAGGGCTTGTTGACAATCGCATGCAACAGAGGGAAGAGGAGTATGTCCCACCCAAGCTCAGAGCCAGTCATTAGAGGGCCAGTGACTTTGAACAAGAAGCAGCAGGGAAATCCGGTCCAGGGTCCTTGGCTGTGCCCTTAATTAGCAAAGGATGATGTGAAGCACATTGTTTTGAGTGCTCAGTAAATAGCTTTCTCCCCACAGGCCCTCGAGAAGGAGAGCAGTGATCCTTGTCCTGAGAGCCCTCCAGAGCTGTGAATCATCCCTGCGCAGAACTGGCATCCTTAAAGGTCAGGCATTCACGCTCAGCAGCCATGTTTCACCCTTGCCAAACTCCAGCGCCTTTTATCCTGTCTCTCCTGGCTCTGCATTGGTGCCTGCCCATCCTGCCTGCCAGACAAAACCCTATGCACGTGACCTATGACAGGCACCTACAGGTTGTGATACAATCATCTCTAGGAGCCCATGGGAATGCAGATCACTTTGGCTTTGATACGCTGCACTAAGCTGTGACTAGAGGGAAACTGCTAGCAGGCAAGTCACACCTGCAGACTAAATCTATCTCTCTAATCCTGGGTGGGCAAAATTCACTACTTCCACTTGTTCTGGCTCATTTATAGTGGGAATCCTACCAACCCTGGTAGACACCTGATGGGCCCAATGGATGTGCAGGGCAGAAGTACCCAGCACCTTGGAGATAAAAAAAATCTCAGTTCATGGGATGAACAAAGGATCAGAGAGATCCAGTGGGGAAAGGCAGATAAAGGACATACAGGTGGAACTGGAAGGTTATTGTAAGGAGCAGGGGGTCGGGGGGACTGACTCTCACTGGGGAGGCACTGTGGGAAATGCCTTATTGCATTCATGGCTATAGTTCACAAAGGGTTCAGCAATTTTCCATGGAAGTGGATAAAACCAAGCACCCTGATAGACACTGGCCTTTGCAGAGGGCCTTAAGAACAGGGGGAAGGGATACTGGGGAGGGGAAACCAATGTCTCTTACCTCAGAAATGTCAGGTCTTGCCTTCCCTGTTTTGCTGGAGGTCTTCCCTGGTTGCAGTGGGAGGGCCAGGTGAGACTGGGCACCCCTTATACCTTTCACTGACAGATCTTCTGTCTTCAACAAAAGAGCTTTTCTTCTGCCAGTGTGATAAGTGTTCCACTTACATAGGTTTAAATAGCCTAACCAACCTCCTGCCCCTCGTCCTCAGTTATAAGGCTGGCCTCTGTGACATCATAACCATGCTATCTGTGCTGTCACCACAGATGTTTCAATAAACAAAGGGAGGTGAGACATAATTTTGGATGATAAAAAACCAGGAAAAATAGCTTTAAAAATCCCAAAGTAAACCCTTCCATGGATTTCCTTGCAGAGCAGAACAAAATAATAATTAAAATAAATAACTGCACTTTTTAAATACCTTTGCAGGTCGCTGTTAATGGAGAACAGTGAAACTATACCAGAAAGACCAATTAAAGAAATCTACTGAAAGGTCAGTAATAATACTCAGGCACTTCCCATCCTTCTGCCTCTCTTCTTACACAGGCTCTGGCTAAGGAGTCCAGCAGCCCTAAGCCCTAGTAGCAATGCTGCTGGAACATTTATTTACGTGACTCTTGTGAGATTTCCAGGGGACAGGCAGGTTATGTTCTGCTGTTTTGTGCCTGAGCACTGACTGGGATATCTATGGAGACATCTTACTCAGCTCCTGAATGGGAAGAAACTTAATCTTGCCTTTGGCCTCTGCATCACGGAGATATGCTTCGGGGACCCCCTGAAGAGCTTATGATACATTTACCCACTCTGCTGTCTCTCCCTGAAGGTCTCCTCTTGGTGTTTCTCCATTACATCAGTCATGTGGTCTGCATTCAGCTCCCAGGGTTTGGCACACTCCCCGTAATTAAAACACTTTGGGAATAGCCAGTTTGTTTGTTTCTTCAGTCCTGATGATAGTGGTTTGCTGCAGAAAGGCAAACATTTCAAGGAGGCACTGGGAGCCCCTGCTCTCAGTGGAGCATGATTAATGGCTGTTCGGAGAAGAATGAGCCTTTGTTTCTCCTGCCTCTGTGCATGGCACTGGCCACTCTGCAAAGTGACACCCCCATGCACTGGACACCCCCTATCCAGACAGCAACAGTGAGAGTATACACCCAGAGACTCAGGCCTCAGTATCGCAGCTTCCTCTTTCATTAAACCTTGCATCGAAGACACAATTGTAACATCCTGACATCACACTTATTTCCATGACAGCAGCTGGTGATGCTGCCAGCACCAAGTGATGACTCCATGCCAGCATAGGGCAGAGAAAAAGCTCTAAGGGAGCCCAGGAAAATACTAGCCCAGGCCAACAAGTGTGGAAGCAGTCTCCTTCTCTAACACCTGCTGCAGGCAGTGTCCTCCTTTGGCTTTAAAGTCTTTGACTCTTGTGCCTTCTATCCCTACAGATTGTAAACAGGTTTTAAATGATGAATTTTCAACCTATAGCCCTAAAGAGCTCTCAGAGCCCTGGCCTCCATGGTGTCCAGAACTATAAAATCATGGAATTAGCTTAGTTCTCTCTTGCTTGTGGGGAAATAAATTATATTCGCTGTGCCAGGGGGTAGGGAGTCGCATGCAGTCTGCAATCTTCAGAGAAGGTTGGAGAGAAGAAGCTTGGGGCAGGGCCAGGTGAAATGGAGAATCTGTCTAGGAGTATTTTCTTTACTATGGTAAAGATTTAGCTGGAGCCCTCCATGCAGCAGATATTGTCTTATGGAAAAAGAATCTCTCTGAGAATGTTTCCCTATAGTGGTAAGGGCTCAGTTTGATCTTTCTCTATAAAAGCTTTCTCTATAAAAGCTTTTAGACAGCAACCAGAGGCAGGCAGCAATGTCAACAACAGTGGTGGCTAAAGCAGCAATAAAAGAGTAATGCTAGGGACAACTGGACTGCAGCATTAAGTGTGATCAGCCTACAGTCAAGAAAGGAAGGCTGGTAAGTGCTCTCCTGCCCAACAGCAGTTGCTTCTGCTGGGAACAGAAACAGAAACCTCACAAACTGCAAGAACTGTGCACTTTTCAGAGCTAGGACAGTGAACATGAGCAGGACATAACGAGGAGAGGAAGACAGCGACAGTCATCTCATATGCCACGCAGAACTGTAGGAGGAAGGCTGGGTCACCACTATTAACAAGGGCTATTAGTTGCCCCACCCCTTTTGCCTTGGCTTATCCTCCAGGTTTTCCCAAGTTCATGTGTGTTAACCGTGCTTTCCCCTTTCTTCTCATAAGGTGCTGTTTGGTTAATGCCTGGACTCTTAGCTTGTGAGTGGGGAAGTCTTACTTGTTCTGAGCACCCAGCTGGTAGAATTTAGATTCACAGGTTTCTGGGTGGGCTTGAGCTGGTATCATGAAAAATCGGTAATAGTAACCTCTATAAAACAAGCCCAACTCTTTTAACTGCCAAAGAGCATCTGGCAGAAGGATTCCAATGTCATGGTTTTGTTTCACAGGCCATTCCAACTACTTGCCATGTATGTATAGCACTCCCATAAGTTAGACAGCTATGGCTAATGGAGCCAGTACTCAAGCTGCTCCAAGTCACTCAGCAAGGAGTTATATCTTGGCCTTGTTTGAAGTCTGCAGGGGGAACATCCCCATGACAGGCCAGCTTCTCCATCCAGATGGTACCTGCTGTTCCTTAGGCTTCAGATGCCCTTAGTATGCTTTGGGCCCAGGATCCTAACTACCAATCTAGGCCTGTGACCACATTCCCACCCAAGCAAGCCAAGTATCAGCAGGGCTGTGCTGGATCTGATTCTGAGCTCCACTGTCTTGGCTGCATTTGTTTAATACTCAGGGAAATTAGATCAGAGTTTGGATATCAGTAATCAACCCTACTATTAGTAATTAGTATTATATGTTTCCATTCATCTACCCAAGCCCGTGCTGGCCCTCAAAGACAATGTAATTCTATCAGAAATACTGGAACCTTAAATATTTTTAAATTAAAAGTACCCTTTAGGTCAGTCTTGGGGCACAGGAAAGTTTGGAGGGTGTGAAAGTGCTTCATTCAGGTTATCCATTTTCCCATCTCAAAAGACAGGAGAAACTATAAGACGGAAGGAGGAAGCAAGAAAGCTGCTTTCATCCCCACAGCCTCTGGCAGTGCTGGCACTGCTTTTGGAAAGTTTAACTGCACTGGCCATTTGACAAGGTGACTGATGCCTTCCTGGGCAAGAAGATGTGTGTTGGATGTGTTTGCACTTGGCCCATTGTACGTTCACAACACAATGGATTATGGAAAAAAACACAGCTGCAGTCAGTTAAAGAGAGAATATTTGCATGGGTATTTTGCTTCATTTGATGGAAAAGTCCCTTCACCTGGCACAAGAGCATGCCTGATAGAATCTCAGAGGTTTCCTTGGCTTAAATGATTCTGCCTTTTATCTTAACTCTTGGTCTCCCGTGCTTGAGGATTCTGGGGCTTGTATCAAATCTCAGAATAACTCACCACTTTCTACTTGTTTCTGTCGCTGCAGAACTTCAGTGGCTACTACTGCCCCCGTGAGTGGTAGTAGTGTGATGAAGGTGACATAGGGCATAATGAGGAGGACGGATGGATGATACACACAATGCATAAACACCATGGGCTATTTTAGGCATTCACTGACCAGTGTTTTCTTATGAAGTAGCACTTGAGGCCCCCCCAAATTAGCAGTGTGTGCTGGGAGTACAGATCTAGGAGGATCAGCTGTTTCAGCTGCATTTTTGGATGCAGAAGGCCACATTTTTGGAATTGTGTACACCCCAGGACTCCTCCACAGGGAGACCAGAATGTGAGCTGCTTTGATAGCGGAAGAGCAGATGTGATTGTGTTCTGGACAGCTGCAGTTCCAGATTACTATCAGTTTGGTGCTGGTTATCCACAGCAGGGGTGCAAGGCCAAAAAACATGCTCTGCTCTGCAGGATTATGATTCTGGGCAATGTACACAAAACATGAAAAGCTTTGAAGCAATGAGCTTCCTTCTCTGTGGTGCGGCACATATCCCAGTTATTCCCGTCTCCTCTCCCTTTGCCTTTAAAAGGGGTATGGCTCCTTGAAAGCACTTGTGCATCTCTGGGTACATGTCACTGCCATCAATACCTGCTGCTTAGAAAAAGATGTATGACACACCAGTCTTTAGGGACACAGTGCTTTTCCAAAAGACATAGGTGGGACCATTCTTTCCTGACCAACACATTCCAGTCCGTAGATTCATAGATTGTAAGGGGCTGGAAGGGACTGCAGAAGGTCATCAGGTCCAGCCCCTGCATCAGGCAGGAAAGACAATTGGGGTCAGGTGACCCCAGCAAGGTGATCGTCCAGTCTCCTCTTGAAGATTTCCAGTGTAGGTGATTGCACCACCTCTGGAGGGAACTTATTCCACAGTCTAGACACCCTGACTGTGAAGGAGTTTTTCCTAATGTTGAGACTGAAATGGTCTTCCAGGAGTTTGTGGCCACCCAATCAAATCCATTTCTTGCCCTAGCAGGTCTATGAAGCTTTGGGCCCAGGAAGGCAGTGTTTGCCCACCACTCTTGGTCTTTGTCAGTTCCTTTAAGCTACCCAGGTTGTTGATCTGTAAAGTTGCTGCTTCCATCATTATAGCCCCTCTCTTTCTTTTGCCTTTGGGTTACCAAGGCAAGGTTTGTTTGCAGAGACTGTTATCTGGCATTCTCAAAATATGGCCAGGCTAAGTCTACATTCCCACTAGTACTCTGCACACCACTGTACGCAGTCATGCCCTCCCCTTAGAGCTCAGTGCAGCCATCCAGCCACATGGAAGGTATTTAACTTCCTTGGATAGTTGTGTTCCTCTGGCATGCCAGCCCTTACAGGACCAGGTTTATTATATTGCTCCTAAAGGTTAATAGCTAAAGGGTGTTGCTGATGTTCTTAGATGCCCATATTGGGCTGAGCTGCTGAGAAGCAATACTTGCGTTCCCTGCTTGAGTCCTTATATTGTCATCAGATCCATGAAAGCAATGCCAAGGCAAGTAAAGTCATTAGTAGTGCTCAAGACTGCTCTTTCTAGGATGACCTGCAGTTGTGTTAACTTCTGTAATCTTTATTTTTGCCATGTTGATTATAACATTGGTCAGCAATTGGTCAAAAATTCTAGGGTATCAGCCATTATTTGCTTGTATCTATGAATGTATCCAGGAAGCAGCTATCTTCCAGATTCCCAAGCACATTGCTGATCAATGGAATTCTGGTTTCCATGCCAGCAATCTATTATGTAACAAAAACAATGATGACACCAAACAACAGAAGGGACGGGTCCTGTGTTCAGGTCTCTGCTCTTGTCCCTAATACCTTTTCTGCTCCTTGCAGGCCCAAAGAAAGAAAACTGAGAAAAAAGGCCTCTAAGGATCGTGGAACGGAAAGGAAAGCTGCTGTAACTCAGGGTGAGACCAGGCATGGTGAAATACCGGAAGGACAATGTAATTTTAAATCCCTACCCTGATCACAAGCAAAATGGAGTACCTGACCATTAAACTAATGGCTGAATTTCACCAGTCCCAGGACCTTCCACAGCCCTGTAGTCTTTGCAACAGCTGGTTTAAAACAACCCATGAGATAGATACAGTATAAAAATAGAGAGAAAGGGATATAAAAATCATAGTGCTAATTTTAACCCTCTTTCACAAACTAATTCAGGCAGCTAATTAAACCAAAACTTTGATTAGCTTCAAGTCTGTCAATTAATTCCATCAGCTTCATGCAATATTGCTTCAAAAAGCTCTGTGTATTAGTAGGTGAGTCACTGCAATTTGACAGATTCCACAAAATCAGGAGAAAGCCCCAGGGCTCTCCTAGATGTAGGCACTATTGCTGACTACAGCCTTTGTGCATCCGTATGATGGGTTTATGGTAATTGTGGTTGTTGAAGAGATTGACCCATGGATAGAGTCAGGACTTGTCTACCAAGGGACTTCTATCAGCAGAATTACAGTAATGAAGTTAAACGGTTGTAGTTGTATCAGTGTAACTTCCTATGTGAATGTTCCTATTCACAAATGAGATCACCTTTTAATATAAGTAGCCTAAGCTACATGACAAAAAGCCACCCGTACTGGCATAAGAGCATCCACACAGGTAATTATCCTAATATACCTATCTAGTATAATTACAGGAGTGCAATTTCCCCATGTATACAAGCGTTTCCTTCTTCAGCATTATCATGACTGCACAGTCATTCTGTACACACATGACAGGTGGCATTATTTGGATGAACGTGGCAGACTTCTTATGAGCATCACGGTCCTAGCATCTTCTGAGTAATATCCAAGTGCAGATGCTCAGCACCTGCTCTGTTGTGCACAGGGCCACAATCTGGATACAGCAGGGACACATACCACTCAGACGTCAAGTTTGTTGGCTCGGGAGAGAGAAACATATATTCACGACAAAACCTGGAACTCTGACACACCATGGCTCCATCATCTACAAATGCATCAGTAGCAGACTTTGAATTCCACAACTGCAGATCTTCAGCACAGACTTCAGTGCAGCATATGAGTGCATATGCTTTAGGAAACTGCTCCAGTGCCCAGAACCTGAATTTCCAGGGAGGGACCTAAGACCTAGCAGCACCAGACAACGTTATTTTGCTTAGGATCTGCTTTAAGTGTTATTCACCCAGCTGCATTATGTAAATCTCCAGATTCAAGGCTTAAGTGCCCTTTGTCCCTTACCCTTGATATGTCTGTTCAAGTGTTTCTATTTTGGCCCTAATTATTTTCATCTTTCCCACAGGCCTGTTTTCAAAACACAGAGACTTGGACATTCACTTTGTTTATCCCCCTGAAAGTAAAGATGCTTAGTAGATGCTTGAGGAAAAGCACTTCTAGTTACAGGAAAAAAAATACATCTGCATGGGAGGTTTCCTGCATAGTTGACTAATTAGCTGCACAGTAAACATCTTGGTGCCTAAATGCACACCCCTATGAGGCTGGAGTAAATTAATTTACTCCACAGCAGGATAGTACTTGTAAATACTGTCTTGTAAATACTACTTGTAAGTACTTGTAAATGCAAGTACTATTCTGTTGCAGAGTAAAAAACTCTGCAATAGCGCACATGTAGACACTGCCCCAGTGGCTGGGGCATGAGGGTGCTTCAGTGTGGGGGCTGCCTGCCAGCTAGCCCTAGGCTGAAGTTTCCTCATGCCCCAGCCAGCCCCTCCACAGCATGTTGAGCTCTGAGAAGCAGCCCTGGGATGGCAGGCTGACCCCTGGCCCCCACTGCCAGCTGGGCTGCTCTACCTAGGCTCCTTGTGCTCTGCCTAAATAAACTGCATACCTGGGAGCAATTAACTCTGGAGCAATAAACTCCACAGTATATTCAGATGCCATCATTGCATGTGTAGATGTGCCCAGTCGGCTCAACAATGTGGTTCTTACCATATGAGAAAAGAAACCCAGTCTGACAGGCAAAACGGGCACATCATGAGCATGGTGTTAGGAAGATTACTCAGACATTTAATAATACCTAAATATTCTGCCAGACTATCAGATTATCTGCCCTGTGCCCAGGCAGTATGTGGATTCACCCAGACTAAGCAGCTCATGGTTCTCTAAGCCTTAAGGAAGCGGGTTGGGATAAGAACTGTTGGACCACAGAAATGAAGAGCCAGAACAGATTAAGAGAACATGAAAGACTGTTATAGACCAGGCTTCCTCTGCATTGGTTGCCTGCATCCTCCAACTGAGGAACATATCTGCAGGAGAGTAGAGTGATCATTTCCCCTGGGTGGAAGCATGAGGTGGAAGAGGCTGATCCTGTTTCCTACTCTAAGAGCTTTCCATGGGTGAAGGGGGAAAACTGAAAATGAATGAGAATCTCTTGGGGAGCTTTGCAGTAAGAGTGTTGGTTTGTTGAATGGGCATCTCACAATAAGTATCTTTATTGTGACTGGCACCTCTGCATGATGAATTCAGGGGATTCAGAAATGAGATGAGTGGTGGGGTCCTCCCACTTTGGCTGTACCACACATGTGCAATGAGCTCTGAGCTCACTGTTTGGTCAGTGTGGGCATGAGCAGGGTGGGGCTTGTCCAAAGACCCTGCTTTCACTTGCCTCTGGAGCCCAGGAGGTAAACACTGCTGCTGTTTGCCTTTCTTCTCCCCACCAAATTCAGCAGGAGGGGAAAGAAGGGAACAAGTGGCAGCAGCAGCGCTATGACTGGGGCTTTGGAGCTGTCCAAAAGCAGAAGCTCTGGCTAGATACTTCCTGCATGGAAAGCTCATGTGCTACAAAGGCAAAGTGGGTGGGGAGTGCACTGAGGTCACAGTACTCCTTCTGGATCCACCCCATGAGTAATTAACATCACCACAGAACTGTCCATGAGTTAAGATTTGTGCAGTGCAAGGCGTGTAAAGTCAGCCCCTGGTGGGGTAGCAGAAGCCACCTCTTGAGAAAATTTAGCATTCACACTGCCTAGTAAAGAAGCTTGATTGTATGGGAGAAAGCAGTTTTTAAAAATAAAATCTGGTTTTATTAAAAAAAAACAAATAGAAAACTAAGAATAATTCTCTCACTTGGCTGGCGATGCAAAAATAAGGACTTTATTAGAAGCAAAATTCAACTGTACACAGGCAATGGAATCTTCTGCTTGTTACATTCCACTCCCGTGAAAGAGCTTATTAATCCCTTGGGCGCTCTCCAACGATCCAGTCAAGCAATCCTTGCTTGACTCATGGCAGGCTGTTTTAAGAAATATGACTAGTATCTGGACATGATAAAAAAGGTCTTGTTTTATGAGTTTTCATAGCTGTAGGCTTAGCATATTGCCTTCATAAGTGAAAGGCCATGAGTTCAAACCTTCCTGGCACTGTATAAACAGCCTGTTGTTGAAAAAAATCACAGTTCTTGTCATTTATATAAGCAATCCAATTGCCTATGGTGATGTCCTAGAGACGCATGCTTTATTTATCCAAAACGTTGGCCGTGTATAGTGGCAACCTTACTAAGCTGCTGTGCTGAACAGGATCAAAAATAACATAAGAGGGATTCAAATCCATACAAAGACATGTTCATTAATACTTGAACACAATACTTTACTCACTCAGTAATTCCAGCTGCCATTTCAATGGTTGCAAAAACAAGTTTAGAAAAACACTGACATACTGCAATGCTGTGGTTCATATTTGCAGATCCAGTTTAGAGCCTTAGCAAATGTATGTATGCTCTCACTGACTGGAAATGACTTCTGAGGATGGGTTTTCAGATATGAGAGAAACATACTTATAAACTAGGAGTTGCAAGGTCAGATCTCATGACAGCATGGGAAACCACTGCATTCAGCTGGCTGTTAAAGCAAATTGACAGCTGGCAGCAGTGTGTTTTAATGAAACTTGCTTTGTTTTTCCAAAGTACAGATAGTGCATAGTCGCCACCTCTTCTCTATGAAACAAGATAAAGGAACTATTTGGAACTCAAACCATACAGTTTTGATTTGCTGTCCTTGTCTACGTCTATGTCAATCTTTAAAAATGTAAAATAATGAATGTATTCAAGAGCTAAGCAAACATTTTGAGAATTAAATTCTGGGGCTAAGAGGTCTAAGGACTGGTTTTGTATGGGGAGGGCTTTCAATTGAAGTAATTTGGTTGCTTCATGCCGTGTGCATACAGTGGTTAGATAAAATCTGTGTACTTTACAGAAGTGCTGCCACCTAGCAGGCAGTGCAATAAAGAACAACGTTACCTTAAATCAGGGGCAGGCAATTATTTTATGGCACAGTTCCATGTGCAGGTCTTACTTGCTATCACACTTTAGGAAGAGTGACTAGAGACAGTCATCTGGAAGGGGAAAGTAACTCAGGAAGCCCTCTTGCTCTGGCATCAGAGTATAGGGATAAATGCAGACCTCAAGTCTAATAGTAGTCTCATGGGCATTGCTCTTCCTCAGAAAGTACTGCCCTTTGTTTCAGCATGTTGACTGTTGGTGGGAATGCACATATTAACAAAACCTGATTGAACCATCTTCAATAGAGAGGGTAGCTCCTTCAGCTTAGAGGTGATGTAGTAGCTAATGCATTTACTTTAAGTGCAGACTCACATAGATACATGTCCATTAGGATGAAAAAAACCCCATACACAACTCAATCAGTCTACCATTCCAATTACTACACTTGAAAGGATGTTTTGTGAGCTCCCCCCGCCAACTCAGATTTATGGCCTTGCTTGATCCCATGATGAAGCATGACCTCTGCATGTATCAGAGGGCAAATTTGGCAAAAGAAGTGGAAAAAAAACAGAACTGAAGCTTAAAGTGACTCTAAAGGGAAACAATTCTGCCTGTTTAGATTATAATTTACTATTGTCCATACATTTCTATTAATAGACTATTTGTTGGAAAATAGCATCTTTGTTGTTTAAGCAAATACAGATTTCTGTTAAAGGGAACATGAAGATTTATTGACTCAAGAAGTAAATATTAACCAGTGGAAAGTTAACACCAATATTTACTTTGAGCGTCCCTAAGTCCAAACATTTACAGCAAGTTAAAGCCACAGGGACCAGAACCTGAACTCTTCATTTGGACTTCCCTTCCCATTTGAGTGGAGTGGGATCAGACCCATTACTGGCAGTGTTTCTTGTATTCTGCCACCATCTTTGGAAATCGCTGCAATGCTTTCTATGGTGGCCGTGAATCTCAAGAGACACTAATTTATTTTTAAATGGACCTTCTAAAGGACTGACTGAATTAGAGGGATGTAAAACAGCTCATTGATCTCCAGGATTGCAGTCAGGAATCTGATTTGTATATTGAATAGATTGTTAGGAAGCTGAATCAATTAAGAAAGGTAAGCAGGGAAGTTTAAGAATCCTTTTAATCAGTAGAGCGCAAAACACTCGATAAAAGGGGCATAAGCATTGTGCTGGTGGGGAACAGATGTAGGAGAGGGACAGATTCTTAGAGGCATTTTGGCTTGTAACTTCTGTGTGTGAAGATCTAGATTGATGCGACTTAGAACCACTAGGTTGGAAGGACCTATAAAGGTCATTTGCTTCAACCCCTATCATATGGTTCAACTGCCCAAGGCCACCTAGCAGCCAAATTAACAGGGGAAGCTCTCTCATAAGGATCATTCCTCTCCTTCACAACACGTGTGCATTTCAAATCAGTCATGCTCTGCATTTGTTGGGGTCTCCTAATTGGAGACAGATGGACCAATTGCCCTGATATCAAAGGATATTAATATAAGCTGTTATGATGTGTTACACAGTATGTGTTACACAGCTGTTATGATGGTACACAGTACCATCTGTATGGTACTGTAGTGATATAAGTGTAGCAAAACCACTGCAACCTTAACTCTGTGTTTATTTCAGTGATTAGGTAATTTGCATCACTACAGGATGGTGTGGACACAACAGGTTGTCACAGCAAATACAGGCTCCTGAGCAGCAGTTCTCCTCCCTTTTTAAAGTAGCTAAAAGGTATGCTTGTCCGTACTGTTAGGCACCCAGTACAATAGGATTCTTGGCATAATCTGGGCCTGGAAGACCATTTTAGGACTGCTGCTGACTGGGGCACCAAGAGGGGATAGCAAAAGAATTGTCCATGAGTGGGATTTCTGGCCTGTGCAAAGCTCAGATCACAAATTAGAAAGTTCCCTTTTTTAAAAAAAACTTCTAAGCTATTTCTTTTCAATTTTATTGTAATGTTTTGCCCTGATGGGGAAATTGTTTTGAGAATACTATTTATTCTTTAACTATTATATGATGTAAAAACTGACAAAACACATGGAAATGAATAACTCTACCCTACCAGAATGAACCATTTCTATAAGTTTCTATTGAAATTTCTGACAAAAATTGATAAGTTCCTGAAAAATATTTTAATGTTCCCAACTTGGCATCTTCCAGTGGAGAAGCTTTAGACTACATCACCTTTAAGCAGTTTTACCTCATTCAGCAAAGAGATACTTAGCTGGTGATTGGCTGCTTGGAAGCAGTCCCGTGCACATTCATGTTATGCCTAATTTTGGCCAGTACAGTTAGCTGTTTGGGATCATGGCCATTAGCTTCACCAAAGCTTGCGGCCTGTGGAAGGGCAAGGTGTCAGAGTGTGTGGTATCTTCAGGAACAGATATAATGGTGGGGGGGGGAAGGTATGCACTGGTGCACTTGTATTCCCCCCCAAGTCCTCATCTAACCAGAATTTAAAACCAAATGACTGGCAGTGGCAGCAGCATTTCAAGTCAAGCAGTGCCAAGGGAGTCAACTGACTTTATGACTCACTATAATCTACCAGATCCCTTCTAAGCTCTTCATTTCACAGGTGGTTGTGGCAGTGCACTTGCAGTGCCTACCACTTCAAGGGCTGAGTCAGGCAGCCAGCAGGTGCTTGATTGCGGCAGCCATTTTAGAACACTGGCTGCCTATATAAACACAGCAGTTTGCTGCTGTTTGCCCTGGTAGAAACAATGTGTGGCTGACCTGTGGAGTGGAGCAACTAGCACAAAGGAGCTGGAAGTGTTTGGTCCTGGGCATGACCTAAAACTGCACCCTGACAGGGAAGCGAGGTCTGATGGGGCTCCTGGCGGTGTAGGAGTCCCCAGGAAATGCCAGGCCAGTTACCTCCCTGGTGAAAGGTGAGGAGGGGCACTTTAACCCCAGTCCCTATGTTCGGGTGGGCTTTGGAGGCAGTAGTGGAGCCAGGAATGGCTGCAGCCACCTAAGCCCACAAGGGGGGTGTCAGACCCTGAGGAGTGAGTGTTGTGGGCCAGGCACGGCAAATGGAGTGCCACCTGAGTCTATGGGGGTGGCTGTACCCCCGAGGCACTGAGAGGGGGCGGTGTAGTGAGGTCCTAGGCAAGAGGGTGGAGTTGTGTGGCCCCACACAGAGTAGGCCTGAAGGCCTATGCATGAGAGAAGCTGAGTAGGGCTGAACCAGGAGTAGGCCTAAAGGGCAGTCCCAGGGGTGCGTTGAGTAGGGCTGAACTGGGAGTAAGCCGGAAGAACAGTGCAAGGGCCAGCCCCGTGTGTAGTTGATTGAGAAGATGATGCGAAGACCCCAGGGTAGGGTCCTGGTGTAGAGGCCCTAGAGCGGGCGCAGTAGGCCAAGGTATGTCCTCGGACACCTGAGGCTGTACTTGGGCCAGAGGCTGAGTAGTGGGGGCTCAGCCAGAGCATGAGGGTTAAGTCCTGATCCTGGTAAGTCCTCCACTGCTGGGAGGCTGAGTGTGGGTCAAAAGTAAGACCTGTAGTTAAGCACAATGACTTGCTGCTTCAGGGGGAGAGTGAGAGTTTCCATGAGACCCTGGAGCACTGGTTGTGGGGTGGGTTAAGAACATCATGTGGATGCCATCTGCGAGGCATGGGCTACGGTATAGGATAGGTTGAAGCTTCAGATAGAGCCCCCTGGCATCGGGGCAAGTAATGGGCAGTCTCCCACATTTACCACCAGTTTAAGAACAGCAAAGTCGTGGCAGGTGAGACAGGGTGGATTGCCCCATAAAGACAGGTGGACAGGCCGGCATGGGACCCAGCATCTAGCTTGCCCCCTGTCACAGTGTTAAAGACCCTCTTCTTTTAAATGGTATTGACGTTCCACCAATCAAGCTATCCTTTGCTCTGCAATTCTTCTGTTAGCTGCTCCTGGGAATTAAGCTCCTATTTCACAGCCCTGTAGATTGAAGCAAAAACAAATAAAACTTCATTGGAATGAGTTAAAAACAATCTTAAACTGATTAATACTGTCTTAGCATATTAGTAAAGTTACTTGTTTATTTTTAACTGGAGAAAAATGTGTTTGTGTGTGATGATCAAGGATCCTAATTTTCCCCAATTAAAAAAAATACAAAAATCACCTTACCATCTGCATCCCCCTTTTCAAATTCCAGATCTGTCCATGGGTATCTTGCTATGGTTTCAAAGGCATGAGCTCATGTCCTGGTTTGGATTTGTGCCAAAATCTAGCTGGACATGATTATTGGGCTGGGCAGTCATAGTAGTCAGAAAGTGATACTAGCCACACCATTCCTGGTAATCCCTTGTTGGGCCTTAACTCTTCTAGCCTGATAGGCTCACTAGGCTCAAGCAGGCCCCCGATTTTAGCCATTTTTTAACATTACAACCCCAGGAAAACAGGTATCAGTATTTCATGAATAAACATAGAGCCAATTTATTAGCTAGAATCTGAATTATAGGCAGCCACTGTCAGATCTGTGATCAAAACCCCACTATTATTACTATTACACTATTCTCTTGGGTTTTTCTTTTTCAAAAGGTAACAAGAGTTGTTTAGAAAGCATCCTGCCTGCTCTGCGCTCTGTGCAAATACCCATTAGAGTGCTATGTGACCTTTCGTCTCCCTGTTAAACCTTTTCCTTCTTTTCACCCCCTGTTATTTTCCACATAGCCTCATTAGTTTAACAAGACTCCTGTCCTGCTGCTATTTATGGCTACTGTGTTTTGATTCCCTTGTAGCAGATGTTCTTTTTAATGGTTATTCACAGTTGAACGGAGTAGGGATTGGACTGCACCGAAAAGCCTGAAATAGAATGGTGTTATGTATACTGCATCCAACTACGAAAATTTACATTCACACTTAAATCCAGGAAACCTCCTTCTTAATGCAGTACCAGATAGTCATTCAGGACTCTGTAGAATTATTTATTGTCATTACAGGCACTATGGTGTATGGCATCCATCACTATACTATCTGGGGGTTCTTAATGTGGCTAAGAGCCCTGGGAAAATTTTTCCATATAGAGGGAGCT
The DNA here is from genome assembly GCA_030014935.1 of Caiman crocodilus. Taxonomy (NCBI): domain Eukaryota; kingdom Metazoa; phylum Chordata; order Crocodylia; family Alligatoridae; genus Caiman; species Caiman crocodilus. Next base: position 9,474,767 of record JAGPOW010003310.1, read on the forward strand.
GGTAACACTTCAAGACACCTCTATTTATGTATATTCACAGCACGGATCATAGAAAACCCTGCAAGAGACTAAATTCTAGGAGTACTGGATCCAGCTGGTAGCAAGAAGCCTGGGCAATCAGGGGACAGTATTTACCAAATGTGATCAGGATCAGACAAAGAAGTCAATTTTGAAACAGAGCTATAGAATCAGTGAATCATAGAAAAATAAGGCTGGAAGAGATCTCAGGATGTCATCTTAGTCCAAACCCCTGCTCAAGCCAGGATCATCCCCATTTAAAGCATTCCAGCAAAGTATTTCTCTGAACAGCTCTTAAAAAACGTCCAAAGATGGAAATTCCACAGCCTCTCTAGGTAATCTATCAATGCTTAACTATGCTCATAATGCAAAATTTCTTTCCAATATCCGGTCTAAAATTTCCCTTTTTTGCAATTTAAGACCATTATTTCTTATCCTGTCCCCTGCAGCCAAAGAGAATAATCTATCACCATCCTCTTTATAATCATCCTTCAGTTACTTGAAATCTGTCATCAAATCCCTCAGTCTCCTTTTCTCCACACTAAGTCATACCAGTTCTTCCAGGCATTTCTTGTAGTTATGCTTTCTAGACCTCTGATCATTTTTGTTGTGCTCCACTGGACTCTTTCCAACTTGTTTGCATTTTTCTTAAAGTGCAGTGCCGCGGACTGGATGCAGTACACCAAGTGAGGTATCACCAATGCTGAATAGAGTGAAAAAGTCACTTCCCTTGCGTTGTAAGCAACAGTCCTATTAATACAACCCAATATAGCCCATTTAAAATAAGAGTGCACTGTTGATACACGTTCAATCTACTATAACTTTGTAGAGCTGAAATGAAGGTGGAATTGGAGTGCTGAGAGAGGACTGGACACGTTTTTCCTCAGGACGAGAATCCTTGGAACCACACCACAAAGACTAGTGTGGAAGCTTTTGCCTATACATGGCTTCAAAGCACTGGGAACTGCCCTGGACATGCCAGCCTGACCTCTAGGCTCTAAGCCACACTGCCAGCCTCTAAGCCTGCGCCTGTAGCAGGACACGAAGGTGTCTGCTACTGAGAGAGCCCGGAAAGCTCCTCATGTGCGGGTTGCCAGGGCAACAGGAGGCAGCAAATGACCCACACCTGTCAGCGATCAGCTGGCTATAAGGGGCAAGGCCTGGCTCTTGGGGAGGGGGAGCTGAGACCAGAGGCAGTTCCCTATTGGCATCCAGGGCAGAAGGAGCTCCCTGCCAGCAGGGAGAGAAAGAAGCTTCTGGAGCAATGATGTGAGGAGAAGCCTGAATGCAGGTACTGCTAGCAGGGCATAGGGTAGCAGCTCCAAGATGTCTTGGCAATGTCGTTACTGCCGGTGGCTAGGTTTAAGTTGTAGTCAAGAGGCTTGAGTTTGTTGCAGTTTGTTTAACACTGGTGGTTTGGGTGAGGCTATAAGGGGATGGAGGAGGCCTCACAGGGGACTCACGGTAAGGTGAGGACCCCAGCCCCAGTGAGGGCACGGAGTTCGGGGGTACAGACCCCAGCCCGGAGAGAGGGCAACCGTGCAGAGAAGGCCCCAGTGTGGGCCCGGAGAGCCCCAGGAGAGGGGCAGCATTACGGAGAAGCCTCAGTGAGAAGGGCAGCAGCAGAGAAGGCCCTAGTGAGAAAGGTGGCATACAAAGAAGGCCCGCAAGGCTTAGATACGCAGGAACCCAGAACAGGAGAACTGTGGCCAAGTGGAGGAGAGGTAGCCTCCCTACAAAAACACGTATCGTCAAAGTCGTGGCAGGCGAGAATAGGAGGGTGCAAGTCCGACGCTTGGCACAGTAGAGGAGGCAGGAAGGGCTAGCACGGCAACCCTGCCGTCCCTCCTGTTACAATGCCACACTGGGTGGATAGAGAAGTTGTTAGCAGTCCTCTTAAGGCAGGGGTGGGCAAACTGCGGCCCGTGGGCCGGACGCGGTCTGCCAGGCCATTCTAAAAGTTTTAGAAAATTAATATTTATTTGCCCCTGGCTGCCTGTCATGCAGCCCTCAATGGCTTGTCAAAACTAGTAAGCAGCTCTCCACCCCAGATAAATTACCTGCCCCTGTCTTAAGGGGTAGCAAAGGAACAAACAGCAGAAGCAGAAGTCTGAGCTGGCACAGCATTGGCAACAAGAGCTGGTTCAACTCTTCTGCCAGCTGCCACTCTTCAGTCACCAGCTGGAAGCTAGACTATGCGAATAACTGAGATTAAACTCCTCAACTGAAAAACAATGAAAAAAGCTTAGTTTGACTGCAAACATATGTTTTTGTTCTTTTTTTGGGGGGGGAGGAGGGGTTTAATAAAAAGGGGATATATTTGCTAACCCAGCTACCATATACATGTTGCTGCACCCCCATGCCCTATAAACTAGTGGTTATGGCATTCACCTGGGAGATGAAGCGAAACAGTGAAGCTGTTTCAACTCGAAATGAAATTAGAAACAAAACACTGTTCCATCCAAACCTCGAAACTGAAGTCCAAATGTAACAGTGCCATTTCACATAGCCCTAATGATTTCTCCTTTCCCAGTACAGAACTTGGCACTTGTCTTTGTTGAATTTCATCTGTTAATTTTTGGATCAATTCTGCAATGTAACAATATAATTTTGAATTTAAATCCTACTCCTTAAAGTGCTTACAACCCTTCCATTGTTGTTAACATGTAGTTGTTTGAAGTGAACTTTCTAGTCCATCATGCAATTTAATAAAAGAAAATGCTGCACAGAAACTAGGACCAAGATGGGCAAAATCCCACTTGAAATGACTTGATTGACTTTTCTTATATTATGAAGAAGTGAAGGCAGCTCAGACTAATACAGACATACACACACAAGCTACTACGTTGGAGTTTCTATCCATATGTTTTAATATTAAAAAATATTGCTGAATGTTATATATGCATTATATTGACAATAGAAATGCTAAAATACAAGGATTATTGTGTACAATTTCCTTTGTAAATATATAATAACTTCAAGCACATACAATTTCTGTGTATTATTCCAGCCTTGGAGTTTTGTTTCTATATTTGCCTGAAACAAAGATGACAAGGTGAGGCAACACAAGGCAAGGCACAGCAAGGCAAAACCTGATCGACAAGACCCAATGAGAATTAGGGGTGTGCAAAATGGGCCCTAGTCAATTCAGATTTGGCCCAAATCCAGGACAGCAATTAGATTAGTCGATTTAGGATCACTGTCCCTGATTTGATTTAGCCAATCAGAACCTGAAGATTCGATGCTGATTTGGACATAGGACGTAGACAGCTTTAAATGTTTTTTCTACATACCTTGAGGTACCAGCGTGACTTGTGAATGCTGTGATGCTGGGATGGATGGAGCGTCCCACAGGAGCGCGGGGAGAGGGGGCATGTGCTTGGCAGCAAACCCGCAAGTGGATTGGAAATGCTTCCAATTCACTTCTGGGTCCACCAGGGAGCACACGGCCCCTCCCCGCATCTGCCAGTTCAGTAATCTGCTGCGGGGGGACCCTGGGTGCCCCCCCAGACCCAGGAGGCACCAGTTGCTGAGCCACAGGTGGGGAGCCCCTGGTGGACCAGGCGTACTTCTGGTCCACTTCCAGGTTCACCACCAAGCACATGGAGGGCCCCCCCCATGCTCCTGTGGGATGCTCCAGCTCCATCTGCCCCAGCATTGCAGCATTCATGAGCTGCCTGCTACTTAGAGGTATGTAGAAAAAAACATTTAAAGCTGTGTCTATGTTTAAATCCCCAAATTGATTCAGGGAGATTAAAGGGTCCTCTGATTTGATTCAGATCGGGAGATTCGGCCACCAAATCAAATCAGGGACTGAAGCTTTGCTCAGCTCTACTGAGAATTGGTTTTGAATATGAATTTCTAATCTGCGACACCCCTGTTACTGAATCTTTAGATGAAATCCAAAATCCAGACCACCTTTTTCTAGTTTGCTTTGGAGGATAATCATAGAGGACAGTATCAAAAGCTTTAGTAAAATCAAAATTTTCCCCCTTTTAAATTTGTGAGGGTATTTAGTACCAAAGACTGGAAAGACAAAAGAGAAGATCTAATGGCATTGACATGAACCAGGAGAAGTGCAGACAGTTACTGGGCAAGCTTTCTCTGTCACGCAGTACAGACAAAACATCTCAACCCTGATCGGGACCACACTAATGCCTATTCCAGCCCCACACTTCAACCTTCCCAATCATGCCCTAGTCCAGGGTGCACGAAATTCAGCCTGTAGGCCAGATGTGGCCCGTCAGGCCATTCTATCAGGCCCACGGGGCCCCTAAAAATTTAGAAAATTGATCTATATCTGCCCCTGGCTTCCTGTCATGTGGCCTTAACGGGTTGCCAAAACTCGGTAAGCGGCCCCTCTGCCCGAAATAATTGCCCTCCCCTGCCCTAGTCTATTACCTCATATCTGAGTCTACAAGTCTAGACAGCAGCACCTCCTTCTATTCCAACTTATTGATACGCTTCATAGCACTGCCATTATGCCTTGCATCTTGAAATGAAGCATCTTCCTGTGCTGAGACACTTCAGTCCTTATAAACAAATCTCCCTGTTATTTCATTCTTGTTCCTCTCTCGGGCAGACCGCCAATTATCATGGAAAACTACATACCAGGGAGTCCTTATGCTGTGTGTAAATATTCCCCATAAACAAAGACAAGGAATCTCAAACTTGCCTGTCACTTGTAACTAAGTGCGGCATTTGAACAAAGATCTCCCAGCATTAAATATCAACGATGTACCTCAAATCCTTCTCCTGTCCTTGTGATATCACCCCATCCCCTGGCACTGCACCATAGACTGCTACAGGACCCTGATCTCTTCCTGGATATTGGTGACCTGTACTTAGATTTCTCTTCTAAAGACACCATGCAAAGCACAGTCCTTTTACATTTCTTTGTTTCTTATTTAAGGTCACAGGTGCACTTGAAATATGTATTGAGGCACAATATGTCAGCAATTTTGGGAAACAATGAATTTTTGTTCCCTCCATCTGTAGTTAATAGGTTTGCTTCCTGCACATGTGGAACAGTCCATCCTCCCCCTCCCACCTCAAGATTGCCAAGAGCCAAATCAAACATGCATCTAACTGTGGCAGACAAACAGCCCTCAGATCCCTATGTTAGAACCAAGTCATGCACTGTTACCTCTTTTAGATAAGCCACAGTTTATACACAGATTTTGTGTACCTAAGAAGAAAAAAAAACAAATAAAACAACATAGGGCAAGGAAATCCAACAGTTTCTACTAAAATGAGACTTGGTCATAGCAGAGCTTTCTTGTCCGAGTTACAGAGAAAACAAAGTTAGCGTATCTGTTTTGTCTGCATAACACCACGGTGAGAGAATCGTTGTGTTAGCTGGGGAACAATAATTTCTTGCAGAGATCTTCAGCAAATGTTGGGAACAGACCATTGTGACATCTTAACACCCACAAGCAGAAATATGCCTGGAACGTAGGATGTGTTATCATGCAATCACAAACCCAGGAACAAACCCAGTTTGGGCATCATGGTCCATATTTTTAAACATATTTAAACCTACCAGCTGTTAGAAATCCCATTATGTGCCTATATGCCTCTTTAGGTGCCTCATTCTGGATCTACAGCAAATTTTAAAGCATCACACAAAGTGAAGGGAAAAGGAATTGTGACAAAACAGAAAGAATGGGCTAAGACTCTTTGGGACAGGAAGTAATTCACAAAGGCACTGCTAGTGAATGGAAATTAGGCCATTGAAACCCAGAGCAAGGAAGAGAGGGTGATTAACTGGGGAAAACGTAGCATGAGGAAAGGGAACAGAAAGGCAGGGGGAAAGTATGAGAAAAAAATAGCACCATCATTCTTCCACAGTGCCTTGGAGCAACAGCATTGTGGCCAGGCTGCCATTGTGTGAGACTGTGTAAAGACAGAGCAAGAGATGATCCCTGCCACAAGGAATTAACAACACAGGAGACACGAGATAGGGACAGGCAGATGGAGAAGAACAAAGGAACGCTGGTGACTATGACAGGCAGCAATCTCAGTACAAAACAATTTGGACAGCCATCAAGTTTAACTCTTTTTGTAGGTATCCATAAAGGAAAGTTTTAAAAAGAGATTTGAAGGAGAATGAGGGGCATCATGGGAGGAAGCTAGAAAGCAATTATTATTATTATTTTTTATAATAAGGGTAATTGAGACAAAAACTGCAGGTGCTCCCAATAGCAGACACCAAGCCAAGACCCTTGAATGCACTGGAGAAATGAAGGCTTACCAAGGTTAAGAGCTTCTCTGCTGACCTTTCCTGGTTTTCTGAAGTGCTTTCCTGTGCAGTAAGAAGACACAGTATTACCAATACCATTTTGCTTTTGGGTCAGACCAACTTCTCCATTCTGCTTAGCACTTAAGCACTTTGGGACAGACACGTCTTATTGTCTTATACAGCAATAAGCACAGGCTTGATGCTGAATTAATTACCACCACTACTGTGTTACACTGGTCTAAAGCACAGCAGAACCTTCACTGGGGGTATATCTACATGAGATGCTTTACTGAGCAGTAGAGCTAGTTACTGTTCAGAAAGCATCCATGTCTGCAGATCCTTACTGTGCAGTAACTGGCTCTAATAGCATTTTCAGGTAGCAAATTTACTTGCAAGTAGAAAATTTACTCAAGAGTATATACTGCACAGGAGCACACATGTAGATGCCTGCCTGGGAGCAAATGTGTTCCCGGTCAGCCAGGGGTGGGAGATTGCTTCCTGCCCCTGAGAGGTGCTGCAGCTGGAATAGGTACTACCACTGAAGTGTCACACAAAAAGTGTGCAATCATGCTAATGCACAGTACGGCAGCCTACTGCACATTTGTTTTGTACTTGATTATGCAAGTTCAGTCAAGGGCCAGCGCTGGGAGATATGGATGTCCCAGTGCCGGCAGCATGACCACGGATCTGGCACTGGGAGAGAAGGATATCCCAGCCTGGGCCTCACGATCAGAGAATGGGGGCTGGGAACTCCTTGCTCCTAAGACACAGGGACATTGTTCCTATACACGCTTTGGTGGCAGAACCCGCCCCGACAGCAGGGAGCAATGTCCCAGCCCTTGCTAGGAGATAGCAGTCTCCTGGCCCCTGGGGTAGCACCCAGGGGGACCCTAGAGCTTCCCCCAGCTGCTGCAGGGGCTGTTTGCAGGCCCCCAGGGAGCGGGAGCAGTCTGCTGCTAGGAGCAGTAAATTTGCTCCCACATCCCTGTACATGAAGACACATGCCTGAGAGAGTGTACTCAAAAGTCAACAGCACCCGGATTATTTGCACGTGTAGACATGCTCTAGATGTATGAAACAGTTTAAGTCCTCAAGAACTTCCCGTCACAATTTGCAAGCTAGTCTTCAAACAAAGCAAGGCTTAAAGAACAATAATTTAAGCATTTACAAATCTCAGGAGTGTTACTTAAAATATCAGCGACAGTAAGAGGAAAAATTGACCCCATCTCATTCCAGTGCAAGGCCTCTCAAATGTGAAAGCAATCACCTTATACAAGATAAATATTCTCTTGTCTTTCTTCTCCCTAGGAATATATTCCCCTTAGAATTAAGACTATAAATAAGATCAGAAAAATTGTGTGTCGTGGAAAACAGCCAGCTGCTGAGCATATGTTCCCACTGGGGCCACTATGAAAATTCTTCCCTTCTTTCTGTATTGTTTTAAGCAAAAAATACGCAATTTCAATTCTTTCCATCTCAAAAAACTATATCCTGAATCTCTGTTGTTCCACTGAGTTGCAGGAGGCCATGACCAATAGACTGTACAAAGAATCAAAGGATTTCCCTAGAAAATACTCATTAATCATTCAAACCACATTCCCCTCCTCCAACCCTCATGATTGGGATGGCTGCTTGATGTCGATAACACTTGGTGTTGATAACATGTCCAAATGAATTAAAAAAGACGATTTTGGGCACGGAGCATTCCAGGGGCTGATTTCCCAAATGCTTGTCTGCTTAACAATTACTTCTGCCTCAGTCTCCCAACCAGTCCTGTTCCCCCAGACCTTAACAGTCCTGCTCCCTCTCCTCCTGGGGTTCTACAGACCCTCCTCCCTTCCAAGCCTGTCGCTGAACAGGGAAGGTGTGAAAGGATCTCCCTGCAGAAATACCCATGGAGGGCTCCCGCTGGCTGCCCTGTGAGCAATCGAGTACTAACCAAAATTTCGTGTGTTTGCCCCTGTGAGATGCCAGGGCCCAGTGAGGATACCCTCCTCTAACTAGCTATGGGAGGGACCAACTTTCCTTGAACCAAGTATGACTCACTCTGTCATTGCTGTGTCAAGGGTAGAAGTCACACTACCAGACCCAGTGGTTCCTAGCTCATAGTTTCCTGGCAACACGTTGTCCATGAGATGTTGCAGGACAAGATATTTTGGCTTCTACACCAGTGTCTTCAGGTTGGCAGGAATAGCTACTATGGTTCTGCCTGCCACACATCTCTTCAATACAGTTGATTGACTATGGAGCCAGAAAGGTTAGAGCCAGCTGTGCTAGATGCTCTTTTCTTTTTTGTTTGCGGTATCAGAACAATTTCCCTGATGCTTATACTTATTTTGTCCATATATTACTCAGTTTTCAGAATTAACAAGGTTCCTTGTAGGGAACATCTGAGCTACCAAAAATTCTATGGCACTTTTGCTTGGCATGCCCTAAATTCCTTTCATGCTATAGTCAGACATTTCCTTATCCCACATAATGGGATTGTATAGAGCAAGCCTTCTTATAATGATCCACTGGGTGCATCTATATGAGATGCTTAATGCACAGTAGCCTAATACTACTGAGCATTAGTGCACACGGTAAAAACTGTGCTAACACACTAATGTGCAGCAGTATTAGGCTACTGTGAATTAAGTGTCACAAAAAGCATGCCATCACACTAGTGTATGGCAGCCTGTGCATTTATTTAGTACATGATTATACAAGTACTAAGTTTAATGTGCAGTAGGCACTGTGCATTGATGAACTTGTAGATGCACCCATTGTGCAATAGCCATCTGCCTCAAGAAGCTTATGTCTTATTGCATCCTGATCACTTTAGCATCTTAATTCTCATACCTGTCTCATCTGTTCAGTTAATGCTATTTTCCTCCCTTGTGTTTCCACAGTTTCTTTCCAATGAGTGCAAGGACTGTCATCATTGCATTTCCTGGCCGCTGAACAGGCTCCTTGTATCTCTGCAAGTCACACAAGTCTTTCAAATGCACTGTGCTTCAGTGTCCTGCTCTGAAAGATAGAAACAATAAAATGAATACTTTCCAAATGTGTATTTCCAGTTCTGACTTTCATCCCTAAAAAACTCTGTGGAAGTGAAACTGCATTTCAAGTATCAGTGGGCTGAATCCATATGATCCTTCAAGAATTTTTTAATTGAAAATTCAAAAACAAATGAGATTCTTTAACAACTATAGGCAAGAAGAAATTTTCCATAAAAATGCTTTTCCAATAGACAATGCAGGTTCCAAAAACTGAAATTTCCCAGAAGAAAAATGTTTAATCCCCTCTCCCTCCAGCCCCAATGAGATCTTTTGTCAAAAACTTGAAATGAAATGTTTCATTTCAAGTTAATTAAACCCAAATCAGAATGTTTTGTTTTTTTAAGTGACTCAAACAAGTAAATCTAAATCAGTTACAAGAAAAGAAAACAAACAAACTTGCTAAACTGCATTTTTTATGGGGTAACTCCTGGGAACCAATGGCTTGGCCCCTTCCCTTGTCTGATTATCTTAGTTGGAAGATAATCATATGCCCTATAATGCAACAGTTTCAATCAACATGTCAAAATGAAGTGTTATAATGACATTGCCATGTATTCTTTTTTTAAATTTATAAATATCAGTTTATGGACCACTTCTGGATGAATACATATTGGAATTTCCAGTAGGACATTACAGGAACCTCAAATTCCACACAGTTCTGAGAACGATATTCTCCCCCCAGAACTCAAAATCGAAATATTAGGAATCTAGGAAAGTGAGAATATTTTTGAATAATTACCTACTTCTTCATGATCCTGTCATACTTTTAAAATTAATTTTAGGTTTTATTTACCCTCATGTGGTACAGATATATTAGCCACTGTAACAAATTAAACTGTGATTCATTTTCTTGTTTTAGAGAATTTAGGAAGCAAAATGGAATTTATTTATGTGCTCCAACTTCTCTCATCTTCACTCCTCTGCAGGGTTTAGGCTTGTTCTATCTGCTTTCCATTAGCTTTTCCTTTGGTCATGCATAACTCACTAGAGCAGACAGCATGCCATAACAGCCTGATATTCCACATACCAAGTTATGCATGCTGTATAAACTCCACATCACCTGCTGAAACAATAACACTGATTTTTGTAACACATTTACACACATACAGCTTTTGTTCTTAACCCGTCTTATTTTTGAACAATAAGTACAACTGGACTTCCTTCTCTCCTTCCCTTCCAGATTGTCTCCCCTATCAAGGATCAGATAATATTTGTGTGGCAGCTACAGCAATTATTTGCATGAGAGAATAAGATCAGGGAAGCCATATTTTAGCTATCTTTTCGTATAGTTTAGTATCTGGAAACAAGGCCAAGAGTCACAGCATTACTGAAAAACACACGAATATAGCAAATACTGGAATGTGCACTTATCATTTTGCAAGATACGGGAACAGTAACAGAAATAGTCCTGTAATATCTCAAGGAGGATATTTCAGTGGCATCTTCTCAGGCAAATTATCATTAATGCTGCTTACTGGATGAGAGCTAGAACAGGTAAATGGAAAAAATAGTGTTTTCAACTAAAACTTCATATATCAGGGAGACAAACAGGCTCTTTTCCTCATGGACAAGTCATACTGGGGGAACAGAAAAGCTTATCAAAATTAGAAAAGAAAGCCAACTTTGTCAAAATTTTCTACGGCTATCTTTTTTCTTTAATTTTGACTTTTTGCAAAATGGGTAAAAGCCCAAATAGTTTTGCTAGGTAATACTACTATGGTACCTCACAGAAGTTGCAGTTCAGATGCTTCATATTCCCATTCAACTCTGACCTGGTTTCCAGGGTCAGAGAAGATCTCTCAGACTCCATCCCAACTTCACCTTGGTGCAAGGAAGAAGTGCATCACAGGAGATCCTGGTCCTATGCACCATGGGAGATGTAGTTTGACTGAAGAGCATGGCACCGCTGGGGAGAATGGAGACACAAGGCGACTGAACTACAACTCACAGGAGGCACCTGAACTTTATATCTAAATTGAAATATTTTAGAAGCCTGGTAAATATTAAAAAACACTTCACATTTTTTTAAAGACGTGTATGCACTGGTTTGTATAGGGATGATCCTTTCTTGAGAAGGGGATTGGACTAGATGACCTCCAGGGCCATCTCCAGTCAAGTGCAGACGTTTGGTTCCCTAGGGACAAGAAGCACTTTATGCCAGTGTTTTTTGCCCTGGGGAATGCCTAGGCCATGTGCCCTCTGGCATGCAGCAGGTTGGTTACCCAGGGTGGGATAGGGGAAGCTGGGGCTAGCAACTGTACTGGCCCCAGCAGCCTTTCTTGGGGTCCTGAGAATTTGCAACCACAGTGCTCCTGCAGCTGCGAGCCTGGCCGGCAGCTAGAGCATGGCTTTGGTAGGCTAGGCTCCGGTTTTAGGCAGTGTGCACTTCAGTCATGTGTGCCGCCCCACATTTTTCCCCATGTGTGGGTTTTTTGACCTCTGGATCTCCTGAAGTCACCCCCCTTCCGTTCTGCAAGGTAGCAGCATGGGAAATGCCTGAAAATGTGGTGTATGTCACCACAGATGGGTCTGCGGCATGATGTATCGCATGGCCACACTTGTCTGAATGTGGCCCAGATGTCCTTAATAACCATACTTTTCTATAGTTCTATGATTCTAATTTCCAATGTAAATATTCTGTGCTGCAACTTCAGACCATTGCTTTTAGTCCTGTCTCATATAGCCACAGAGAATAATCAATCTCCATCTTCTTTATAACCACCCTTCAGATATTTGAGGACTGTTATCAAATCCCCACTCAGTTCTCTTTTCCAGACTAAATAATCCTAATTCTTTCAACCTTTCTTCATAAATTGCGTCTCCCAGGTCTCTAATCATTTTTGTTGCTTTCCACTGGACTCTTTCCAATCTGCCTACATCTTTCTTGAAGCGTAGGTCCTTGAATTGGACAGAGCACTGCAGGTAAAGCCTCACAAGTGCCTAAAAGAGCAGAAGGACCATTTTCCTTGATTTGGAAGGGACACTCCTGTTAATACAACCCAGTATGCTGCTTTTTTGCTTTTTTTTGCAACAAGAGTACTCTGTTGGCTCATATTCAGTTTACAGTCCACTGCAACTCCTGAATACTTTTGTGCAATACTGCAGCCTAGCCAATCATTCCCCAATCTGTATTTGTGCATCAGTTGTTCTGCCGTAAGTCCAGGACTTTGCACTTGTCCTTGCTGAATTTCACCTGATCAGTTTTGGACCATTTTTTCAAGGGATCCTAGCCCTACCCTCACGGAGGTCAGCAGCTCAACCCATCTTGTTGTCACCCACAATTCACTATGTGTATAACCAGAACCATCCACCAAATCATTAATGAAGATATGAAACAATACTGGACTCAGGACAGTATTGGAGAACACACTTGATACCTCAATAACTCCTATGAACTAGACTTGGATTCACTGATAACTCATTTGGCATGATGATTCAACCAGTTATGTATCTACCTTACAGAATAAATGAAAATACTGTATATCCTTACTTATTAAAGAGACTGTCATGGGAGACAGTGTCAAAAGCCTTGCTAAAAATCAAGGTACATCAGTCACTGCTCTCCCCCCATCCAGAGAGATTGTCACTTTATCATAGAAGGAATTCAAGTTGATCATAATTCAGGCATATGAATTATGACACAGACATTGTTAACAGCACAGTCTATCTTTTTTCCCACTTTAGAAATGGGAATCAAGATGATTAGATTTAAAAAACCCCTGTTTTAATTACTCAATTTGTACAGCAGGAATGAAAAAGCAGGAAAAATGATGGTACGAGTATCAATGTGAACTCCCCTCTGTTTCAAGTAATATTTTCTATATCCTTTTTTCTGCTGATGTGTAGATTAATATATTACAATTTAAGTCATGAAGTTTATTTAGAATTGCCATACTGGGTCAAACCAAAGGTCAGTCTGGGCCAGTCTCCAACAGTGGCAAGTAGCTTTACAGAATGAATATAAGAAACAGGGTGGGTGCATGCACACGTGCACTTTGCTGTGAAGCTAAGTAGTCAATTCCACAGTAAAGTGTCACCATCTACACCTGTGCCCCTGTTAAGGCACAATAAATTAGTGATCTCTGCCACAGGGCAGTGCTGTCCAGGACAAGTACTATCCTACAGCAAAGTAGTTCTATGCACCAAAATGTACATGTAGGTGGGGATCCAGGCTGGCTGAGGCATGAGGGTGCTACTGTGTTGGGGCTGCCTGCTGACTAGCCTTGCCCTGTAGCACCCTTAGCTCCAGCCGCCCCTCTGCAGTATGTTAAGCTGGGACAGAGCAACTCCAAGCTCAGAGGCTGACCCCACCCTGTCCTTCCAGGTTCCTTACTAGCCAGGGCTGCTCAGTGTGCTGGGGTCCCAGGCGCATGTGTCAACACAGTGCCCAGGAGCAATACATTCTGGCACAAACTGAGCCAGAACTTATTGCTACAAACTAATTGCACATGAAGCTGCACCTAGTATGTCTAGAGTGATTCCTTCCTTTTTACACTGAAAGTGATCCGCTTCAGTGTAAAAAGCACCCAAGTTAACCTTGCTACTGAAATCTTATCTTTTACGTCTCCTTGCATTTTGATAAGATTTTTCTGTAGCTGTGAAACCTAAACCTCCAATGAACTCAGAGGGGTGGGGGGGCTGGTTTGCAGGTAATATACATTTTATAAAAGCTATTCAGTATAATGAATACATAGGTAGCATTATATTTATTCATAGAAACTTAAACATGAAATAGATGATAGATTATAATAAATTAATAAAATTTTCCCCCCAATATTGTTTTGGCTTCACTAGTAAAAATACAGGCAGCTTGCCTTTAGCATCATGGGAACAGCCTTAATAATTGGAATTGTTTATGATGGATGGAAAACTAGGAAACTTTCAGCATGTTATAAATTAAATCATCCTTCATTAAGCTGAACTTTGTCTTCTTTAATAATTATGAAATGCAACTAGAATATGATCTGTATTTGCAACCTTGTATTTAATATAAATGTTGAATGCTTTTGGCCAGATGGAGTAATAGGTTTAGAACTTGGGAAACAACCGCTCTGAAGTTATAGTCCTTGGGAAACAACCGCTCTTAAGTTATAGTCCTTGGGAAACAACCGCTCCGAAGTTATAGTCAGTAATTACCTGGCTTCACCCCATGAATTTTAGACCTTGGTGAATTTGCTTATTAAATCTATTTAGTGATCATGGGGTTGGATAGAATTTTCTATTTAGAGAAATGAATGTTTTCTAAAGGTTCCAGCCAACCCTGAATTCCTGCTGTTGATAGGTAAGATTACATTACTGCTTCCAGCATTTCCAGCCACTAGATGGGAATTATGGGGAGAAAGTCTGTGCAGCCCCTCTGGGGAAAGAATAAGGAGAAGCACACCTAGACAGCATAACTTCTAGCAGCACAGTGTGCAGAGAGAACAGGCTCTCTTTGGGGTAAAGGATTGGGTGGGGGGAAGGATCGGTGAGCAGGTGGGGGTGGGACTGGGTGGGCAAGGATCAGGGGGGCTCAGGGGGCAGGTGGGGGATTGGGATCGGGGGGGCTCAGAGGGGCAGGGGGGTTGGAGCTGGGCAGGGAAGGGACCAGGGGTTTGGGGGGTAGGTGGGGGTTGGGGCCGGGCGGGGCAGGGATCAGGGGGGCTGCAGGAGTAAGTGGGGCCAGCAGGGGTGTCCTCCCACATGGCCCCCCCTCCTCCATCCCCCCAGCCCCTTACTTATGGGTGCTGAAGCCCGGGTCCAGCTCCCTGCTGCTGGCATGCTTCCTGTCCGGCATGGGCAGGCAGTGTGCTTCAGCACCAGGGCGAGGGCCAACCATAGAGACACTCTGGCAGCCAGAGCATCTCTGTGGAGGACCCAGCCTTGCATTTTTTGTTTGCAGGTTTTTTTGACCCCTGGATAACATTTTCTCATTCCTGCATGTGTCTCTTGCAGCATCTTAAGGGAGTTCGAGATGCTGCAAGAGGCACGTGTGCACTTGTCTGGATGCGACCTATGAGTCTTGCTGAGCTGGAGGTGCTGGGCTGGCTGGTGAGCCCTGGACTCCCTCCCCGTCTTGGTAATGGGGTAGGGGCCCCATTACAGGTTCATTTAACTTTTAACCTTATCCAAAGATGGTTGTTTGACCTTATGGTTAATGCTAAAACCTAAGCTCCCTTGAAATAATTATAGGTATCCCTGAAGCTTTCTGAAACCTAACACCAACCCAATCAGCATCTAATCATACCTGTAATATCTAACTCTAGTTGCACTTCAAACCCTAAGACATTTGTCCTAAGCCTAACCAATAATTTTGAACTCAACCCTATCACCAAACCCTGATCCTAATTTAAATGAATCCCAGATGCTAAATTATGAAGCTAATCTTAACCCATAATCATAAATGTCACTGTAACTATAATATAAACATACCATGAACCTTAACTTTATTTTTACCTTAGCTAAACCCAACAATAAGAAAATTGAAAAACCAGAAAGGAGAAAGAAGTGTATGAGAGAGACAAACAGAAAGAGGGAATAAAAATAAAGGGACAACGATAAGACAAGGACCTGGGCAGACTACAGTTTGACACTGTTGTCGCCTGAATTCATTTTGTAATGTAAATTATGGGGATTCAGAGGACAGGCTTGATGCTGTGAGCTCCACATTGCCCTGGCAACACGGCAATCTTCTGCCCACACGGCAGCACTGGGGGTGCCAGCATGGGGGTTGTACCCCCCAATGTTGGCACACAGTCGCTGCAAGGGCAGCGAGGAGCTTGCAGCAGCAAGCAGTTTTCCTGTGTGGCTCCGTTGTGCCCTGCTGCACCAGGTCATACCCACTGGGATGTGGAGGCCCCAGGGGAGAGCAGCAGGATGAGAGCCTGAGCCCGCAGCTGACAGCCCATGCCCACCCTCATCCTAAGTATAGATCTGGGGACACTCTTTCCTGCAGAGTTCCTGTTTAGCCAGTCAATCCCCAGCCTGTACCGGCGCATGGGATTGTTCCGTCCTAAGTGCAGGTCTTTGCACATCTCTTTAATGAACCTCATGAGATTTCTTTTGGTCCAATTCTTCAATTTGTTGCAGAGATTTGTTTGTCTTTCTGATTTCATCCCTGCATGCCCGAACAATATATTTATACTCCTCCCTAGTTGTTTGTCCAAGTTTCTATTTCTTGTAAGCTTCCTTTTCGTGTTTTAGCTCACTGAAGAGTTCCCCGCCAAGCCAAGCCAAGCCCATCTTCTGCCATTCTTGCTAGTCTTCCTGCACATCAGGTTGGTTTGCTCCTGCACCCTCAGTACGATTTCTTTAAAGTATGACCAGCTGTCCTGGACTCCTCTCCCCTTCAGACTGGCCTCCCAGGGGATCAGTTCCCTCAGTGAGTCAGTCTGCTGTTCTGAAGTCCCAAGTCCTTACTCTGCTGCTTGCCTTCCTTCCTTTCCTCAGGATCCTGAACTCAATCATCTCATGGTCACTGCTGCCCAAGTTGCCATCCACTACTACATTCCCCACCAATTCTTCCTCATTTATGAGCAGCAGGTCAAGAAAAGTATGGCCCTTAGTTGGTCTCTCCAACAGTTGCATGAGGAAATTGTCCCCAACACTCTCCCGAAAGCTCCTGGATTGCCAGTGCACTGCTGTATTGCCCTCCCTGCAGATGTCAGGGTTATTGAAGTCTCCCATGAGAATGGGAAACTTGTGCTAGCTGTTTCAAGAAAGCCTCATCCACCGCATCCTCCTGGTCTGATAGATTATAGCAGACATCACCTACCATGAAATCACCCTTGTTGCTCTCCCCTTTAACCCTAACCCAGAGACTTTCAATAAACTTCCAACTGATGCTCATGTACTCAACTTCTGACCAACTCTACTGGGCAAGCAATTCCAGGTTCGCAACCCAGTGGAGTAATGATCAGTTAGCAGCTGCTGCTGCTGCCTGGAGCCGAGGTGAGGATGGGGCTTTCTTGGGGAGGATGGGTTGTAGGTGTGGCTTAGACCCACGAACTGAGGGAGCAATGGTCTCTCTCCTTCTCCCACCCAACCAGCTGAAGGGGACCCATATTTGTGGGGAGGAGGGAAGGGAGGGCTCTGAGTTCTGCCCTGGGACTGTGTCCTGGCTGGCTGCTGGCAGTGGTGGGGAGGCGGTGTGTGGTCATGCAGTGCAGGCTAGTGGAAACCAAGGGGCACCAAAAAAGGTCGTTCCCAGCTGGGTCCAGCTTCTGTGCATGGGGAATGGAGCCTGGCTTCAGGCCTCTGTTGTCTCTCCCCACCCCACTTCTAGAAGCCACGTGGTCAGGGATGCGTGTGAGTACCTGCGTGCTGTGCTGTCCCGCCTGGCCCTGCTCCTAGGAGCTACAGGGTCAGGACTGTCTGTGTGTGAGCTACAATTTCCTGCCTAGCCTCACTCCTGGGAGCCACAGGGCTGGGGGAGGGTGGGGGAATAGGGGTGTGTATGTATGTTTGTGTATGTGTGCCACAATGCCCTGCTTGGCCCTGCTCCTGGGAGCTATGGGGTTGGGGCTGTGCACATGTGTGTGTGTGTGTACATAGATGTGTACTAGTGCCTCCTGGCACCCCATCCCAGATTTCCCTAAAATTATGATCACCCTAGTTTTCTGTGAAGAACTAAACATTTATGTTTGCTCTTGCTAAGTAATTTGATCTTCCGAGGATAAAGTCAGCTCCCCCTTTAGCAGCTCCAGTCAGCTGGGCAGAGATTGTTTGGCCCTGTGTACTCGCTAGCTCAGCAGTAAAGCCACAGGTCCTGATGCTGCACTTTACCACTCAGTAGGTACAGGTCAGGGGGTCACATCCTAGGCCGAAGCCACCTTTCTGCTTCTAATTCTAGGCTGTGCTGGGGCTTGTGCAGGCCACAGCACATGTGGGAGCAGTCCCAGGGGAAGCAGATACTTAATAGCAACTTTGCAGCCAAGAACTATCAGTAGAAACCATGCTGCCCATAGTCATGGCCTTAGAAAATGATGTCAGCACCGACATTATGAATGCACAGGAGCTGGACACATCTGTTTCAGGCCAGAAAAAAGAGCAGGAAATGAACCAATAGGCCATGGGTTTTCAACATTTTTAAATAAGTGTACCCCCAGCAGCCTCCTTTTTAATAAGTGTATCGCTAGGGGGGAGTGACAAGCAGCCAGACACAGAGCAGGGGGTGGGGGATGGAGCAGTGCGGGGGCACGTGCAGGGCAGCCATGGTGGCCACTGCTCCTGGCACCGCTCCCCAGGAGGAATGAGCAAGCCGAGCTCATGAAACACAGGGTTGGGCCCCTCTCCCCACCCCACGGACACCCATCGCCTGCCTGGACATACGGGCATACGCAGCCCACGAGGGGGCACACACGAAGCAATGCTAGACACGGAGTGGGGTGGAGAGGTTGGGATGCGGCCAAATGCAGAGCGGTGGCAGCTGCTGCATGCAGGCTTCTGCCACCCCCCGACACCTGGCCAGGTGGGCAGTGCCTGCACAGCAGTGCTGGATGGTGTGTGGTGGTGCGCTGTCCCTACCTGCATACATGTACCCCATAGGGCCTTCTCAAGTACCCCCAGGGGTACATGTACCCCCGTTGACAACCCCTGCAATAGGTCATTTCCTTGTCTCCTTTCTGTGATCCTGAGCTCATAGGGACAGGGGAAAATCAGTTAAATGGCACAAAAATGGAAAGCAGAAAAGAGGAAAGAAAAACAGAGAATAGTGACAGAACATTGATGTGTCATAAATGTTTTCCTTCTCATGTCAGTTCTGGAAACCAAATTCTGATCCTCAGATCCTCATTCTTCTTCTCAGCTGTTGCTGGAAGAACACCAGAGTCTCACTGTTCCCCAGTTAAAGCTGCCCAGCGTTCTGCACAGCTGGACACAACGTTCATGTGTGATGTAAGGCGCTCAGAAGATATTTCTGTTTTAGAAGACCCCCCACCTGGTGATCTTTTTCACTGTCCTGAGGCAGAAGTCTTTGGCACACACCATGAAACTATTTTTATAACAATTTTAGGCAGTTCCCACCCCTGCTCCTCTGGAACCTAGGGGGTCCACATGAAATTTGTTGGAGGAGTCATGGGTCAGCTCCATGTAGAGACTTGGCCAGATCCACCAGCAAAATATGCTCTAGCACTAGAAAACTCACTAAGCTGCAATTCTAACCAAGGCCGATACTAGGAAAGCTGACTTCATTACTCAGATGCCCAGGCTTCCTTCCACAAGACCAGGAGTCCATTCTGGATCTTTTAATCAGCGGGGGAAACAAGATTCTACAAAAGCAGACCAGGACATGCAATGGCAGGAGGTCAAAGTTGTCTAGAGGCAGGAATCCAAGCCTCAGTCTTACCTAATGCAGAAAGCCACCTCCAGGAAGCCCAGCTATAAATGGGTAGCTTGTCATTCAGGCAAAGATCTCCTCATCACTCCCTTGTGCATTCCTGGCAGCAGAAAGAGGTGGCTCTTTCCCATGTTGCCTAATGCTGGTGGGGTTAAGTGGATCATTTTGTGGTGGAGGGAAGGTTAGAGCCATAGAGTGGTCTTTGGGTGCGCAGAGAGACTGCATGGGTAATGGGACACCTTCACATTGACTTTTTGCCAGTTCTGCTAACACCAGAAATGGGAATGCCCCTCAAACTTCCTGCCACTTTATAACATTACCATTTAACCACAAGATACAGCTTCAAGGAGGTTACTGGTTTGACCATGCAAGGAGACCTGCTCCTTTCCTGGCTTTAAGAAAGGTTTGGCTCAGTTGATTTATCCCATGGTCAAAGCCCAGACTCCTGATCAGTAGATATAGGGGCTGGTTTTTTACTATACCGGTGTTCCTTAGCTCAGGTAGCAATGTGACTATAATTGGAATCAAGATCACACAGCACTTCAGTTGCTTGCAGCTAGTATTATGCAATGCCTTTCCTCAAACAGGGCCAACCCTCCTAGCTTAAACTTGGGTGAGCTAAAGGCTGCACTCTGGCAGCTACAGAAGAAGGCCTGAGACCTATTAGAGCTGGCACTTCTCAGCAATATGTCCTTAAAGCAGAACTAATCAGGACAAATATTTACCTCTCATCCTGACAGCAAATACCAAAACAATTAGCAATGTCACAATCTGCCAGGGAGTATTTTGCAGGAAATGAGATGATATTCACTCAGTTATTTGTTAAAATTATTCCCAGTCTAACTTATTCCAATACTCACTTTCCTTAATTAAGACAGAAAGGCACCGCAAATCCTGTTCGTGTTTGAATGTAAGGGAACATGCACAGGGAGGCTTTGGGGAGCGTTAGTTACCATATTACCAAACACATTCCTTCATTAATTCAATTTGTCTCCCTGTTGTCCTTATATTTGTTTCCCAACTTCATTTTGCTCTTCTTTCTTTGTCAGAGGCTCCTTGTGGTTGGGAGC
The DNA here is from genome assembly GCA_030014935.1 of Caiman crocodilus. Classification (NCBI taxonomy): domain Eukaryota; kingdom Metazoa; phylum Chordata; order Crocodylia; family Alligatoridae; genus Caiman; species Caiman crocodilus. The sequence goes on from JAGPOW010003310.1 coordinate 9,495,452, forward strand.
GAGTATACTGTATCATTTTGCCAGGCTAACATCCAGCTATATGTGTGCCATTGCTTTAATACAGCAAGACTGGCGTTTGGACCACCAGTTGCTCAGTGCTGGGTTAGGGTGTACCTGACTGTATAAGGTCTGGAGGTGACAAAGGTATTGAAAATACTCTGGACCTTGGTATGGACGCCCAGTAGTTACATGCTGCCTGTCATTTTTTAATTAAGATACAATCCTTGCAAATGCTGGGGCATTCTGTTGATGCTCGAGGCAGAGTGATTTGCAATGAATCAATGATACTTACAGAAAGAAGAAAACAGATGTGGGGAATCAAACAGAAAGGTGGCTTCTTCCTTTGGAATGCCTTGAATTATTAGTAATTTTCCTATATTCTGTCAGCTTCATCTGAGTTTACTGATCTCAGATTAGGGGAAATCAATCCTGGTATATTCCTCAGTGTTTTCTAAACATCCTGGCATGCTTGCCTCCACTTTCTAAGTGCCCAGGACACCTTGTTCTAGCAGCAGCTGCCCAAGATTTTTTGTACCATTCTTTGGGAAGTGCCTGTAGGGATGTTTTTTCCAAGTTTTGTAACAGTGCCTTAGTAGTGGTTTCACAGACTCCTGATGCAGTTGTAGGATTCTTTTGGTACAAAAGTAAAAGATGTGGCTGAATAGCCTGGGTACAATAAAGGGATGTTCAATGACCCAAATGATTTTCCCTTAGAATGCAGTGCTGTGCCATCTGCCTGCAGCTGCACAGCACTTGTCATGGCACCTGTTGCAGGAATAGTGAGATATCTGCACCTTAAAGAGGCAGAGGAGAGTAAAGGCATCCAAAACACTTTCATGTTGCATTCTGTCTCCACCTTTGGCATCTAACACCCACTAGCCATGGGATCTTATCTAGCTGCAATTTCATGATGTATATGGAAGCTGGATGTGCATATGTATTTGTGTATCTGCTCAGTCAGCATGCAGATATGAACATGCTTAGTATTCCAGCTATGCAAGGAGTAAGAGAGCATAATAGAACTGGAAAATATACATGAGTGCCAAAAAAGGCGACTCACATGGCTGGAAAACTTCCATTTAGGTGCACAAAGGGCATTTAAATTGCAGCCTACACAGTTGTGAAAGAAGGATGGCCTTGGTTGAAAAGGAGCAGTAGGAGGTCTCAGTTATGTTCCCTCTGTCAAAAATCTTCCTGTGGCACCCTAGGGAAGCCACCAAACTGCTCAGGAGGGTTGGGTCATTATATTACATGACAGCTGAGTGCATACATCCTTTTGCCTCTTTCAAAAATCCCATTCTAAATAAACCTCCCTCCCTCTGCCCCCTAGTCTCCTGGTACAATTTGTCTCCCTTTCTTCTCCTGTTTGTATTTCCTTTCTGTCCAGAAGGCTTGTCTAACTTTATTCCAGGCATAGAGTTAATCTAATAAAAGATATCAACCCCCCCAAATTTTTGCCTACCAGCTGTTAAAAAAGGAAGCGTCACTGGCAGGACAACACAAAGAACAACAGGGACCTGATTTGTTGAACTCTGGGTCTTTGTTTCAAATGTGCAGCCATCTGTCTAACTAGCATGACTAGACAGATGGAGCCATACTGGCCCAATTGTCTGGCAGCTCTCATGTTTCCACAGCAGGTTTTGAGAGGATATACCATTAAATATTATTCAAGAAGAAATTTTATGAATATTTATTAACAATATAATGGAACTCAACGCATACAGGAGAGGAAGCATGAGAAAAGGAGATAATTGGTGTGCTAATGAAGCAAGCATTTTTCTTCATGCTGGGAAACTTTTACAAAAGAGGAAAAATGATTCACTTAGCAATGCTCACACAACACCCCTGCTCCATTAGACCTCTGCCAAAGCGCCTCCCAGGAGCTGACAACTTTACTTGCCAAGTTGCTAAGACTAGGAAAGGCCTAGATGTCTCCTACTGCCGGAAAGCTGAACCCCAAAATCCTGGGATTGTTTTACAAAGCATAGCAATTTTTAAAGATAAGAATTTTTGTATTCTTCTTTGCCTTCTGGTTTCCTAGTCCTCCCCCTTTAGGCCAAGATGTCATGCTGTTCTCTACAACCAAGACAGGTAGAAACAAAAGTCAAGAGTTCACACAATCACATGACTACAGCAGCTGGGACTATAAGAAAAATGTCAAATATTGCATGACAAAAAATCATGAGACCTGGGGACATCTGGTTGAGCTACTTTGTTCCTTTTAGCTTCCCAGCCTGTATTCCCCGGCCCACCCTTTCACCCCCACCTCCCAAAGTAAGTACAAGCTTGACTTATGTTTCAAGTTACAACATTTCGCATTTACAAGGGTCATGAATTGATACCGTTTCAACCTTATGACGTCAGTTTTGACTCATGCCAGCGAACAAGTTTGCTGCATCACCTGTCTCCCTGTCCAAACTTCCTGGGACGCTTTCTTTAAGAAAGCAGACAAGACTCCTGAGAAGACTCCAGCGAAGAACTCTTCCCAAGAACTCTTCAAAAAGTCCAACCAAGAGCCCTTCAAAAAGTCCAGCAAAGTCACCTCAAAGAAGTCCTTCCAAATCAATATGCTTGTTATTTACAATATAAATACATTAATGTAGCTATATTACTCATCTGTAATTCATTGAGTACAAAATTCTGGGGTATTTTTGGTGAAATAGGGTATTCTGCCTTGGAACCAATCCCCTATTTATAACATTGTTTTTTTATGAGAAAATTGGTTCTGAGTTACAATGTTTTGACTTAAGACCCAGTTTTCAGGAACCAATGGTGTCATAAGTCGGAGGATTGCCTGTATAAACAGGAAAAGCTGACTGAAAAACCCCTTCTTCCTCTTCTACTATATTTAGGGTTAGTAAGGCTTTTCTCCAGGTGCTTATACATTTGCCTATTAGTCAATCCCTTCCCGGCAGAGATCATGTCCACAAGCAGGTGTTGGATTTACAGTAACTTGCAGCTCACTGAAATAAATGTTTCTCAGTACAAGCTCTGTTTTATGCCCAGCCTATGAAGCCAGTGTCTGGGCAGTTAATGATGAATTGATCTGTAGTAATGGGGCAGGCTCCTTTGTTAACATAATCTATCAACAAGCGGCTGAATCACTGTGATAGGTCTAACTTACTACTTCCACTCATTAGAGATGTAGCATGTAGGGCAGCCTCTCTGGTTCTCCAGTTGCTGTCACTGCTATGTGCTCTGGTGCTGGCTGCTGCAGTTTCTGTACCTCTGCTCCCATATACCAGGTGCTGGTAACATGAGCTCATGTGGGTTCCACTGAGAGAGAAAAGCGAGTTCAGTCCCATTGCAACAGTCATCACCATCCCTTTTTTGGCAACAACTAGTTATCCAATAGTTTCCACTTGGTCCTTGTACTCCCAGGGGAGAAGTTGCAAATGTGCCTCCCTCAGGAGTTGACCTCTGGGCTGCTTATAAGAGGCCACAGCCAATGACCTTCCAAACACGGGCTCTGGAAGAATTAAACAGTATCATGATGCATGATGTAGAAGTTAGAAGAAGATTTTAAACAAAAACATCCTAAAATGGCCTGGGCAACAGTTTTCCTGTGCTGAGAGCAAATATGTTTATCTGTGCCTGCAAACAATATGGGAACCACAGACATACACAGCTTTGCAGCTCCTTAGTGGGGAATGTGGTGTCTTGGTAGAGTTGCCAACTCTGACTGAAGCTATTCTGGGAGATTTTTTTCCCCAACACGATGTAATGTCATTAATAGGGGGCACCAATAGAGAATTTCTGGGCTGATACCAATGGCCGATATTTAACAAGTCATATTGACCAATACCAATCCAGTTGCTGATACGATGCAGGGCAGCTTGGAGAGCAGTGTCAGGCTGGTAAGTCTGTTGTGGGGGAAGGGGCAAGGGGGGGACAGATTGAGGCCCCTGTGATGAGAGAGGGAGTGCGTCTGGGGCAGTGGCTTGTCCAGGGGGCACAGGGGCAGGGGCGGCTCCCATCACTATGTGCACCCCAGAAATGGGGGGGGGTGCCCCTGGATCTGTGTGTGGGGTGGGGCAGGCTGCTGCTGTGGCTGGGGCCAGGGCAGCTTCGGCTACAGCAGCAGCCTGTCCTTGCTCCATGCTCAGATCCAGCAGCACTACCCAATGCCCTCCTGCCACCCCCTCCCTGTGCCCCCTGGATGAGCTACTTGCAGCTCCATCCTACACCTTGCCCCACCTATGCAGCACCTGCACCTGCCCCCTTAATTGTACTGCTCAACTCATTCACAATATCAATCTCCTGGATTGCTTTCAATAGTCACTGGGAGATCGATGGCTAGGAGTCTACTGGAATCGACAATCTGGGAGGGTTGGCACCCCTATGCCTGGGTTGGATTCCAGTCACCTCTGTTTTGTTCCCCATTCATCCAACAGCTTCTTCAGTCATTTTTCTCCTGTTCCACTATTATGAGTCTACCAAAACTTGAGACAGTGACTGATTTTCACAGGCTGATCCCAGGGCTGGCAGCCATTTTTATGGACTGAGCACAATTGACAACCCTCCCCGCCATAGCTGTGATTGACTGAGGGGGTCCCAGTGGCCCTGAGCCTGACTGCTGATTGGTTGTACGGGCTGCCCATCATATGGTCCTGCCCCTCACTGACAATTGGTGGGGAGGGGCAGGGCTGCATGATGAACAGCCCTTGCAGGTAATCAGTAATGAGGGGTGGGGGTGTCTGAATTGTATTTTTGGTAAGTTTTTTCTTCAGACAACCCCCCCATAAGCAGAAGCCTGTGCTTTTTCATATAGCCCACCTGAAATTGTGGTTTCTGTGAAAACTGCACAATCACGATTTCAGTAGGTCCCTAATTATGAGAGTTGTCCTTTGCAGGTGTCTCAGATGGCAGCTCATCTCATCACTGCCTGCAAATGGGTTTCTTGCACTTTCTTCTGCAGCGTCTAGATGGGAGAGGGTGATAGGTTGACTACTAGGTCACACCACTCCCTGGAAACTCCTGTGATATTGTGTTTGGAGCTAAGCAGTTACTTGCTTTTTATCTGTGATTGAATATGTTGCCCTGTCCTGTGTCTTTCATCTGATCACATTTTCCAAGGTGGCCATGCATGCCAGGTGCTTCATTTTGGATGCCCAATTTGAGACTGCCCCTCCAGTTCACAGAGACTCCTTTACATATAAACAGACATTCAGGTTGGGAACCCAAGATCACAAGCCATATATGAAATATTTGACCCTGGAATTCACATGACTGAGGGCTGTACTTTAAAGAATTATGTAATACAGCAATAACTAAGCACGATAAATGATCCATTGCCCTTAAGCTGGGACCAATTTTAAATAATCAGCAGATCCCAGATTTCTTTCTTGGATAGTTTTGTTTCTAACCTTCCTGTTCTATGCAACTGAGTTATGTTCAGATTGTCTCATGTTATGAAACATACCGTCTCAGTTTGTTTTCTTTCCATTACTGATGTTCTGTGGGGCTAAAATCCAAATAGTTCGGTGAAACCTTCCAAATCAATAGCAACATTATTACTAGGCAAACAGGATTTTCCAGTGGTATCCTGGGGGCCTGCAGGATCCCGCATGTGCATGTGGTTCAGGGAAAGGTACATTTCTAGTCTCCTGTACATTCCAGCCCAAAGCCTTACTCTTTTGTGAGCTCAGCATTACCAGGAGAGCAGAGCCCAGGGCTGGGATTCTCAGTGACAAGTGACAGGCTAGGCGCCAGCTGAACATGAAATGACAGGAAGAGGCTGCTCACACACTTCTCCATGCTCTGTGGAGAAGAAGTGGGAGATATGGAGGCCAACCTAGTGGGACAGACAGCTTTGCACAGTGACAGTAGTCTGACTCCACAGCTACTTCCCTTTAAGACTGCATGCTTCCTGTTCATGAAGCTTCCCCCCCTACCCCAATGCAGTGCACAACATAAATCAAACCCGAAGTTTGCATAATTGTCAGATATAGTCACTTCTGTGCAGCGATTCCATGCTGATCCCCTTCAGATCTATGGGCTGAGCAGTTAGGATATCAGCAGAGAGGATTTGTGCAGTGGTCTCTCTCTGTCTGACTAGGAAGTAGGAAGTACCAACAGTCACAGAAAATGGATAAAGAATCTGATTGCAGAGAGTTAACAGGAGGCAGGGACTTACCATGAGCAGCTGACATGCAGGGTGCTGACAGAAGTGACATTTTTCATGCAATCTGGTCCCTGACCGCACTCTACAGCCATGACCTAACATGAGTGCACATGTACTGAGTCCTCCTAAAATGGTTGATCATGCAAAAAAGTAACCTTTACCTAATTACTTAACAGAGTAATGTGCTCTGCTTTAGAGCACCTTAGGGAATGTGCATACAGTTCCCTGTGAGGTGTACCTGTCATGCCCCTGGTCTGCCATAGGGAGGAGGCAGAAAGTCTCCTGCCTGTGCAGCCATGGAGGGAGGGAGGGAGTGCATGTGGTCCCCCACCCAACAGAAAACAGCTGTCTTTCTGAGTGGGGGGACATTCCTCATCCAGTGAGGGGTGAGGAGGTGTGCCCACTTCCCATCAGTGCCATGGGGCACCAAGCACATTTCCCTGCGGGGGGGGTGGGGGGGGTGAGGGGTGGTCGCTGGTCCCCACCTGGGCCAGCTACCAGAGCTGGAGCAATGCTGGACCTGGGCCACGCAGCCTGGGGGCTCAGAACTCATTCCCCAGACCACCTACTGCTTCTTGACAGCGGCCAGTTCAAGAATTCCACCTCTAGCGGCACGACATGAATGTCCCCAGCCATGCCTCTGTCATGGCCCCAGTTCAGAAAACCAAAAAAACCAGACCAGAGTCCTATTCCAGTATTCCTAGATGGAGTATTTCTGTGACCAGCCTCCTTTGAGTACTCTAATTTTTTCAGAGTAAATGCTTGAGATCCCCAGGACACTTAGTTAAGAGCATCAAGGGAGCACTGAGAAAGGCACAGGTTTGGACAGGCAGTAGCTCACCTTGCAGGTGTCCACCAGCTTGATCCCAAGATGCAACTACAAGCTTTTTAACTGATTTTTAATGCTATTGGGTTAGGAATTTTACTGCAGCTGCTGGCACCAGATTTTCCCTCTAATAAGTCCTTGATAGACACTTGAAGTGTACTCATTCTAATTACAGGGTCTCAAAAGAATTCGCTATTGTTATTTTTCATCACTACTACCCCAAGTTGGGAATGGGTAATTTGCCCACCTACTGCTTTCTTTGGATGTGGTAGCCATTTCCCAGGAATCAAACTCCAATTCTCTATTACCTGTGGTCACCGTGGTAGGAACAGAAAGTACTGTGAAAAGTTATTAGGGAAGATATTCAAATGAGTTGTTGCTGCCATGAGGGCATGCAGTCAGCCAGAGGTTACCCAGTCACTGTGGAAATTAGAGGGATCACCTTGATGCCCATCGAAGGAAAGATCATTGTGAGAATCCTCCTGAACCATCTCCTTCCACTTGCTGAACAGCCTCTCCCAGAATCTCAGTGTGGGTTAGGGCATCAAGAGGTACAACTAACATGATCTTCACTGATCATCAGATGCAGGAAAAATGCCAGGACTAACATAAAGCTTTTTACATGGCGTTCTTTGACCGCCTTTGAATGTCAACAGAGGAGTGCTGTGGAGGATCTTTCTGAGGTATGGATACCCACCAAAATTCATCACTGTTCTTCACCTGCTCCATGATGGTATGTGAGCAGTGGTTTTCAGTAACAGATCTATCACCGATTCCCTTCCGGTTAAGACGGGAGTTAAGTAAGGCCAAGTCATTGCTCCACCACTCTTCTCAATATTCCTTACCACAATGCTACATCTGAATACAACAAGCTTCCAGTCAGAGCGTAACTAAACTACGGACTCAAACTCATGGTTTATCAAGCAGTTGTAATCCCTACCTTGCTCTACACAACTGAGATGTGGACAATGTACAGGAGACACCTTAAGTCTCTGGAGAAGCACCATCAACTCTGCTTGCGGAAGATCCTTTGAATCCAGTGGAAAGACAGAAACACTGATGTTAGTGTCCTCTCACAAGCAAACATCACAAGCATTGAGGCAACGGTCATCCAACATCAACTTCTCTGGGCCACCTATGTCTGAAGTCTGACATCTGAATGACAAGTTCTCCCATGTCAGTCAAGGTATACGCTCAGGAGGAGGGCAGAAAAAGCACAGTTGCATTCTATTGGCGCAGGTTCATTGGCCTCAAGGAAGTTAGGGTGAATTGCAGAAGCCACGACTCCATCACACGGTCCTTTGTGTACGTAAACAGGGATATTTGTTAGAGGACAGGACATGTCGAGGGTTGAAAAGTTAAGGCTTGATTTATCTTGTACAATGCAATTTATGAATTGGCAATAAAGAGAGAGAATATTCCCAGACAGCTTCCATGTCACATCTTTCCATTGTAGGTGGCTGTTTTTCACCATCACTTGTTTATTAGTTTTCAGATGGTCTGTAATAACTTCATAAAAAATAAGGTAAGTTTAAGTGGGAACTTAAATTTAAGATTCCCTGCTGCCTAGTGGTAGTCTGGAAACTGAATATGATATTTCTCCTGTTATTTTAAAGAGCTAATAAAGCCCAGAGAAAATTTTAACTCTTGCTTTATATTTCAGTGAAACACAAACCTGAAATAATAAGGGCAAAACTCATGCTGAGCAGATAGCCAAACAGGGCATCGGCTCCATTTCTAGCCTTCTAAAGCCCTTCAGGGCAGAGACTCAGCTGGGGTAAGCCCTCAGTAAAGTCAAGGAATGCATAATTTTATCCCAGCTGAGGTCCTGCCCTCCAGGTATAAGTTTTGCATAGGCCTTATCTTGATCCAGGATAGAGGGGAAAATGTCACCTTCAGTGAAATCTCATGTCCCTTCAGTTACTCTCTACTTCTCTACTTTTTCCTGGCCTAACTTGTACAAGAGAACCATATTTAGACCTAGTCAGAATCCTCCTGTATCATCTTCCTTGACAGACACTACCCTGTGGCCTGCCTCTTGGGCCTGTCTACTGTACATTTAGACTCAATACCATTCAAATATTGCATTCCAGTGGGAGGATGTTTCCTTGGAAAAACTGCTGGATGGACATAGACAATCCTTCTTGCCATGCTGGGTCTTCTATTCAATTGCACTGAATTCCTGAACAAAGAAGTGACCTTGTTGCAAGGCAAGAAGCATTTCGAAGTTTCAAGACTTTATAATCCAATAGCAACAAAATGGTTAAGTGCCATTGTTTTCAGCTGAGTTTTATTTTACAGTTCTTCTATTTTTTCCTATACACTGTAGCTTTCCTCTGGGGGTTTCAATTGTTTGGTTTGGACTCAGTTTCATATGTACAGTACTAATCAAGCACTGAGCTAGTGATTCTGATGAGTCAGGGAAGGTGTTACTTTTTGGACTTGACTGATCTGAAATGCAGCTGAGATCTCAAAGGGGAAGATTCCAGTGTCATATTCAAAGGGCATGAGCCACTTGGATCAGGCAACCACAACACAATTAAATTTAGTTTCATATAGAAATTCAAGTCTAAGGCTGCCAGGATAAACAAAGGCTAAAAGAAAAGTTTGGGTCCAGGCCACAGCTGGACAAAGCTAAGCAGTGAGAAGACAAATGGGAAATATGTAAATGGTGCTTAGTAGGGCTGTGCAAAATGGCAGCATTTCGTTTTGACCAGGGTTTCAACACTTCGACGGAACAGCATTTCATTTCAAATTTTGTTTCGATTCCTGGCTCATTAACTCGTTATCTTCACCAGCTACCGTGTTACGCAATTAATCACGATTCACTCTGGGACCAGCTCAATACACAGTAGTTAATAAGCAAGGATTAACACCTACAAAACCACAAACTAAGGCAAGGAAAGAATCAATACAGAGCTGGGAACTGCTTCTGCCCCAAGACAGAGACAGTCAGTTGCACAAGCACCCATGTCACGAGTTTTGCCCATCAGCAGCTAGGGGTGCAAGGCCCCAGAGCCCCCCTGAACTGATCTCCTTAACAGCTGACAGGCTTTGTGGCCGCAGCAGGGCCTAGGAGCCAGGCCTGCAGTAGTTTCCCCTTCCTCATGCCCCAAGACAGACACAGTTGCACAAACACCCATGACATGAGTTTTGCCTGCCAGCAGCTAGAGGTGCAAGGTCCCAGAAGCCTCCACACCTATCTCCTCGACACTGGCAGGCTTCGTGGCCTCAGCAAGGGCTCCCATGCCTGCAGCTTTCACCCTGCTGCGCCTTAAATCACAGTGTCACCCCTGTCATGAGTTTTGCTTGTCTGCACCTTGATGTACAGTTTCCCCCTAACTCCTTTACCTATTTCCATGAAACTTGGTAGGATTTGCGGCCTTCACAGGGACTAGGACACCTGCAGTTTTAACCCCACTGTGACTTAACACATACACATGACATGAGTTTTGCTTTCAAGAATTTGGGGTGCAGTTTCCCCCAAGCCCCTGCACCTATTTCCTTGAAACTTGGCAGGCTTTGTGGCCTTAGAAGAGGCTACCATTCTTGCAAGTTTAATCCAAATCAGAGAAGAAATGACAAAATTATAGGCTGCTTTGATCTGATTAAAACCTATGGGCAGAATGGCGAAACGTTTCGACTTGCCTTGTTTTGTTTTGAGGCTGTTTCGGCTATACCTGTTCCATTTCAATTTTACTGTTTTGACTTCAAAATGGGTGAAAACAGCGTTGAAACAAAACTGGCAGCAAAATTTTGTACAGCCCTAGTGCTTAGCTTACCAAACTGAATATTAAGTTAATAGTTTCCACCTACTGGGGTCTCAAGCTAAGGACAGCCTGGTAATTTCTCACTCACACTACTGCTGGACATCCATCCCAAAAAGCCAAACACCACATAGTTCAGCAATGCATTGGGCTAACCTTGTAGTCCTGGGCACCATGGCCAGGCACAAGTCAACTTGCTGGAGCAATGCATTGGGTTAACCTGGTGCCTGGCTGCAGCTCCCAGGAGTATAGGTCTGTGGCTCTCAGGAATATGGGAGCCTGACCATGACGCTCAGGACTACAAGTCAACTTGCCATAGCAATGCATTAGGTTATCTGGTTCCTGGCAGTTTCCCTCTACCCTCCACCTTAATTTTGTCCCTTACCCCACCACGGGTACTTAATGCTCACTCATTGGGGGCAGGGAGGGCATTTAATCTTTCTCAAAATTCCCCCCACATCAGCTTCATCTTTCACAAAACTGAGCCTCCAACTCCAAACACCTCCCTCCTGATCCATGTACACCCACACCCGCCTGCCTGCAGGGAAAGCAGGGACACAGCTTCACACAGCCCCTGAAAGTCTGACCCTGACTGCCCAATGGTTTCTGGTGGCTGGCCTTGATCTGGCTGGGCATCTGCCATCCCCAGGAGTTCTGGAGGGTCCAATCCTGACCAAGCAACAGTCCCCAGAGCTGGCCCTGAGCCAGCTGGGCAGTTGGCCTCTGCCACACTGTGCTGCTTCAGGAGCTCTGCAGGGCCCAATCCTGACTGACCAGTAATCCCCAGACCTGGTCCCAGGCTGGCTGGGAAGCTGATTGTTGGCCCTAGGGGTGTTTTTACGTGTGCTCTGGGAGTGTGTGTATGGGGGTGCGGGGGAAAGGGCAATTTTATTACAAAGAATGCAGAGAACTAGGAAAAAGAAACTCTGAAGCTGTGTGTACATGGAGCTCATGCACACAGTGATGATCATAAAGGCATGAATGGAGGTGAATCACCACAGCACTGAGTCCGTTGAAATGGATGGGAAGCACTTAGACTAGAGACAGAAATTACACATAAACTGGTTTAACTGATCAGAAACTAGTTTAAACCTGTAACAGAATAAAAGTTCAGTGTACATAAACCAGTTTCAAAACGACTGAAACTGGTTTAAGCTAAACCTGGTTGAATGTAGTATCAGACTAAACTGATTTAGATCAAACCAGTTTATGAAATTCGTGTTCCAGATCCCTTCCTGGTTCAAGTTAAATCAGTCCCCTGGCATCCCAGTATTTTGCAGCCCTGGGCTGGGCTATGCTGTTTGTTCCAGTTTGCTGCTGAGATTATGGACTGCAAATCCCAGACCCCTCAGGGGCAGCAGGAAGAGGAACAGAGCCAGTATGAGCTATGTGTTATGTGCCAGAGAGCCATGCTCTTGCGCCCCCCAGCTTCTGGCCTGAGCCACTGCAGGCATGTGGCTGCATTTTCTGACTCGAAAGTGAATGTCTGTTCATTTACTTATTAGTTCAATCTTTGCATTTTAGACTGCAAGCTTAGTCCAAATCGGTTACAAATGTGGATGTGGATTGGGAAGCTCCTTCAAAGCCAAGGGAAAATTGAGTTTAAAACTTAAACTAAATGTCAAACTAATGATCCTCAAAAGCTAATGTGACACCCAATGATAACACTGAAATACACATACAGGTAATACTCCCTGCTGAAGTTAGTCATACGCCTTTAATCTAAAAATATGTAACTATAAATAGCTGACTGATTGCATCCCAGCTGCATTTCCACTTAGTTTTCCATCAAACAGTTAACTGCTTAAGCATATATTGAAATGTTCAGTCTCAGACAGGCAGGTGCTGCACTACTTCATTGCAAATTGGCTCACACTTTTCCCACCAGATCATTGGAAAAGGGGAAGTGGGGGGTGGGAAACAAAGCAAAATAAACATGTATCCTAAGTAGCATTTCCTTCCCAAGGAAAGGTAAAAAAACATGAATTCAGGAATTCTGCTGCACAATTCACCATTCAGAGCTCATTACTTGGGATTGGTCTTGGCTATTAAAATAATGGCTTTATAGAACACCCAAAAGTAAAACAGGAATCCAGATTTATATTCATTGTCCTGTTCCCCTGAATATTTTGAGTGATTTAATTTAAAGTCATGCCCACACAAAATACAATTCAATTCTGTCCCAAGGTGAAGCAGGAGTACTTCCAAGCAACGTGATGTCCTTTTAGAAAGTTGATAACCCAATAGAATAATAATAATTAAAAAAAAAAAATCTACCTTATTTTTGGTTGCGATTTTAGTTATACAACTAGCCATATATGGAGGGAAAAGGATAATTCCTGAAGATTTCTGCCGGGTATAATCCAGCCAGTTTGAGGTGCCCATGCTGGAAATACTATGCCAGTATCAGGACTCAACAGTTTGACTGTTACACTCACATGGAAAGTGTTCTTGTCCCCCTGTATCAAAATCAAAAAGTAAAGAGGAATCAGATCAAAGCCATGGAATTTTGTATCCATTCAAAACGGTCTTTGAGAAAGCCCCAGATAGGGAATAACTATTGTTTGTAGTCCCCTCTTCCCCTTTAAATACATTTTAAGATATTATTGCTGTATACAATAGCAGAAAGAGGACAAAGCGTCCGGAGCCGAGCCATCTAGCATGGATGTTCTGTAGTCTGTCCAAGCCCCTGTGGAAAAATAATGCCTCCTAGTGGTCTCAGTGCAGGGTTCAGCGATATAATACTGATACACGATTCTGTAAATTGGCATTCCAACTGAACATGCTGCTTTGAGGTGATTTCTGACCATTTTGTGAGATAAAATCCTGCAGCCAGTTATGTTGTTATACTGGCATCGTTTTCTTCCACACAGAGCTTTTGAGTGAGGTCAGGCTTGATTTAGCTACAGCAACTAGGAAGAAAGAGAATAGCAAGTATATAGATATTCTGGCCAGCAGCCAGCCTTGAACTACTGGGTGGTCCTCGAGTTTCCCCCCAAATGGGAGCTGTGACAGGCTCAGTCCTGTGTCTTACTTATTCACTATGTGCATCCAACTTCCAGTGGATAAATTCCTGAGGCAATAGGAAAGGCAATGCCAGCAGCACACTGATGATGCAAGGTCTTTTCCACATGTAGACAGTGCTGTTCACAGGTGCCTGAAGGAAGTAAGAACTTGAATTCAATTCAGGAGAGTAAGGCTTAACCAGGGTACAAAGAAGGGGTGACCAATAGGAACAGGGAAGCACTTTGAAGAATTATGACCTCATCTTCTACTGAGCATTTCAGCCCCTGCAGCTTTTGAAATGGTGGGTAGTGTCAGAGTCATGTTAAGCGTAACAGTACTCTTGTCCAGTAACAAAGATTTTGGGACATTTCTTGTTGGAAGTCAATCTTGTATCATTGATTATGAGTGGAGATAGAAGATATATTGTGAAGAACTACCATCCTACTTGCTGTTAAGAGCATATGCATCCAGGAAGCCTTATCAAGAAACCTGGGTCTGCTCCCTCTCCAGTTCCAGTTCAGCCTCAAGATCCAGGTACCAGACCAGATCCTAGTGTCGCAGGCAGGGTCCTACAGGAGGGCCGTGATCTCAAGGCCCCCTTCCCACACCAACTTGGCCCAAGGGCACCCTCAGATTCTCACCCTCCACACCTTTGATGTACCAATATATGCATTAGGGAGGCTGCCTTACGCATCCTTGGACACAGTTACTTCTGCCCCTGTGAACTCACAGACTCTTCGTGGGTCCCGCTCTACATTGGGTGCTTCAGGGACTCCCTAGCCTTAGGGGCTATGCATGGCTCCAACCACCCCTTATACCACGCCCCAAGCCTCGCAGCTGGAATAGACATTGTTTGGTCTCTCTCCGCCTCCACTCGCTCTCTGGCACTCGGGCTCTCAACAGCTGTCTCTCTCTTTCCGCGTCCTCCCTCAGGGCTCTTCTCAGTAAGGCTGCCCCATCTCTGGGGCTCACCATGCCCAAACCACCAGTGTAAAAATAGCAACACAAACTCGAGCCTCCTGGCTATAACTTAAACATAAGCCACCTGGCTATAATCACGCTTTGCCTACCGGGATTCTTCATCCCACAGCCGAGCCACGTGCTGCTCCTTCAGCAGGCTTCTCCTCTCTTCTGCAGCTGAGCGCTCCTTCTTCTTGGGCTGCTGGCAGGCACCTGCCTCGGGCCTCAGCTCCTCCAGTGTATAAGGGCCAGGCCCTGCTTCTTACCGGCAGCTGACCGCTGGCAGGTGTGGGTCACTTGCTGACTCCAGGTGCCCTGGCAACCCACAGCTGGGCTCCTTTTTCCCTGCTAGGGCTCTTTCCCCGGCAGTTTCCCCTCTTTAGGAGCAAGGCACCTCAGTGCCCTGTGACACCTAGATCTCGCAGAATTTTCCTCTGCTTATACGAGCGCTACAGTTGTGACCAGTAGGGCTCTGCGAAGTGTCAGTCCATGATTCAGTTTGGCGGAGATTCGACCGAATTCGGTAGCTGAATCTCCAAATCCAGATTGAATCAGAGGACCTTTTAATCCCTCTGAATCGAATCAGAACCTTCCGAATTGATTTGGAGAGATTCAGAAAGATTCATAGATTCGGTCATAGGCACAGCTTTAGATGTTGTTTCTACATTCCTCTAGGCAGCAGGCAGCTCACGAATGCTGCGATGCTGGGCACACGGAGCGTCCCACTGGAGTGTGGGGGGCTCCCCAGCGCACTTGGCACCAGACCCGGAAGTGGACCAGAAGCACTTCCAGTCCACTTCTGGGTCTGCCGGGGAGTAAGCAGGGCCCCCCCCCCCCCACACAACCGCCCAGCTTGGTGACTGGTGCCTCCAGGGTCCACCTGCGGCCAATCACCAAGCCAGAGAGGTGTGTGCATTGGTGGGGGGGCAGCACGCTCCCCAGTAGACCCAGAACTGGACTGGAAGTACCTCCCAGTTCACCACTGAGGACCTGGAGGGCTCCCCCACACTCCTGTGGGATGCTGCACCCATCCCAGCAATTTGTTGAATTTAGGCTCATTTACATCATGAAGATTTCGGGAACATCAAGTCTGGTCCCTGTCACCACGAACAACCAAGTCATATAATCCTCTTCTTGAAGTGATCAGATTCCATTTTAAAATGAACTAGGTTTTGGCTCCATTACTCCTACTTGTAAGCTGTTCAAATCCTCATTGCTCTGATGATTATAAACCTCCTCCTACTTTCCAGCCTAAATTTATTCTTGACTACTTTATAGTCATTTCTTTTTGTGCTGACATTACCCTTTGTCTTAAATAGTTTGTGCCCTTCTCTGGTGTTCACCTGCCAATGTAGTTATATTCAACACCCATGCCACCTCTCAATCTACATTTTGCTAGGCTAGACAAGCCAAACTCAACTCCTTTTCTATGAATGCCCCTTGTTGTCCTAGTAGTTCTCCTGCGTGCCTGTTCCGTTTGAATTAATCTTTCTAATAGGGCTGTGCAAAGCTTTGGGTGGTGATTCAATTCCAGGGAGATTAGGCTCAATTCAATGGCTGAATCTCCAAATCTGAATTGAATCAGGGGACTAATTAAAAAGGTCTGAATTGATTCAGCTGACTCCAAACTGGTAAGTACTAGGGCCGGGGGAAGAGAACCATGGGGGAACCCCTGCCAGTACCCTTCTCCCCCAGGTCTCCCACAGCTGCCCCCCCAGCTCCCAGTGCTTTAAAGAAAAGCCCTGGTGCTCACCAGGTGCTGCCAGGCAGGGGGTGATCCCCACTGCCCCACACTTCATGGGGGCTCTGCATGAGTCCCCTGACACCCTCCCATTCCCCTATTCCCCCCC
>JAGPOW010003310.1:9523454-9535287 GCA_030014935.1 Caiman crocodilus
TTGCTCCTCCTTTGGGATCTCTTCTTCTTTTCCACCTGCGTTGATGGTGCACGAACAGCCCCTCAAGAGGGGTTCTCCTCAGGAATCTCCTCCAGGGTGGCCAGGCCTGCATACCTGTTCCCAAGCGGCACCTCAGGTACAGGCTGTACAGCAGCACGGGCTGCCCTGGGTCCAGGGGGAACTTGGTGCCACCGACGAGTCACTCTTCTGGGTCTGGGGGACTCCTCAGTAGGTTTCTGGTCCTGCAGAGAACAGAAGTACATGTCAATTTCATCCTCTTTCTCTTCCTCTGCCCCTTCCAATTAATGAGCTTCAAACTGACAGCAGAAATTCTCATAGCTAATCCGTAAAGCATGATCTTATTTGGTGTTATTAAATTTCATTTATTTCTATTGCTCCAGTCATCATTACTTAACCTTCTTAGATTCTTTTTAAAACCTACTAGACACCTATCTTCATCTACAGACACCTTAACGTATTTGAATCTGGCTCTTTATCTCTAGTCTAGATATAGCATTGTCTCATTTCAGCTTCCAGCTGTTGGATCTTGTTTTCTCTTTCTCTCCACCAGCTTCTGCCCTTGGCAAGAAGTCATCCTCCATTTAATCGCACTTCAATTATGCTGAAAGATCAAAGTGCACACTGAAGGCCTAGCATACTTTTCACTCCTCCCTGGGCAGGCAAAACGCACCAAAATAAAATGTCTCTGACAAATGTTTGTTCTGCAGTATTACAGAAAGTGACATTCATTTCCTCATGCCTGTGACAAAAATTGTCCTAAGGAATGCCACTAATTAGAAGAAAAACAAGAGAAAAAAATTGGAAAAGGAGATCATGTGGGTGATTGCCAATCAACATGCCTTCTATATTCAGACAGACAATGCAGCTTCTATACTGCTGAATATATTTTCTAAATCTAAATGCAATACAATTGCTGCACTCTTGGATAAAATGCTTGTTCTGAGCTACTGTATGAACCAGGTGCATCCTCACATTTCATTGATTTCAATGGAGTGTAAATGGGGTGGACAATGAAGCATAGCAGGTGTGCTGGAGAACTGTTAGCACCAGTTGTGTGGCATTTCCATGCAAAGGCAATCCCCAATGTGTCTATCCCCCTATTTATAATACCAGATAATACAGTCCATAATTTATTCTCTTATTCACTGCCAGGGCACAAGATGTGTGCTAATAAGGTCTGCATCCTTTTCAAGCTACACAGTCGCTCTCAAAGGAGATGCTCACATGCACAACAGCCGAAACTCAGTTGGTGTGACTTGCCATACTAACTTGTTTTGGGTCTGAGTGGGAATAAATACTGCTTGCTGCAGGAGCTATCAGAAAATGTGGGTAGATTTGCCCTGGAAAATTTAGGTAAAAACAATATGTTCATTTCATGATAATTTTCAGCACCAAATTTCATTTAAAAAGAAATCAAGCAACAAACATAAACTGGTATCCTAAAAATATTTTGGCATTCTCTGCAAAATGTTGGATGCTAAAATGTTGGAGTTTTTTGGTTTTCTGACTTAGAAAAAATGTTAAATGTTCAAAGAAGCAGGCACTACAAGCAAACATTTTCATTTTCCTTGAATGAAAATATTGACAGAAAATTTCCAACCGACTCCTTTGGTTACAGACCTTTTACTTCATGGCTGTAACACCACACAGCTCTGTGCCTTTACAGTCCAATGACAAGTCAACTTGTGACCCAAGGGGCTGTCTATAAAGAGCCTGAGTTGAGCTTTATGTTTAATAGTCCTGATTAATGGGTCATATATGGCAGTTCAGAGATAAATGATAGCTCACAAAGCAGCTAAAAAGAAACTTGTGCTGGATTTCTTCTATGCAAACTGTCCTGGCCTTTGTTCAAAAGGAGTTAAGGGCAACAAGAAGCCTGCTTTTGATTTGTGGTTTCACTGTCAGCTGTGAAGGGCCTTATGGAGCTTAGCTGAATTTATGACTGAGTTGTATGCAGTAGCTTCTACAAAAAGAAACACTTCATTATTGTAAAAAACTGAGATGTCTCCTGGCATTTGACATATATGACACATCTTCAGTTCTGCAAGCCATTAATAAATTGTATGCTAACAGGATATTTAACTTTGCTGTTGACATACTACTAATTTGTGGGCTTTCTAACTGCTGGAATACCACCCAAATTATCTTTACATACTGAGATATGCAATGCAGACTGACATGACCTGGGGTTAGACTAAGAACAATCTTTATAAAAGCTTTATTTGCAGGAGACTGCCCTCTATTACCTCACTAAAACATCATAGATGGCAGGCAGTGCAACATGCTGGTTACTCCTTGATAAGATAAGGGAGAGGGCGATGAATACAAATCAGAAAGGAATGCAATAGAGTAGATTAGGAAGCTTGTGTATTTCAGCACATCTTTGCCCTATTAGCATAAAATGTGTATATCCTTATTTGTTATTCAGCCCTTCTTCCTTGGACAATTAAGATGCTATAATGTAGGAATTAGTTTGGGGTTTTTTCAGTTAATTCTTTTATTCAGGACAAGCAAATTTGACAGGATTGTATTTGTTTTTGCACCCGTAAACTAATGAATTACACATATTGGCTGCAATCACAGAAGTTCTGTCTTTGTTTAGTTTCAGCAAACTGAAACATTTTCTTAACACCATGGCAATAGCCATTTGAAGGATGCCTTAAGTAATTCTTGCATCAGTTTTTCTATGATCAGACCAGAAGCCTTTCTATTGGCAACAATCCCAGAAGACATGAAGATGGTTCCATGTGCCATGCCATTCAGGCTGTGAATTCTGTCTCAACATTTTTACAGGGCAAAAAGAATGATGCTGTTTTTCTATACTAGCTTCATCTAATGACTATGGTTTGTGAAAAGCAAAATTAGCTAGTTAAAATGTCTCTGCTGTTCAGTGAAAACAAATGCTTCCTGTCTGTGATTCAACTTTACCAAGCAGTAAGGGAAATTGCTACGAAGTGGAAATGTCTATGGACCACAAATGAGGAACTATTGACATGAATCAGATAATTTTAGCAACTTTCTGAAATATTTTCAGAATAAATGTTACATAAAGAGAAAAAGTCATAGGACAATGATCTGCTGCTACTATATAGAGGCCAAAGCAAGCCACAGGCTGTGCCTCTTGCACATAAATCATTAAAACAAAGTCAAGATGTTTATTTTCTAAAGGCAGAAATGCTCATCATGAGACAATACTCTGCTGCAACTACATGATGTATTATGCTAACTGGCTACAGTAAAAGAAGCCATTGTGTCTGACAGATGTTAGTGAAGTATGGGTGATGCCTAGCTATGCTCCTGCTCTGGATTCTAATTGGCTTGGAGAGCAGAACAGTTGAATGCAAGCATCATCAAGAGCCATTGAGGATGTGGAAGCAGGCTGAACACATTAATAAAATAAGCAGTCATATAACAATACAGCACGTTTCAGCTGCTATACTGTAAACTGAATTGGAAACAAAAGATACAATGTAGGATGTTTGGCCTGAAAAATGGGGAGAGAGAGGTTTTGCTCTCATCTTTTCTCTGCTTGTGTTAAAACCTGAGTGGTATATAAAGATACAGAAGCAACACTAACAGCTAAAAGTTGAAACTCAGGAAAATTAAAATTAGAAATAAGGTAAATACTTGTAACAGTCACTGTAATACATAACAAACTTATCTAGGGGCATGGTATGTACTCTATCACTTGTATGATGTTAAACCAACACTGGGTGTCTCTTTCTAAAAAACTTCTCCAGCTGAATCATGTAGCAGTTTGGTGTAGGAACCCTTGGGTGAGGTCTCTGCCCTATGCTGCTGAACGCGATGATTACAAGTTTCTTCCAGCTTAAAATCCATCATGCCAATTTTAACTTCCTACGAACTCTCTTCTGCCTGACACCCTGCACATGGAGCCCCTAGCCAGAAAATAAAAAATGTTTACTGGCAACAAAAAAGTTTAGAATTAATCAAGTGACGTTGTTTTAAGAGATGGGTGTCAGAAAAGTAGGAGCTTTTTTAGCTTTTGCAAAAATGGTGCAGTTTAAAATAAACCTCTGGCTTCAGAAGCTATGTATTTTCTTGTCTCCCCTCAATGAGCAGAAATAATTTCTGGGATACTGGATGTTACTTGTTCAGGCTGCTCCACTCTGGCCTTAGAGGCCAACTAGAGAGCAGCATTGGTTTAAAATGACCTTTGACCCCTCCTGTCTAACAATGACTGCAGCGTGACTTCAGTAGATGACAGTGCAGAGCTGTTAATGTTGTCCTGGCATATGGAGGTTTTGATGTGAGTCAAATTGCCTTTCCAAGGATTTTCAAGAACACTTCCTAAGCACAATAACTGGTATTTGTGGATTTGCATTTAAAATAAAGCTCCTATAAAAAGAGCCCCAGATTCTGCAAAAAGGCTATGATTCACTCTCCTTGAATATAGCAAATAAACATTCTACCGGCAACAAAATCTGAGAAAGAAATCCTCAAGAAAGCTCAGATTTGGTGGCTCACTGACTAAGAATGTACAGCAGTATCTCACTTCTAGTGTGAAACACTTTGGGGTGCCAGTTGCTTAAAGACAGAACAGATGGAGAGGAACCCATTAGCAAGCATGCACACATCAAGTGAGATCCTATGCTAGGGGAAGTGGATAGAAATAGCCCAGAGCGGAGTGAAATTCTACTTCATCAGGCACATCACAGTCTTGTACAAAGACAGAAGGGAAGGTCTGGAGGGGGAGGTACACAGAACCTACACGCTCTAGGCTTTGGCTAATGCTCTTTTCCAGGTAAGGCTATAGGGCTGACTTTACCAAATAGCTCTTTAAAGAGGAAGCTGCTATTTTTATTATCTCCCCCTTGCCCTGTTTATATTTATTTTCAGACACATATTTAAGCATTGGTGCAAGCAGGAGAAACATGGTCTTGTGATGGATGGTCAGGATACCTACAGCAACCTCCACAGTTTGATTTTTACAGTTGGGCAAGTGGGGAGCTCCAATCCACATACCCCCAGCTCATGCTGGGCAAACCCCAGCCCACAGCTCACTCCCCTTCCCTTCTCCCCACTTCCTTACTGCGGACAGCACCAGGGGGAAGGGCTGGGCTGCATCAGCCCAGCCTCGCTCACAGCACAAATTAATCCTAGGGAACACAAGTTTTCTAAGGCACTCTAAAGTGGAGTGCCTTCATCTTATCCCTCATGTGACAATGGATAATTTGTCATGCAATCAGTCATTTTTAAAGTTCTCTGCAGCCATGCACGTAATCAGTCAGTGCCCTGTGCATAATCAGCAAAACTGATCCAGTGCTATCAAATGAGCTCCTCACTTCATGCCCCCCAAATCCTAACCCCTCCAGCTCAGGCTGGGCAAATCCCATTCCACAGCTTACTCCCCTTCCCTTTCTGCAGGCAACACCAGAGTTGAGGGGGAAGAGAGAGAGGCGGCAGGCAGGCTCCTCAGGCTGGACCAGCTCTAAAGTGGAGCTCTATTTTTGCACCCCCACCAATAGGCAAAGTCTGTTGTGGGGCGAGAAATCACCCTAAGTCATGGTGCTTTATGTGAAACACCATGTGTTAGACCAGGGACCTGCACATCTGTCAGCACCCACAGACTTCTCAGGCTCTCATGCTGGAAACACCAGTTCTTACTATCCTGTAAGGTTTTTCTGGATTTCTCAGTGCTTGGACTGTACCATTACTGGTCCTTTGTTGTGTTTTTAGTCTCTATGGAGTTGGAGGCACTGGTGAAGCATCTGGGAGAGCTAAATGTTCTCCTCCCTCCCCACTTTCTTTTATTTATTTTTAAGGGCTGTCACTGAATCACTGCCAGCTTGTGGAGAGCTTAGCATCTGTCACTGCTGGGTCCAGATGGAGAGGATCCAGGATATAACAGTTTCATGACAGAATGACTAACCACATTTGGGTCTCTCTGGTCCAGGATACTGCAGCCGTTTCCCTTCTTATGAAAATACAGGAGCAATAACTCCACAGCACATATTCTGCAGGACAGTAAATCCCAGGCTCCATTAAAACACTGCTAGGTGCAGTCCCCACTACAGGCACCGATGACACATTGTGTCACACATCTTAGTTGAGCATAATTGTCCCATTCACACATTCTGTCCCTTCCCAGCAAGGATAGGAAACTTTCTATTTGGCATGTGGCATTTCACATATCCTCCACCTGTTCTAAGATGGGAAGATTCCTTTTTCATCTCAAATTCTCTATCCTGAGATTGGGACATTTATGATTCAGAAACCTTGGCCTGTGTAGTGGGGTTAGTCATAGTAAAAGGAACTAAGGCCAAGACTGAATAAGGCTCAGACACCTAAAGGGAGATGTAGGTGAAATTTAGGTCAGTGAAACTGATACATCACAAAATACTTTGAAGTTGTAGAACCTACATTTTAACTGAAATTTCCCTTGAAAAAATTCACCCAGTTGTATCTACATTTCCTTTAATAAGAAAGGTCTGTTTTGTAGCATCAATAATATCCAATGCCTCATTTTCCTAGCTTGCCACCCATGAGGGAAGTAGCAATCCCACTGCTTCTGCCTACACAGAGAGGAGGAGAGCCACGCCATACCATAACCTACAGATACCCAATGCAGCTGGCCTTCCAAGTGGGAAATGGGACTGTATCATGGTGGGAGGCTGCACAAAGCCTCCATGCATGTCATGGGCAGTCCTGAACACCAACCTGCCTCAGGCCAGCCAGGTTTTTTTCCCCACATAAAGATAAAGATACTTAATACTACCAGGAATGGCTTAAGTATGGCTGACATGTTCAGGTCCAGGGGCAGCCATAATGCCCTGGTGACCATGTAATCCCTGCCCTGTGTCTCCTTTCTAGTATCTAGCTGCCCCTAGGCACCAGACTCTCTTGGTCCCCCAAGCATCAAATTCAACCAAAACACAAACACAAGCTCCTCTGGCTAAAACAAACCTACTCCCCACCCTAGCTGCTAGCCTTCAGCCTCCCTAGCTCTCAGGGCCTCACACTCAGTCTGCTCTTAACTCACAAGCACATCTGCAAAGCTTTACACACAGCCAGCCCAGCTCTTGGGGCTGCCTTATGTTCCACCCAGGACCATGCCCGCTTCCAGTAAGGTGACTCCCCTGGGCTATGGCTACCCCCAGTGCCCGCTAATTAATGTAATCAGTCAGTCTCTATGGTAACCCAGCTGCAGCTGAGCAGGGCTCTTGATCTCTTGAAATGACAGAACCCCAGGCACTCTGTTACAGTAACCCAGAGGCATGGGCTGGATGACTTCAAGGCCCCTTCCCATTTCTTTTTCTGTGGTTTTCTTTCAGAAGTTTGCCATAGAACTGGACCACTGGAGAATTCATGGTTTCTTCTTCTCTTTGAAAGAAAAGTAGAGGCAGCCTCCAGGGTGGCTGGATAAGTGATCTGTTGGACCCATTCTGCAGGCTGGAGCTTGCACAGGGGGAATCAAGCACCTTGCCCTTTCAACTAGGGATGTCCATAGGCAGCATGTTCGTTCTGATTTGCCCATGTTGCCTACTGCTTCTGACATTAGCTACCAATGTCTGCAGCTGTTCTTTTCTACAGAAAAGACTTGATTGCTTTTTTGAGTTTGAAAGTGAGTGCCGTTGGAACAGTCATTGGCTTTAATGAGGTTGACGATAGTCTTGGATCAAAGCCTAGTCTAATGGAAGTCATTTGCACCTGTCAGCATAACAGTATATAACACAGAGTGTGTCAAATAGACACATGCCATTAATTATACTTTAGTTGCTAAGTTACAGGAATTTAACCATTTTTGAGTCACACTAGATAGCCAAGTATTCACTTTAATTGGAGAAATCAGGAAAAAGAGTTTGTTATTCTATTAAATGAGATTAAGGGTAGCTATAGTTGTTATCACACAGTGATGGCAGAAACAGTATAATACTTCCCTATTCAATTGCAGAAGTCAGGGGTATAGCATATGTATTTGATGATAAATGTTAAAAGAATTAGTATAAGAGGATATAATTCTGCCTCAGTGTGATTAAGTATCACCAACATGTATGGAGATACTACATGTCCTATAAAGAATTAGAATTTATATCTTAGCTTTACTCAAAGCTGATTAAAAAGATGTCACTTCAAGTTTGCGCGTAGCGTATATGAGATCAAAGAGCCAAGATTATAAGTATGTTATAATCAGGGAACCAGGTTTCCTGTTCACCACAGAAAAATGTGGTAAAATGCGGATTTTCTCATTTTAAGGGGAAAAACCTGGATTTTCTCTCTTTTAAGGAGAAAATGTAGATTTTCTTTTTTTTAAGGAGAAAATGCGGATTTTCTCCTTTAAAGGAGAAAAATGTGGGAAAGGCAGATGCCATATGCATTAGGATGGTCCAAAGCAGCTAGCATTCACTTTAGATTCAGCTGATTTGTGGGACAGTGATCCAATTTGGTGATTTGAATCACTGTCCCGATTCAATTCAGCCAAATCTGATTTGGAGATTCAGCTCCTGCAGAATCTCCAAATCAGCCAGGCCAGGCCCACCCCTCACCTCCTCTCCCAGCCTGGCAATGGCTCCCCGCCCACCCCAGCTCCCCGCACTTGGAAAAAAAAAGCCCCTACTCACCGGGTGTTGCTGGGCGGGTTGCGATCCCTCGCTGCCCCACGCTGCATGGGAGCTCTGCATGAGCTCCCCAACCCCACTCTGCTCCTCCAGTCTTCCCCCATGGCTGTCCTGCCAGCCCCAGCTCTGACTCTTTAAGAACAACCCCCCCACCCCAAACCCACCAAACTCACCGTGCTTGCCTGCTGAGGGGTGATCCCTGCTGCCCCCACTGTCCCATACCGCCTGGGGGGCTCTGCATGAGCCCCGCAAAGCTCCAAGGCTGCTGCAGGAGCAGTGAGTCCTGAGGTTTTACTCAGTTATTTTTTTCTTAAAGGTCTGGAGCTGGGCTGGGTGGGGTAGTTGTTGGGGGGCAGGGAGAGTGAGGGGGAGTTGGGGGGCTTGTGGCACAGCCCCCCATGTGGTGTGTGACAGTGGGGGTAGCAGGGATTACTCCCCGACCTGGCAGCGGCCAGTGAGCGGGGGCTTTTTTTTTTAAAGCACCAGAAGCCGGAGCAGCTGGGGGAGTGGGGGGATTCGGGGGGCCTGAGGGAGTAGGCAGGGGATGGGGCCTGGTAGGGGTCCCCCCCATGGCCCCCTCCAGCCCCTCCTCCCCTGCCCCTGGAGTCCAGTTGCAGCTCCCTGCTGCAGCCTCTGGGGATTGTGTGACTCATCAAAGCTCTCCAAATCTTTTTCAAAGTTTTGGAGAGCTTCAAGTCAATTTGGACATTTTAATTGGTCCCCTGACTCAATTCGGATTTGTAGATTAGGCCACCAAATTGGGCAGAATCTCCTGCAAGTCGAATCAGCACCTGAAGCTTCGCACAGACCTAATATGCATGTGGCACCCAAGCAGCCTGTACAGCTCCCTGCAGATAAGGGGGGCGAGGGATTGAGACCCCCGTAGTGAGGTGGGGAGGGATGGGGCTGCGGTGGTGAGGGGCTGGCTGTTAGGGTTGTGTGAAGAAGCTTCAGTCCCTGATTTGATTTGGTGGAAATTTGGCCTGATTCAGTGGCCAAACCCCTGAATGCAAATCGAATCAGAGGACCCTTTAATCTCTCCAAATCAAATTGGAACCCTCCGAATCGATGCGGAGAGATTTGGAAAGATTCAGCTGTTCGGTCACAGACACAGCTTTAAATGCTTTTTCTACATACCTCTAGGTAGCAGGCGGCTTGTGAACGGATGCTGGGGCGCGTGGAGTGTCCCAAAGAAGTGCGGGGGGTTGCCCAGCACACTTGGCAGCAGACCCAGAAATGGACCAGAAGCACGTCCAGTCCACTTCTGGATCTGCTGGGGAGCATGTAGGAGGCCCCCCCCCATGCCCTCCCCACTCGGTGACTTGTGCTTTGTAAGGCTGTGCGGGCACCCGGGTTCCCCCCATGGCCGACTGCCAAGCTGGGAGGGTATGCCCCCCCCCCCATACTCACTGGCAGACCCAGAAGTGGACCGGAAGTACTTCAGTCCACTTCCACGTTTGCTGCTGAGCACATGGAGGGCCTCCCCCGACCCCGCTCTCCTGTGGGACGCTCCATCTGCCCCGGCATTGCAGTGTTCATGAGCTGCAACCTCGAGGTATGTAGAAAAACATTTAAAGCTGTGTCTATGGCTGAATCGCTCATTCTCCAAATCAGCATCAAATCTTCAGATATGCCCCCTGGATTTGTGCGCAGGGCAGGGGCAGATGCAGGCTGCCAGGGCTCCCTGCCCTGCTGCTCTCCCAACCGGGGGCCTCTGCAGCCTGAAGGGCAAGACCCAGTGCAGCAGGGCAGAGCAGGGTGAGGCGGGGAGGCTCTGTGCCACCACCAGGAGCCCATCTTATGTCCATCCAGCAGCTATGAGTGTGGCAGTGCAGAGCTGGGCACCCCGCTGCTGCTGGGCAGGCAGGAGGCACCTTGCCATGGCAGTACAGGGCTCCTGGCCATGGCACCACTCTGCCCTGATACACCGGGTACTGCCAGGGGGCACCTTGCCATGGCAGTACAGGGCTCCTGGCCATGGCACCGTTCTGCCCTGCCACACCAGTTCCTGCCAGATAGACAGTGGAGGCTCTGGAGGAGGGCAGCATGGTGGGAGCCCTGAGCCTGCAGCCACCAGGCTGCATTCACCCCTACCCCACCCACAAGCTCTGCTCCAGCTGTGTGGCAGACAGGGGTGGGAGAGCTAGGCTCCATGCTCTGCTCCGGCCACATCAGCCACTGCCTCTCATAGCAGCCAGGGCTTGGGCCCTGCTGGGGGCGGGCAGGGGGCTGCAGACCTGGATCCTTGGCCCTGTAGCTCTGGCAGCTGTGGGGCCTATGGGTGGGGAGTAAGAGACACCAGCAGGGCCAGGAGGAAGTGGATCAGGAGTGAGGGGCACCAGCTGAGGTGCAGGGGTGGGTGGGTGAGGAGTGAGGAGCATCATCAGGGGTGGGGGGGCTGTGGCTTTGGAAGGAGGGGCACACCAGCATATCGGCTGATCACTTCCAGTGCCACAAAGCAGTACGGGGAGGTGAGAGGCACCCATGTCCTGGTGAGTGAAGGGGACAGGGGAAGTTCTGATTTTCTATGATAAAAAAACCCCAAATCAAATGCCAAACTATATAGGTATTTAGAATATATTTTATTATAATGATTAAGGCACGTGTAGGCTTCCAAACTACTTTAAAATTGTAAATATAGCAATAAAAGAATGTGTTCAGCTGGTACCTATATATATATATAGTAGGCCTGTGCGAGTCAGCAATGATCCGATCCAGCTTCAGATCCAGCCGCTTCGGATGGCAGTGATCCGACCTGGAGCTCTGGACCGGGTTTCCACCTCGAGCCGGCTGAAGCGGCTCGGAAGCTGCCTCGGCGATCCAGCCACAGGGAATAATGGGGAATCAATGAAATATCTATAACTTTGTTGTTTTTTATCTGAGTTGGATGAAACTTGAAGGGATGGTAGCCTCTGCTGAGGGCATGAAACCTGCCAAGATTCAAGAAGATCAGTTCAGGAGTTTGGGGGAAACTGTGACTCAAATTCATGAAAGCCAAACTCATGTCACGGCTGTGTGTTACAACACAGGGGGTCAAAACTGCAGGGCTGGTAGCTCTTACTGAGGCCACAAAGCCTGCCAAGTTTCAAGGAGATCGGTGCAGGGGTTTGGGGGGAACTGCCCTGCAAGCTGCGGACAAGCAAAACTGGTGCCACGGGCGCTGCGGGGCTGCCTGTGTGTGGCGTGGGGCGGGGAGGGGAGGCACCGCTGCAGGCCTGGCTGCTGAGCTGCTG
>JAGPOW010003310.1:9535387-9549547 GCA_030014935.1 Caiman crocodilus
GGCGTGGGGCGGGGAGGGGAGGCACCGCTGCAGGCCTGGCTGCTGAGCTGCTGTGTTCCCAGTTACCCATCAATCAATCATGATTCACTCAGGGACCAGGGACTCTGGGACCAGCTCAATCCACAGGACCCAGCTACTACATAACTTAACAAGCATCAATTAGCACCTACAAAACCAGGCTAAGGGGAGGAAAGAATCAATACAGAGAATCAGCTGCCCCAGGACAGACACAGTCTTGGACTGAGTTTTGCCTGTCAGCAGCTGGGGTGCAGGGCCCCAGGGCCCCCTGCAGCGGATCTTCAGAAAAGATTCGGAGAAGATTCAGAGAGCTTGGGTGATTCAGACAGGCCCTGGTGGCTGCAGCAGGGAGCCGCAGCTGGACTCAGAGCTGGTAAGTGGGGCAGGGAGGGCTGGAGTGGGGTAGGGAAGGAACCATGGGGGGACCCCTGCCAGGCTCCATCCCCTGCCTGCTCCCCCAGCACCCCCCATGCCTTCCCCACTTGCCCCAGCTCCTGGTGCTTTAAAAAAAGCCTCAACTCACTGGGTGCTGCCTGGTGGGGGGGGGTGATCCCTGCTGCCCCACACTGTGTTGGTGGTTCTGCCACAAGCCCCCCAGCCCCACCCCTTGCTCCCCCAGCCCCCTTATGGCTGCTCCACCTGCCCAAGCTCCGGCCCTTTAAGAAAAAAAAAAACCCCAAGAAAAACCCCAGGACTCACCACCTCTGCAGTGGCCTCAGGGCCTCGGGACCCCATGTAGTGCAGGGCAGTGGGGATTGCACCCCACCCGGCAGGAACGGTGAGTCTGGGGTTTTTCTTGGGTTTTTTTTTCTTAAAGGGCCGGAGCTGGGACAGGTGGGGCAGCAATGGGTATGGCTGGGACAGCGGGGTGGGGAGGGGCGGGGATCATGCAGAACCCCCCATGCAGTGTGGGGCAGTGCGGGCAGCAGGGATCACTCCCCCCCCCCCTCCCCCTGCCTGGCAGCACCCAGTGAGCCTGTGGGGTTTGTTTTCAAAGTGCTGGGATGGGCAGGGCAGCCATTGCTGGGCTGGGAAAGCAGATGGGGGGTGGGCCTGGCTGATTTGGAGGTTCAGAGATTTGGCAGCAGCTGAATCACTGAATCGAATCACTGAATTGGCCAAAGCGAATATTAGGTGCTTTGCACAGGCCTAATGCCTACTATTAGATCCTCTGCCCCTGAAGATGAAATCCAACCAGCCAAGATACCAACAAAATTCCTTTAACAAAACATGCTAAGGGTGAAACTTGGCCTCACTGAAGTCAGTGCAAAACTTCAGTTGAGTCAGGATTCTACCCAATGTGTTAACAGAAGGCTTAAGTCACAGCTTATGCTGTAACAAAAATGATAATATATGAACTGATTTCAGTGCCAGACAGAAAATGGAATGATTAACTATGCTGCATACTTCATACGTTGCTGTACTACACACAACTCTGCTCATCTGAGTACAAGAATCTCTTGTCTTATTCCATTCACAAAGTGCTGCTCCCAATCATCATGGTGAGCTGCAGCAAAGTTAAAGTTGTATTACTGGTTGGCATTATAGCACGAACTTTCAACTTTGGGTTTGTAAAAATCTAATTGAAGAATCAGTATAAACCTTAGAACACTGGTTCCCAACCACTGTTTGTTACCATAGTGAAAATCATTAATGAAATACTACAACAAACAATTTTAATTTCACTCTTTTAGCTTGCTTGCATAAAACATGTGGGAGGTATATGATTCCATCAGCACCCAATGCACTGAGCTTGTGAGTCTGTGACCAAGCTCAGGTAGGGAGGCTGGATCTTCTCTAGACAAGCTACAGTGATATATTAATTTCTGCAGAATTGTTCTGGCTCCCTCAGCAGCTCTCACACTTGCATGATGTGGCAGCCTTCCCAGTTGCAGGAGTCTCACCCAAGCATGTCTGAAGCTTATGAAATATGTTTCAGCCTGGCAGAGAAAGGGAATGAGCAGGTGCCATGCAGGTATGTGAATGCTGCACCTGCTCCTGTATCCTGTTGAGGAAAGTCCTTTAGAAGAGGTGGAGCACTTCAAAACAAAAATGGTGAGACAGACTTAAAATCATAGAATGATAGAAAATTAGGGTTGGAAGGGACCTCAGGAGATCATGTAGTCCACTCCCTGCTAAAAGCAGAACTATCCCAAACAAAATCATTCCAGCCATGGCTTTATCTAGATGGGTCTTAAAACCCTCCAAGGATGGAGATTGCACAGCCTCTCTAGGTAACCCATTCCTGTGCTTCACCACCCTCTTAGAGAGAGTGTTTTTCCAACTATACAATCTAAACTTCCCCTGCTACAACTTAAGACCATTGTTCCTTGTTCTCTCATCTGCTACCACAGAGCACAGTCTAGCTCCATCCTCTCTGGAAACAGGTAGTTAAAGGCTGCTATCAAAGCCCCTCTCGATCTTCTCTTCTGAAGACTAAATGAGCCCAGTTCCTTCAGCCTCTCCTCAGAAGTCATGTGCCCCAGCCCCCTAACCATTTTTCTAGCCCTCCGCTGGACTTTCTCCAATTTGTCCACAAACTTTCTGTAGTAGGGGCCTCAAAACTAGACAGTACTCCAGATGTGGACTCACCAGTGCAGAAAAGAGGGGAATAATTACTTCCTTTGATCTGTTGGCAACACTTCTACTAATGCAGTCCAATATGCCATTAGCATTCTTGGCAACAAGCACACACTGTTGACTCATATCCAACTTATTGTCCACTGTAACCCCCAGGTCCTTTTCTGCAGAGCTTCTGCTTAGGCAGTCAGTCCCCAGCCTGTAGCTGTATATGGGATTCTTCCATCCTAAGTGCAGGACTTTGTACTTGTCCTTGTTGAACCTCATGAGATTTCTTTTGGTACCAATCCTCCAGTTTGTCTAGGTCACTCTGAATCCTAGCCCCACCCTCCAGTGTATCTACTGTTCCCTCCAGCTTGGTGTCATATGCAGACTTGCTGAGGGTGCACGCTATGCCATCTTCCAGGTTGTTGATGAGGACTTTGAACAAAACCGACCCCAGGACTGAGCCCCAGGGCACTTCACTTGATACTGGCTGCCAGATAGACACTGAACGATTAATTGCTACCCATTGAGCCCAACAATCCAGCCAGTTTTCTATCCACCTTACAGTCCATTCATCCAACCCATAACTCTTCAGCTTGCTTGCAAGAATGCCGTGGGAGACAGTATCAAAAGCGTTGCTAAAATCAAGGTATATGATGCCCGCTGCTTTTCTCACATCCACAGAGCCAGTCATCTCATCATAGAAGGCAATCAGGTTGGTCAGACATGACTTGCCCTTGGTGAATCCATGCTGACTGTTGCTAATCACCATCTTCTCCTCAAGTGCTTAGAGATGGATTCCTTGAGGATCTGCTCCGTGATTTTTCTGGAGACTGAGATGAGGTTGACTGGTCTGTAGTTCCCTGGATCCTCCCTTCCCTTTCTTAAAGATGAGCACTATGTTTGCCCTTTTCCAGTCATTCGGGACCTCACCCTGTCACCGTGATGTTTCAAAGATAATGGCCAGTGGCTCTGCAGTCCCATCAAACAACTCCCTCAGTACCCTCAGACACATTGCATCCAGCCCCATGGACTTGTACATGTCCAGCTTTTCTAAATAGTCCCTAACCTGTTCTTTCACAACAGAGGGCTGCTCACCTTCTTCCCCTAACTGTGCTGCCAGGTGCAGTAGCCTGGGAGCCATAGGCAGAGGGAGAAAATATTATATGGAAGGGGAGTGGGGGCTGAATACACACACACATACACACCTGTCCAGCAGGTAAGTCTGTGGAGGGGAAGAGGTGGGAGGAGCACAGATTGAGGCCACCACAGTAAGGGAGGGAGTGGAGCAGAGGCAGAGGCAGGGCTGGGGTGAATGGGGCTATAGGCCTAACAGCATGCACAGAGCCCAATGGAGACTGGAGCTTGGGTGGTGGCAGTGGTTGCCCCAGGCTCGTGAGTGTGCTCCAGGAAGGGGGGTGGCCAGAAGTTGGCACCTTTGGGGAGGCATCCTCAGCTTGGTTTTGGTTGGGTGCAGTGAGGCAGGTGGCTCAGCACCAGAGCACTCCTGGCCCACCACACAAGGCACATGTCAGCCCCTTTCACACCTCAAAAGTCAAAACAGCTTCAACATCACAGTTCTGCCTCTGATTCCCAAAGAAGTGAAGCCCCTTTTCCCCTGGGCTCTGGGGCACTATGTTAAAATTAGGAAACTGGCAGACAAAACTACTAGTAGCAACTACAGTTAGTTGTCACTAATTAGTGGAAAGACACATCTCATCCACATAAAACCTCAAAAGTATGGAAATCAGTTAAAGGGAACCATTTTTGTATTTCTTCCCATACTCATGTTGCCTACAGCATTGTCAGTAACATGCTCAAGCTTTTCATGAGGCTTCCACTTCCATGTCCAAAAGATCTGCAGAAATTGAGATGTTCCCCAACTTTTTCCAACCTTAACACTCATAAAATAGACAAACATTGACCTCAGCTGTGTATGAGCAGGATACCTTGAATGTGTAATAATCAGATGTATCAACCAGTTGATAAAACTAAGAATCATGTGCGATTACTGGTAAAGTTATTCAGTAAAGTCCAAGTTTAATAAGATAAAGCCTTACAGAGTTTGTTGACAGCAGCGGCACATGCTTTGAAATGACCTTACCTGTCTCTGAATATAGGTTTTGCTTGCTTATAATCTGACCAGACTCACTTTTCCAGCCTATTCTTAACAAGTGCTGCTGTCATAAATCACCTCTTTCCTTAGCTGCTGACTTGTGTCACAAGAACAACTGGTCTGAAGCCCAATTTAATGTGTTTTACTAAAGTAAAATTAATCCTAATTATCACCTCAGTCAAAAGCAGTTTACTGTTGAGTCTTATCAAATGATAACCTTTGGGAATGCATGCATAAATTCCAACTGCTTTTCATCAAAGGTTGATGTCTGTACGTAGCAGCAAGCTTTTTACAGTAACAAAGCATCTGAATCTGTTCTTGTTGATATTTGTCAGTCCTCAGAGGCATTACTCCAGATTTACACCAACGTAAATGAGAGTAGAATCATATTCCTCCCTCTCCCCATCCCCAGTACACATCTACTATTGTACATGGCATGTCCTTGCTGGAGACCAATAGCCTGGGCCAGACTTCCCAAAAAGCTTAGCCACTAACCGCTCCCTCTTAAGCAGCTAAATAAGCAGCCAGATTTTCAAACAGAGTATGCTGCTGCACATTCAGTTCTTTTGGAAATCTTGCCCTTTTGTGCTGTTTTATACCATCTTACATGGGGCCTCCAATCCATGGAAACCTTGGCTGTTTCTGAATACTGTTTTCTACCTGGGGTCGGGGATGTTTCTTGTGATATCAAGTTTCCAAACATGCTTAGCTCAGTATTGGAAGGTTCTAGGCACTGACCGAATGATCACATTTAGCTACAGAAATGTAGTACACGGGGAAAACAGTCCCAAAACCTTGGTTTTCTCTTGCACAGAGTATCCTAATTGATGCTGATTTCATGTCGGGTCTGATGCTAGGCCTAACTTCCTCTGGGTTTTTTGGAATTACTATAGTTCATCATCTTCTAATGTTCCCTCCCAAAACAAACCCATTTTTTCATTCTCTTTCTGTTTTTACCATGCCAATGTATCTTTCATTTTTAAATGCTGAATACATCACCCGAAAGCAATTAGCAAGCTGGAACTATCCCATGGATAAAAAAGAAGTTAAAATCACATTAAGTTTGCCTTGTTTTGTTTCAGCTAGGTGCCAGAGAATGTACTGATTTGTAATTGATTTAATATTAAATTCATCAACACACTGATAACGTACTTCAAGAATTGGCCCAGTTGTGTATATTTTTCTGTGTAATGTACATCTAATTAAATAAAGGCTGAGACAAGGGTGCGTTCTACAGATCGGGACAGACGACATCTGTGGAGAATTAAGACACAGAATCATAGATTCATAGAAGCATAGAAAGTTTGAAAGGGACCTCAGGAGGTCATCTAGTCCAACCCTCTGCTCAACCTGCAGGACCTTCCTCAACTAGATCATCCCAGCCAAAGCTTTGTCTAGTCGGGTTTTGAAAACCTCCAAGAATGGAACTTCCACCAGTGTCTTCCTACCCTCCTAGTGAGAACATTCTTCCGAATATTTAACCGAAACTTCCCTTGCTCTAAGTTGAGACCATTGCTCCTATTCTGTCATCTGCCACCACTGAAAATAGTTTAGCTCCAACCTCTTTTGAGTCCCCCTTCAGGTAGGTGAAAGCTGCTATTAAGTCCCCTCTCTGTCTCCTCTTCTCTAGTCTAAGTAAGCCAATTTTCCTCAGTCTTTCCTCATAAATCATGTCCGCTAGCTCCCTCGCTATTTTTTTTGCCCTCTGCTGGACTTTCTCCAATTTGCCCACATCCTTTCTGTAGTGGGGGGCCCAAAACTGGACACAGGATTCCAGGTGTGGGGTCACCAATAGAGGGGAATAATCACTTTCCTTGACCTGCTGGCAACACAGCTACCAATGCAGCCCACTATGCCGTTAGCCTCCTTGGCAACAAGGGCACACTGCTGGCTCATATTCAGCTTATTGTCCACTGTTACCCCCAGGTCCTTTTCTGTAGACCTGCTGCCCAGCCAGTCAGTCCCCAGGCTGTACCTGTGCATGGGATTCTTCCATCCTAAGTGCAAGACTTTGCACTTGTCTTTATTTCATAGATTTCATAGGCATCAGGAGCTGGAAGGGACCTTGTGAGACATTGGCAACATGGAGGGGCTGAAATTAGCTGTGCATCCCCTGGAAGCACCAGCTGTGAAACTGGAAGTGCCAGCAGAATTGCACTTCTGGTTTCACCAGTTTTGCCACTGGTGGTTATGGGCTAAGCGATCAGGTGAGCCCAACTGCCTCTCCTCCCCCTCCAACTCAGGAGGCACCAGTCGCCCGTAGGTGCTTGCACCGCCTCTGGGGAAAATCTGTTCCAGACCTTGGACACTCAGTCTGTAAAGAAGTTGTTCCTTATATTGAGTCTGAATCAACCTTCTAGAAGTTTGTGGTCATTACTGCTAGTTATCCCTTGGGGAGCTCTGGTGAACAAGTGTTTTCCCAGATCCTGATGCACCCCCCTTACAGGCAGCCCTGAGTCCCCCCCTGAGCCTTCTCTTCACCAGGCTGAAGAGTGCCATGTCCCTCAGCCTCTCCTCGTAAGTCTTGTACTCCTGGCTTTTGATCATACAGATGACTGCTTGAGATGCATTGATGGATGCATGCCAGAGCTTGGTTTGCTCTGCCAGCCATGGCATCACACTGGGGGCTCACGTTCATCCTGTGGTCAGTCAAGACCCCCAAGTCTCTTTTGGTCATAGTGCTAGTGAGCGTAGCACCGCTGAGCCTATAAGTACAATGCTGGTTTTTTCTCCCAAGGTGAAGTACTCTTAATCAGTGACAACTTAGTTTAGAGTGTTTACCTATAATGTGAAGAACAGAGTCCTGAGGCTGTTTTGGTTTTTAATACAATTTGTTGTACATCAGCTGCATAAACTCTAGAATAGGGGCGGGCAATTATTGTGGTTGGAGGGCTGTTTACTGAGTTTTGGCAAGCCATCGAGGGCTGCACGGCTAGTCCCACCCCCTGGCAGGTGCCCCACCCACTGGTCGCCTTTTTAGGACCAGAAGTCCCACTCCCTAACCCCATCCTTTGCCACCATAAGTCCCTCCCCTTGCACCCCAGAATTACTCCTTTAAGCACAAGGGGGTTTGCCATCTCTCAACCAGAAAAATACCAAATTATATTCTAAAAATCAAACATGTACTACAACATTGTTTAATTTAATTAAAAAATATAGTTTTGTCCCGATTTACATGTCTTTGTGTAGTGTACATAGAGATTATTGTATAATAGCTTAAAATGAGCTACAGACCTTCACATTAAGCACCCTGCTGCCACCACCCCCCTTCCATCATATGTAAACAATATCAAATTCCCTTCTGGACGCTTACTATGGAATTAAGCAATTCTGCAAGTCTAAGTGGTATCACTGGTAGATTCCCAAGAACTTCCCCTCTGTTTTCAAAAGCTACTGGTGCAGTATCCCGAATGGCCGAGAGGTTATGGTAATGGCCTTGAATACCAATTAGTATGTTGGTCTGAAGCCTACTCTGAGTAGCTGCATTCTCTGTGGCACTGCCAGCTGAAGTAATCATTGTGCTCTTTGGACATAGAAAGCTGATTTCCTTAAAAGGAGATTAGCCAACAGCAGACAAATGCTTAAACTGACAAAAAAAGCACAGTAGTTTTCTTTTTCCCAAAAAGGGGCTGTTTACACAAGACCCCAAGCTTGGCTTCAGGGCTGTTGGCTTGCAAAGCATATGCTCTGATGTCAACTCATCTGACTCAGCTACAGACTCTCCCTCACCTCCAGGATGTATAAGCAGGGATCACTTTTCCCTAGTTTGTGGCATAGCTCTGCTTTAGAAACATCACACACAGTAAGAGGTGATCCCCAAGATGCCAGAGAGGAATAGCAAATATAGGAAGCAGCTGCACCATGTCTCCAGCTTGTCCTGGCAGGGGTACCCCTAAATGTGCCTGATTCGTCTGCCTTTGCCAAACTGCAAATATGCCAGTAAGGCTGATGCAGGTGCCCCAAGTGGCCACTCTCAATGCCTCAGTCATCAGGATGGTTGACATGTGCTGCACAGGCTACACAGGCTATTTCTCAGGTGAATTTACTGTCACATTTCTGGATGTGAAGTATGTAAGCAGGAGCAGGTGGGTGAGGCTGGCTCAGCAGTGCCCCTGCTGGGGACACACTGGGATTGTCGTAAAGATAGGGTAAGACCAGGCACTGAGGCATGAGTTGAAGAAAAGAACCAAGACTTCTCAGCCAAGTGTGAATCATATGCTGCCCATGGTTACCCCAGTGGAAAGCTAGAATAATCCTACTGGTTTTAGCTTTTCACTGGGAGCATCTACACCTGCATTTGATCAGGCCTAAATTTACTCTGGTGTAAGCCACTCTGGAGTAAGCACTTTTGGGCAGGCATCCACACATTGTCCAGAATACCTGGGATGATGACCAGTGGCTGACGGGCTTCCACATGCTCTAGACCATCTTCTGTGACTTAGTGGAGCAACTTCAGCCCCATGTGGAATGGCAGGACACTGGCATACATCCACCCCTCTGTATGGACACCTGCCTGGCCCTTGCCCTGCTCAACCTGGCCATGCCCACTAGTCTGCAGGATGCTGGCCACCTATTTGTTATGGGCAAAGTCACAGCTGGGGAGGCTGTCCTGGAGGTGTGCAGTGCTCCCCAGAATGTGCTGGCAGACACTGTGATCAATGTGCGTGACACCCAGACGGTGGTGGTGGTGGGATTCCATGCCCTGGGATTCCCCCAGTGCATCGGGGCCCTCGTGAGAAAATTGAAGGATTGTGGGCTTAACCCCAAGACTGTCAGGTGGATGAGAAACTGGCTGCAGGATAGGGCCCAGAGAGTTTTAGTAAACAGATCTGTGTCATCCCAGCCAAAAGTGGGCAGCAATGTTCCACCAGGGTCAGCGCTCGGTTCAGTACTTTTCAACATCTTTATTAATGATTTGGATGTTGAGGTGAAGAGCTCACTGGCCAAGTTTGCAGATGACACCAAGTTATGGGTGAGTGTGGTCATGCTTGAAGATAGGCTACAGCTACAGGTGGACCTAGACAGCCTAGCAAGTTGGGCAGATTGGAATCTGGTTCCACCTCAGGACGAGCAACCCCCAACACACCTACAGGGTTGGCAGCACCAAACTGACTAGCACCAGAACTGAAAGGGACCTGGGGGTAATAACAGACCACAGTACAAGCACAAGCCGGCATTGCAATGCTGTAGCCAGTAGGGCAAATAATACTTTGGCGTGCATCGATCGATGCACCTCCAGTAAAACCAAGAAAGTGATTCTTTTGCTGTACTCAGCACTGGTGAGACCGCAGCTGGAGTACTACATCCAGTTCTGGGCACCACACTTTAACAAGGATGTGGCCAAGTTTGAGAGAGTCCAAAGAAGAGCCACCCATATGATCAGAGTCTTAAAAGGCAAGCCATACAAGGAAAGGCTGAGGGATCTGGGGCTCTTCAGCCTGAGGAAAAGAAGGCTGAGAGGGGGCCTGGTAGCAACTTACCACTACACTAGAGGCTCAGTGAACAACTGTTCACCAGGGCATCCAAGGGGAAAACCAGGAATAATGGCCGCAAACTCCTGGAAGATCGATTCAGGCGCAACTTTAGGAAAAATGTCTTCCCATTCAGGGTGTGCAGACTGTGGAATAAGGTCCCTCCAGAGGTGGTGTGATCACTTACCCTGGAAATCTTCAAGAAGAGACTAGACAGTCACCTTGCTGGGGTCACCTGACCCCTAGTTATCTTTCCTGCTTGCTGCAGGGGGCTTGGACTTGATGATCTTCTGAGGTCCCTTCTGGCCTTACAATCTATGAATCTATGGGACTCACAGTCTCGTCATCTGCCCACCACACAGAGACTGCCCCTATTACAGCCAAAAGGGTTTTCACTCCGTGGTGCTCCAGGCCATCATGGACCACCGCGGGGCCTTCAGGCATATAAGCACCAGCTGGCAGGCAGTGCCCATGATACCTGTGTCTTTTGAAACTCCAGCCTGCCAGGCCTTGCAAAGAGTGGCCACTTTGCACTAGAGCTGCTGGACTTGCAGCTGGGCACTGTGGCTGTCCTGTCCCTCCTCACTGGGGACCCTGCCTACCCACTCCTGCCCTGGCTCATAAGCCTCTACACTGGGCACCTGGACTCCTGCCAGGCCTGCTTCAACCACTGCCTGGGCCAGATCCACACCCTAGTGGAGTGCATCTTTGGCTGTCTCAGGGGCCACTGGTGCACCCTCACTACCTGCCTTGAGTTCACTGAGGACAACCTTCCCTAGGGTTTTGCTGCAGCCTGTATTCTGCCTGGGAGGGAGCTCTTTTGCAAGGCCTGGGCAGGGGAGGCACAGCACGTGGAGGACACCTAGCAGCAGGAGAACCACCTGCAGCAGCACAGGCAGGGCCCCCAGCCAAGGCCCCAGGACAGCTGTACACCTGCCAGTGGGAACTGGAGTACTGGGTGTGGGAAGCCCTGGCTGACCACTTCCTCCAGCACTCCCCACTCTAGCTCACCAGCACTGCCGGCCACAGACCCCCAACCTAACCTGCCTACCCCCAAGCACCACACTCATTGTGCACACATCTCACAAGAACAAGTTTTACAAGTTTTTATTTCCTGCAGCTCAAGCAGAGCCCCCTTCCCCCCTCCATCCACAAACAGAGTCCCTCCACCACCCAACTCACCCACCAACAATAAAAAACTTTCTACCCTGTGAAAATTATTTAAAATGTCCTTTGTGGGCCATCCTGGGGTGGGGGGGTCATGGTCTGGAGGTGCCTGGGAGGCGCAGCCTGGGCACAGGCGGCCAGCAGCCCAGCCTCTGGCTGTTCCCCTGTGGGTGCAGACACCATGGTGAGTGTAGACATGCATGCTTACTGTGCAGTAAACTACACTGATACGCATTTGTGTGTTTCATGTGGACGTTATAAACAAACCATAATCAGTCAGCCCAATTAGCAGAAACTAACATTGATTTCATGCAGGCTCAGGAGAATCTTTAAATAAAAGACATTATCCCAATTGCAAGAAAATTGCTAACACAATGATGCTGAGGGTTACACTAAGCACAAATTATTCCAACCTGCCTGCATTGCTGAGAAAAGATTGAAATAGTGTGCCCTGATTCTATGAACTAAGGAACTTGAGACAGGACGCCAGAGTATATCATGTTGGTAGAGAGAATTTTTAGCTCTTTCTTTCCTCTGTACAAACAGCAGAAATGATTATATTTAGTAGATGATTGTCTCATGGGAGGAGGAACAATTTTAAAAGAAAAAGCAGCAGCATTGAGTGTGATGTTGTTCATAGACTAGTTACAGCTACCCCTAGGTATAAAGAGGAACATAGGTCACAAAAAAAAAAAATTAGCCAGGGACTGGGGTTACAAATATAAGTAGGATTAAAATCATTGTGTTCCTTTTCCAGGTGTCATTCATCATTAAGCATTGATTTTATTTCTTGGAAGACCAAAGGTTAAACACCACAGGAGGAAGAGAAAGACAGGTGATGAGACTTCAGGACAACAGCCAGGGCCAGGTATAGCCTGATCAACTAGGTGTCTCAATCAAGAAAGCAGCCTGGAACACCCATGCTCCAGCAGCGACACAATTCACTAGGCTCCTAAAAACTCATTTGACACCAACATCTGCATGTTTATAGGTAATATTGCACAGGCAAAAGCACCCGTAACATGAGAGGCTTTGCAATGGCATTATATGTGAGGAATTTATCCATAAGAACAGTCTTTTGACAGTGGAGGCTATATGAACAAACATTTGAGTTGCATTTATTTAAGTGTGTGCTGTGCTCAAACACGTGCTGTAAAGTACAATCTAAATGTTCTTACCCTCTGTGCTTACAAGAGCTGGGGAAGCATTGGGAGGCACTAGTTAAAATGTATTGAATCATCCACATTCATTTACAATTATAACACTGCAGAAATCAGAAAATAGGAGAGAAAATTATAGCTGACAAAATTAAAGTAATAACTAAAGGCCAGGAATCTAAACCAAAAAATAAATAGCCAAGGATTCAACAACAAGTACAAGTGAAAATTGAAATGCATGTGGTCCCTGATGGATGCTGGGAGGCCACTGCAAAATGAACTGGTGATTGCACTCCACTCCCTGCTAGCAGCAACCCATATCATGATAAACATTGCTTTCACTGGTACTAATGGAATGCCTTTATTGGTACCCTCCACAACGGGTATAAGACTGAGGCCCTAAGTCCTGTAGGCAGATCCTTATGTGTGGAGGGCTGTGCTTCTGTAGAGCCCCAGGAAGTCAATGCATGTGTCTGCTTTGTAGGAAACATCTGCAACTTCTAATGGCTTAGTCCCTGGAAAACACTATTTGGCCCCATAACACACTAGGGCTGTGCAAAGCTTCGGATCACTATTTGGATTTGGAGATGATTCGGATGATTTGGAGGCCAAATCTATGAATCCAAATCAAATTGCTGGAAGCTTTAAGTTTTCCAAATCAATTCAGAGCTTCTGAATTGATTCGGATAAGATTCGGTAATTCGGAGATTCAGCCATAAGATATAATGGGGAATCAACGAAATATCTATAACTTTGTTGTCTTTTGGCTGATTCCGATGAAACTTGCAGGGTTAGTATCATCTTCTGAGAGCATGACATATACTACGTTTTGATGTGATAGATGCAGGGGTTTCTGGGAAGCTACACCTCAAATTCCTGATGGCAAAACTCATGTCACATCTGTGTGTTAAGCTAAAGTGGGGTGAAAACTGCAGGAATGTTAGCTCTTGCTTAGGTCACAAAGGCTGCCAAGTTTCAAGCAGATAGGTGCAGGGGTTTCTGGGAAACTGCACCTCAAACCACTGACAAACAAAACTCATGACATAGGTGACACTGTCTGTGTTAAGACACAGTGGGGTTGAAAACTGTACGGATGCTACCACCTGCTGACACCACAAAGCCTGCCAAGTTTCAAGGAGGTAGGTGCAGGAGTTTGGGGGAAACTGCACCCCAAATTCTTTATCCTTGCTTATTAACTCATTATTCCTGCTAGCTACTGGGTTACTAATCAATCATGATTCACTCAGAGACCAGCTCAATACACAGTAGCTAGTGAGGGTAACAAGTTAATGAGCAAGGATTAACACCTACAAAACCACAGACTAAGGAGAGGATAGAATCAATACAGAGCTGGGAACTGCTTCTGCCCCAAGACAGAGACAGTCAGTTGCACAAGGACCTATGTCATGATTTTTGTCTGTCAGCAGCTAGGGGTGCAGGGCCCCAGAACCCCCCTGCACCAAACTCCTTAACAGCTGGCAGGCTTTGTGGCTGCAGCAGGGCCTAGCAGCTAAGCCTGCAGTATCATAATATCATAGTATCTAGGGTCAGAAGGGGCCTAGAGCAAGCCATCTAGTCTGACCCCCCGCCAGTGGCAGGAATGAGTGCCAGGGTCACAGGACCCCAGCCAAGTACCTATCTAATCTACTCTTAAAGATGCCCAAGG
>JAGPOW010003310.1:9549647-9576680 GCA_030014935.1 Caiman crocodilus
TTCTCCCCAGATGCATCACCCTGCACTTGTCCACATTGAATCCCATCCTGTTCTTGTCCGCCTACTCTTGCAGTCGGCCCAGATCCCGCTGCAGCCTCTCCCTCTCCTCTGGTGTCCTCACCTAAGCCCACAGTTTGGTGTCATCAGCAAACTTGGATAGCTTGCTTTCCACCCCCTCGTCCAAGTCAGTGACGAAGATGTTGAAAAGCGCAGGCCCAAGGACCGAGCCCTGGGGGTCCCCGCTCAGAGTAGTTTCCTCCTCCCCCACACTAATGCCCCAAGACAGACACAGTTGCACAAGTACCTATGTCCCGAGTTTTGCCTGTCAGCAGCCAGAG
Organism: Caiman crocodilus; assembly: GCA_030014935.1. Taxonomy (NCBI): domain Eukaryota; kingdom Metazoa; phylum Chordata; order Crocodylia; family Alligatoridae; genus Caiman; species Caiman crocodilus. The sequence goes on from JAGPOW010003310.1 coordinate 9,549,986, forward strand.
GTGCAAGGCCCTCGAACCCAGCAGCCCCTGCACCTATCTCCTCAACAGCTGGCAGGCTTCGTGGCCTCAGCAAGGGCTAACAGGCCTGCAACTTTCACCCTGCAGCACCTTAACACACACAGTGTCATCCATGTCACAAGTTTTGCTTGTCCACAGCTTGAGATGCAGTTTTCCCCAAACCCCTGCACCTATCTCCCTGAAACTTGGCAGGCTTTGTGGCCTCCACAGGGGCTAGCATGCCTGCAGTTTTAACCCCCCTCTGTGGCTTAACACATACATGACATGAGTTTTGCTTGTGGGGCATGAAGTCATACTTTGAGCATTAGCTAAGTCATAGCCATGTATAGGGGGCACAGAGCACAAAGCAAGCAACTGCATGAAAGACTCTGTTAATTGACCAAGTCTCTGCTAATTTAAGGCTCCTGCTTACAAATAAAGGGATGTGTCAGCTCCTCCAGCAGTATAACTTAGTAACAAATGTTTCCTATTTATACTTTCCAGAGGACATGTGAATTCTGCCACTAAGAGAGCATTTTTGTCTGGTAATCAGGCAGCACCATACAACTGTTCCAGCTGTCAGCAACATAATTATGGTGTTTTATGTTAAGTGTTGGTAAAGTGCTCTTAAGCAATATACAGCATTTGGAAAGCAATCCATTCAAGGACAATGGATTCTGCAAAATACAGGATGCCCCCACCGCTGCTCAGAGCTGACTACCCATTACACTAGAGAGACAGCCAACATTAAGGGCTCCTTTGTGTAAACTGCTCATGCACAGTTGGAGCCACACTACTCTGGAGGAGGTGAGAGCAGCCACGTGACAGAACTGGGACAGAACTTCCCCACACACCAACAGAAGCAGTGTGCCCACTGTCCTGGTCCTGATGGGACCCAGATTTGTGCTCCACAGTCACCCATTCAACTGGAGAGACACTGAGAAATGTGTAAGGGGAGAGGGCACAACCATGGGACACCTCTTCCCAGTCCCTTTTGGGATACAGTGGGCACTCATGGGGCTAGAGAAGGGATAACATGTGAGCAGAGGAGATTCAGTTCCTCCAAGGTTTTAAACAATCCAGTTTGTAGAGGGAAGGCTCCTTATCCTAATCTTTTTCAGACCTGCAGAAGGTAGCAGTGCTTCATGGAGAGGCTTTCCATCCTTGTTGGGAGATGGGTTTCAGGGGCAGGAGTTTCACAAGTGACTGAGAAGCTAAAATCCTAATGAAGCCAAGGGGATTGTCCTCCTGAGTCACTTTGGGACTTCTAAAAATTCAATAGCCAATCAGCAACATGACCATCTGGCTGAACTGAAATGTTGCCTTTTCTGTGCTTGTCAGGGGGCTCAGCAAGGAGTTGGAGTTATGGGTCTCACTCACTAAGGTTAATAAACCTTTTTTTGTCCCTGACTATGCCTGGGTTCCCATTTCCTTAGTCACAATCCACAGAGCAGGGGAGCAGCTCACCACGTGGACCAAACCCCGACTCATGTTGCAGCATGCTTGGGACTCGCATGCTCATTTGCAGCCTCAGAGTTTGTCCTTGTTAACAGCTGTGAGGTGTTTAATACCTTGTCCTGAGGAGCTGCCTATCCTAGAGGGCTGAGAAACAAGGCTGACAAAATGAACACACTGAGATACACAGCACTTCATGCACCCACAGTCTCTGACAAGTCTGTCTGTGTGCTAGTGTCAGCTGGATACTGCAGAAACACAGCTGCAGAGACCCTTTCAATCCAGATGCAACTGTGAGTGAGCTAATGGTCCGATTGCTGCATATGTGGAAACAGATCAGGCTTGAGGGAGGAGGTGGTGAAGGCCCTGGTTAGCAGACACTTAGGAGCATGTGACATTGGGTGTCATATGTCAGGACACTTAGGCAGGGTGGATGTTGCCTTGCTTTGGAGATGAGAGTAGCTCGTGCACAAGTGGACAAAAGAAATGTGAAGAGGACCTCCTCCCACAGATAACAGCTAATCCTGATGAGGGACGCACAGACAGGAGCAATTTTTGAGACCTGCTCTCCTCAGGAGTCTGTGAATGGCACTGATGGGAACCAGCATCACCATTGCTGCAGAAAGGAGGTAAGCTATTGTAAAATAGTTTGGGACTGCAATGGAGATGCATGCTTTCTTTCCAGAGCAGTTGACAGTTCTTATGGGTGGATAATGAGAAGCAAGAGTGAAAGAAGTATGTCAGTAATAAGACTGCGAAACAGGGTGACTGAGGAATGAAGAATGGATTCCCGTCTCCTGCCCAAGTACATCTATCCCATGCCAGCTCATCCTGGTACTGCTTGCTACAGGAGCCAGGTAAAAATCAAAAAAGGCTATAAATTAATGTTCACAGGTTCTCACTTTTCCACTGACCAATTACATATTCTCCTACTACCCAGTTTTCCTGTCTCATGCACGGACAACACAAGACAGAGAAAAGGTGCAAAGTACAGCTAAGCCCTCTGCAAACTATACTGATTCCAGCAACAAAGATGTTAGTTTCTGTCATCTTGGGCCTGAGGGCAGTGTACTGTATACTAGGCCTGTGTGAAGCTCTTTGGAAAAAAAAAAAAGCCCCAACTTACCAGGTGCTGCCAGGTGGGGGCAATCCCCACTACCCCATGCTGCATGGAGGCTCTGCATAAGCCCCTGTACCTCCGGTGCCCCAGTTCTCCCCCCTACTCCATAGCTGTGCCACCTGCCTCAGCCCTTTAAGAAAAAACAAAACAAAACCAAGAAACCCCCCTGGAATCACTGCTCCTGCCAGCGGGGGGCAATCCCCGCTGCCCCCACAGCTCTGCGCCCCATGCGGGGGCACTTCCATGAGCTCCCTGAAGCCGCAACAGAAGCGGTGAGTCCTGGGGCTTTTCTCCTAAAGGACAGGTTTCTTGACTTAGGATCCACCACCCCATAGGTGAAGGTGAAATGTTTGCCAGTGAGGAAAAAAAGAGAGAGAGAGAAGAAAATGTGTAGGGAAACAGCCTCTGTGGCTGTGGCCAGAGGAAGGGAAATGCACAATGGACTGGCAGCAGAGGGTACCCGCAAGGCCCTTCTGTGAAGAGAGAAAAGGCTGCACCTTGTATCTGAGAAGGCCTCTTTCTCTTCTCTGGGGTCCAACACCTTCCAAGTCTAATGCTGTGCCATAGCACTGACATCCTCACTCCTCTTCTTTTCCAGCTAGAGTCAGAGACTGCCCTAGGCTCTGTCCCAGCACCATGCACTGCTAGCTCTTTGGGCATGTCTTCTCTGCCTCCACGCCATGCCCAGGAATGCCACCATAACACATGATGGCTAGGAACGTGCTGGAGCTTAAGCAGGAAAATTGTATCATAATTCTTGAGGATCAAAGATGACTTCTGAGCTTGATTTACTGGCTGGAAGATCTTCCGTGGATTCGGAGGGACTGGGAAGCATAGAAACGTGCTTGGGCATGTGAATCTTATTTCCAACAGTTCCTGGAGGGCAGTGTGGGAGGGAAATAGGGGAAACTTCACTGATTCCCAAGCACCAGTCCTGTGACTTAGCTGTTACAAGCACAAAAGATGAACAAATAGAAATAATGGGTACTTAGAAGCATGAGCTCTCATCCCTGGCTTTATCAACTAAGACTATCTTGGCTCCATCCTGTCTATACTAGGCTCTGGTATTAAATATCTTATCAGTTAACTTAGTCCAAGACAGTGTAATTCTTACTCAGGGCAGACTACATGACTCTTTAATAAGGAAATTGCATCAAAACATCCAAGGATACAAATCTGTTGCAGGAAATGAGACTTTTAGTGGTTTCAATAAAGAAACATATTTTGAAGGAACTCGACACTTCTCTTGTGGAACCCTGACTTAATTCCTGATCAACAAACCAAGAAGAGTCAAAAAAAATTATGAAACCCAATGAAAATCCTGGCAACCAGAAATATTTGGGCCTAGATGCTCAGTGCATCTATGCAGAAGGGTTCACAACAGGGATATCTCTCACATCAGTCAAGTACTTGAATATTTGAAGGGAACAGGTATGAAAAACTGCAGAAATTTCTGTTGCAAAAGTATGCCCTGTGTATTTATAAAATCCTCTGGTTCCTCATTTAAATGTAGATCAGATCATGAAGTTCCATTTGATACATACCAAACTCATCTGATGAGTTCCACGGGCACATATGCAGATGCTCTGTTGTAGCAAGCAAGGTTAAGAACAGTCATTCAGAGTAAAGTGATTTTAAGGGAAATTTGACAGCCTCTTGGGAAAGTAAAATGTGACCTTTTCTCCTGCTCTGTTAAGTCACCACCATGATTTATTATTCTGAAGCTAAAGAAACAGCAGTGCAAACAAAATGAAAACTGAATTTTCAGGAATCAGCAGAAAACTTTCTGGAAGCAAGAGCCCAGACGGATTGGATGCCCTAATAAATAAACAGCTTGCAGACAGGAAAGCTATTGTCAAGTGCTCAGAGGTACAGTGCAGCAGATTTGAAGATACAGAGTGTAGTTGTCATACATATTTCATATTTTATAATCTAAACACTGCCAGCAAATACAAATATAAAATGAAAAGCCAATCCTGATGGACTGGATTCTGGCATATTGTCTACCAAGATAGAGCAGAGAGAAGAGTAAAGGTCATACATACAGGAATATCTGTACTTTATGAAACAGCAGCTAATGGCATAATGGGTGAATACACTGTCAGTTTTAAATAGCTGGAGCAATAGCCTGCTTAAATAATAAGTGAAATGAATGTAAAGGATCTCAAATCAATACCGTAAGTATGGGTATATTGTACAAGCAAGATGCGTACTATTTAGGACAGCTGTTGGTGTCTTGAGGAGAATCATATCTGGGTTACCACAGAACAGGGCAAACACTCAACAATACACTTGGGAAGTTTATATTGCATACCCATGTATGGGGCCAGCGGGAGCTTCTAACCCCTCATTTCCAGGCAGCGACGGCACATTTGTAAACATGCCCCATTTCCCTTCCATGGAGAAAGCAATGGCTGAAATAGAAGCTGCCAGAAAGACTTCTGTGGATCTGCATAGACCAGGGGTTGGCAACATTTTTGGGCAGAGTGCCAAAAGCACCTACTACCTCCACTTGGTAAGATGTTGGCATGCCAGGGCCAGATGGCAGTGATGCCATGAGGAGCCTGATCCTTGGTGTGCCAGCATAGCCCCATCCCCTTTCCCAACATCCTCCTCGAGGCTTGCACGCCAAGCAAGATGTCTGTGCACGCCAAACACACCTGTGCTGGGGATAGACAAACATGTAGGATACCATGTCTCTAGGCCAATTGCTCTTAACCTTTTTAGACTTCCCTTTAATAAATAGCAGCTCCTAGCTTTCACTCATTTTTTGAGTGCAGAAAAATAATACAGCAATTCTTTTGTCAAAAAGAAAAAACAAAAAACAGAGAAAGACCATTATGTTAAAAACCTTCTGGCCTGACCTGTTCTGGATTCCTATTTGAAATCTCTGGGTTTACCTTGTGAATCTTGTTTTCACACCTAATGGTGCTAACATTGTGTGGCACCCAAAGGTACCCTTGAAAGGATCTCACGGCACTCCAGGGTGGTGCAGCACCCTGGTTATCACTGTATGGGGCAGCAGGCAGGGAGAAGGCCTGAGTCCTTGGAGCCTCTTGACAGGAAAACCTGGCACCAAGCACAGAAGATGCATCAAAATATCTGCATTGGGGGCTGTGACAAAGGGCACTCTCCAGGGCCTGGCCACAGTACTGGCCCACCCACCCGTCTAAGGCAGTCTGCCTAGTTTTCCTGCCATGCCTTGTTGTTATGATACTCATTGTAATAATGCGGGAGGCTGCCCATTTAATTCTCTGATGACTAGGGCTTTACATACGGCTCTAACCTTCCCTTAACCATGCCCCATGGCTCACAGATGTCCTCGTAAGTTGTACCTAGTACCAGCCTGAGGCTGGGCCAAACTCTACCCCTTGCTGGGTCTCTACCATTCTTCCTGACATTCTGCCCTTCACCACTCTCCATGCCTTACATGCCACACAGGCCTCCAAACGTACCTACTCTCACTCAGGATGACACCCCATGCAGCCCTTCAGGCCACCCCTGCCGCTCTATTCTATGCATCTACCAGCCCCATAACCCGCACTGGGATGAACTCAGCCTCTAGCCTCACTCTGGGCTCTTCAGTTCCTCTTTCCAGGAGCCACCAAAGTCTTACACCCCCCACCCCATCAGGCAGACATACCTGGCCCCTTCCTGCCCCCTTCTGTGGGGCCAACAACACTGTCCCCTTCTCTGGAGCCAAACAGGGCCTTATCCTATCATGAGGCTCAGGCATCATGTAAAACACACCTGGCCCCTTGCTGACCCCCAGAGACCACCTCTATGTCCCCTTCCTGGGGCTTGGGGTCTGATCCCCCATGAGCTCAGGTGTCCGCAGAAATGCCCGATCCCCTGCTCTTAATTACTCACCTGATGGCAGGAGCTGGGGTCATAAGGTGCCCACCTTTCACTGGGGAGGCAACTGGCCTGGCATTTCTGGGAAGTTACCCTACCATGGGTAGCCCCACCAGGCCATCCTTCCCCAACAGGGTACAGTTTTTGGTCATACCCAGTACCAAAGCAGGCCTACCTGCCCTTGGTTTAATTCTCTCTCTGGGGACCTGGATATGATTCTTGGACTGTCCTGTCTCCTGGGCCCATCTCTAACACTGACTCCCTTTTTGGCATCCTCCCCTCCAGCAGCTGTATTATGGCCTCCTTCATCACAACTAGCATGCTGGTTCTACCCTCTGTTGGCTGTTATGTCCCCACTCTTGAGAGGACCTTCAGCCTGTAAGAGCTCTGGCCCCACCTTCAGGCCAGCTGGGGTGCCAGATGGCTCTCTACAGTCCTGGCCTGCCCCTCAAGGTGGGCTCAATTGCCATTCAGCCTTACAGCCCTGGCCCCCTTATACTGACCAGTCAATGAATCAGAAAGTCAAGGTGGCAGCCACTGCTCTCTATACTCCAGAGGGGTATAGGCCACACCATAGAGCCATCACTACAAGCCAGGCTGACCTAGCACCCCAGCAAAGTTGGATGAGACCTAGTTGCCTTGAGCTTACTTGAGCCCCCTGGCTTCACCCCTATCCTATCTAATCAGGGCCTGCTTAGCCTCTGTGTAGGCTTGCAAGTTGTAAGCCCCCTTTCTAGGCCAGGTCTTGCTCTCTCCAGGCCCAAGCCTTCTTCCTGGGACTTGGGACCTTACTGGGCCCCCAGGAACCTCCTGCCATCTCCATAGTTCCTCCTTTACTACCAAGGTGTTCTAAGCACCAGCTCAGCCAGGTGCTTTTGTTCTACTGCCAGCAGCAGACTGCTGGCTCAGCTCTGACGCCTGAGCTAAAATGGAGGCTGCTCAGTCCTCTCCTCCAATCAGATGCCCCCTCTAAAGACCATGTGACTGCTTCATCAGGGCTGTCCACACCTGCTGGTTTCACTGCTGCCTGCTTTCACCCTTAAAGTGGCAGGCACCAAAGGTGTTTTGCCACAGGGGCAGACTGATGACCAAGCTCCCCAGCAACACCCCTCTGACTAAAGTACCAGGTTGGCCTTAGCTCCCCCTACCACAGACATGCAGAAGCTACAGCAAGAAATTCCTGTCCACACCAGGCAGCGGTCACTTAAGAAAGAAAATCTGCTGTACTCCAGACAGCAATGCTGCATGCAGCACCTGCTCTGAGCTTTGCATTCCCCAGGCATGCAGGCTTTGTGGAGTTTCTGTTCAAGGTTGCCCCAGGATCAGGTACTGGGGCTAAATGACAGGATTCTGGTGGTCCAGTCTCCTTCTTCTCTGATATACAGCCTAGCTCACTGGGGCCCTCATCTGTAACTGGGCCTCCTCAGTGCTACCATAGGTTCAATAATAAACATTAGCACTCGCTGCTTACAGATGTGAAAAAAAGCCCCAAAACAGAACTTTACTTCAAGCTCAGTGTGCCCCCATGCCGAGCACAGTGCATGCCCAGAAGAGTCATTGTGTTAGTTTGACCCAGTTTGCCCAACATCTGTATAGATTGCACGCTTCAGCAGGGCTTTTTGGTGCTTGTATCTAATAGTTGATTGAATAAACTTTAGATAGAAGTGCCCAAAAGCCCCACTGAAGCATACAATCTATACAGACACTGGGGAGCCAGGTCAAACTAACGTGCTTCCTCTTCTGGAGAAGTGCTGTTTCGTTTCGTTTCGTTTTGATTTTTCACAACTGTCAGCAGTGAGCTACAGAGCTCAGTGAATGGTAAGCTACTCTTGTTCCCTGTTTGGAATCCCCTTCTCACTGCACAGGGCAGAAGGGATCCTAGGTTTTTAAAACGAAAGCCCTGCATCTCCAGGTCCTCTGAGTGAGTCCACAAGGCAGGGTCAGGCTGGGGGAGGGAGGTCTCTGCAGCACGGTCCCTGTGACTCCTTGGCTGTGGGCAGGATCCATTCCCCCTGCATTCTAGCAGAGCAATGACTTGCATCTCTCCCGTGTGGTTGGGTCTGCTGGTTATTTATGGTAAAATATTCAGAAATGTCTATTTCTAGAAACCCATAGTTAAACTTTCTGAATGGCAATGGTGACCTCTAGTGGACAGATTACATGCATCTGTCTCAACTACCTGGTCACTCCTGAAAGGAAGCAGAGGCCTTTGCTTAGACTCTTCAGGTTCTTTAGGCACCTAATGTCAACCAGGCTTGGTAGAAGCCAGGTGCCCAAGTACTTTCAAGGGTCTGCACACTTACTGGTTCTGGGTATAACGGTAAACTGCATCTAGCTGGAAGGCCCAGTGGCAATGTAGTGGAACAATTCATGGCAGGGTAGATCCTATAAAAACCCCACAATGTAGTAATCTCCAGAATACGGTGAGTATAGGGCACCTCAAAATCCTAGCTCCCACTGCCTTGTGGGTACTCCTTGGTTGGAGAAAGGCTAAGGGACATCACCCCAACAGCAGCACCTTCACTGAGGCATTAGGTAATCAACAGCCATTCTTATTTGTTGCTCTCTGGCAGAAGCTATAACCATTGAGGCACTGAATATCTGGACATGATCTGGACTTTGGTTGGTCTTGGGCAGTCTCCACCCCTCCATACTCTTGCCTAGGCATATGTGTCACCTTGGTGTGATGTTTGCAGGATTCTGTACTAAGAGATTCATCAGCATCTGACTAGACCTCTTATGCATACACCATGATCCAGAAGATTAACGGTTGCCTAATTTGAACACTCAGCGGAAGAGTTGGTTAAATTGTTTCACTGGGAATTTCAGTGAAAAGGTAGCCTTTTTCTAAATCTGAAACTTTCAAATAGACCCTCCGGCTTTCTGAACCTTCCCTGTTTCTCATGTAAATCAACTAATTGGAAATTTTGATATTTCACTGGTTTTGCATTTAATTTCTAAACCGGGGTGAGAGAAAGCAAAATAGGACAGGACAAGACGCTCTTCTGCCAATCCTCCAAATAACATAGTCCTTGGGTATGTCTACACGAGACACTTGCTGCACATTAGCCTAATAACACTGCATAGTAGCATGGTAGTTAAAAACTGTGCTAATAGCCTCCTGCACAGTGTTATTAGGCTAATGCACCACAAGCATCACAAAGAAACTGTGCGCTAGCACTACCCCAGTAGCTTAATAAAGTATTAACTAAATGCACAGTACTTAAGGCACATTAATGAACATGTAGACATGTCCCTTAAGTAGCATATAAGCAAACAAACAAGCAAAACGAAACCCTTCTGCCTCACCTTGGGCACTCAAAGAGGAGCCGTATGGCTCTGCTTTCCAACACACCAGCCTGGTCTCTTCTGGCAGCAAGAAGCTGAGCTCACCACTTGCTTCCTCCTCTGTTGCTTACTCTCAACACTTTTAAAGCCTTCTAGCTCAGTGGCTAGGCTCAAAACACCCCTCAATATCGGCTCTTAGCTTTTTGAGTACAGAAAAAGAATAGAACAATTTTCTATTGCAAAGAATGTAGCAAATACGCTAAAAAGTCAGAAAGTTTGTAATGCTGTGCATCATTGTGGGCAACTGGTGCCACCTTCTATATGGGGCAGAGAGATTCCTTACTTGTTGCCAAGGAGAAAGATGGTCCCATTATCCCATCTTGCTTGCCCCTAGGACAGATGCTGCCAAGACAGCTGATCCCCTGTCATGAAGGGAGATGAAGTTTCTTATGGAGCTCCTTGGCAAATTCATTCAGTAGTCACAAATAGAAATAAACTATCTGATTACAAGTGAAATCCTGCCCTCTGTTGTACTCATGCAACCTCAGTGACTTGCGGAGAGCACAGCTGGAGCAAGGTCTGGTTCTATGCATTCTCTGAGACAGTAGGCCTGTGTGAAGTGGCCAGTATTTGGATTTGGCTGCTTCAGGTTCAGATTCGGCTGATTCAGGGGGACAGTGATTTGATTCAGTGATCCGAATCACTGTCCTAAATCGATTTGGCCAAATCATTCAGGCCCCATCCCCTGCCTGCTCTCCCAGCCCTGGCAATAGCTGCCGTGCACGCCCCAGCTCCCTGCTCTTTGAAAAAAAAGCCCCAACTCACTGGTTGCTGCCTGGCAGGGGAGCAATCCCCGCTGCCCCACACTGCCCCGCATTGCATGGGGGGCTCTGTATGAGTCTCCAGAAGCCCCAAGACCCTTGCAGAAGCTGGTAATGCCTGGGGGAGGGTTGTTTTTTTCTTAAAGGGCAGGAGCTGGGGTGGGCGAGGCAGCCATGGGGGCTGGGGCTGGGAGTGTGGTGGGGGGGAGGTCATGGCAGAACCCTCCATTCAGTGGGAGTAGTGGGGGGCAACAGGGATTGACTCCTGCCCAGCAGCACCTGGTGAATAAGGGCTTTTTTTTAAAGCACAGGTAGCTGGGCTGGGAGGGGCAGCCATGGAGGGGCTGGGGGAGCAGGCAGGTGATTGGGTCTGGCAGGGGTCCTCCCAAGGTCCCCTCTACCCTCCTCCAGCCCCTGCCTCCCCTGTCCCCTACTTACTAGCACAGAGTCTGGGTCCAGCTCCCTACTGCAACCACTGGGGACTGCCCAAATCCCCAAAGCTCTCTGAATCTTTTCTGAATCAATTTGGAGGGCTTTGAGTCGATTCAGACCTTTTAATTGGTCCCCTGATTCAATTCGGATTCGGAGGTTCGGCTGCCAGATCAGGCTGAATCTCCTCCGAATCGTATCAGTGCCCAAAGCTTTTCATAGCCCTACCAGACAGGCAAGTCTTGCAGTTAGTAATAATCAAGTCCAGCCAAAAGTCCACACAGTATCTGGGAAGAGGAAAGGTCACCTTGTCATCCTTCCTTTTGGATGTCTACCCCCTCTTCTCTGCTCGAGGCTGAGAACGCTCTAGGACAGAAGCTGTGTCTGTTACCAAGCCTGCATAATGCCTAGCATATGATGTGAACCCTAAGTAATAAGTCAATCATTGCTCTTAGAAATTCTTCCCTGTTGTACGTCTTTCTAATATTGAGGTACACAGAACTAAATATTCCCCCTTTTAGCATCAGATAAGGCAGTACCTCCCCTGCCTGCTCTGGGCATAGGTGTCTATGTATGGCACACATAATCATCTTCTTGGAGTTTAGTATCTGGGTTCCTGCTAAATGGAGTCAGTTAGATCCTAAAAGAAAAAGTGCACCCTAAACAAAGATAGGAAAATGAATAAGTACCTGGAGGCATGTAGGGACCAGATGGATTTCTTTTCCTTACAGTCATGTAGTCTGTGTGCCCTCAGGGTTGTCCTGCTACCACTGTTATGAGTAAGCTCATGTCCAGAAGACTGGAATGGGGATTGCTTCAAGCAACTACTTCCAGTGCAGCTTGTACTACTTCACAGAGATTTATTGTGAAAATCTCCTTTAATGCTTTGTCACAGTTTACAGATTCTGGAACGAATAGGACATGGTAGCTAACTCTCCAGAATTGTCATTAGAATTCATCTCCCGCTTTTGCACAGCACCTCTCTGTTCATTTACTGTCCCTGCTAAGCAGAACAGGAAATTAGTATGAGTCTGAGTGGAGCTCACAGGCCTGTGTGTTAGTGTGGGCTCAGAATTAGCCACATGGCTGATAAATGTGCAAGAGGAAGCATATTCAGGAGACAGCAAGCTGGAGTATTTGGTCCTTCTATAACCATACCAGACCTGTAGCCCTTTTTATTATAGCATGCGTTCACATACCTGAGGGCAGAGATATGTTTGCCTCAACCTGCTGACTGTCCCATACTGATACTAGCTGGTGCATCGTTTTGGGGTTATGGGTTCAATACTCAGCTTGGCTACAGCCTCCTTATGATGCTAGGCAAATTAACAGCTGCCTCTGTGCTTTGCTCTCTAGAACAGGACAACAGCACTATCTAGCTAGGAGTGCTTCTCCATGGTACGTGTTTGAGATTTTTAGCAAATCCCTCTTAAAAGTCCCAAGTGAAATACTCTAAATTACACTGTTTAGGCTTATATGACTGGGGCTCTGAAAATTACTTTCTCACAGCAGTTTGCTCCTCCTGTATTTGGGAACATTTTAATACTCTGAAGCAGCTAAATAGTTTCCTGTGATGATTAAAGTGAATAATAATGGCAGTCCTCGCCTTCCTGAAGCTACTGCAGGGACTTACCAGCAAGAAATGAAACGTGGTAGGAACTTCCTTGAAAGAATTAGATGGGAGAAAAAAAAAAACCTACTGACACCATGTCTCCTTCCCTCCCTGTTCCGTGATTTGCTGTGGAGCAGTTATTGCACTCAGCAAAATACAGTAGGTGCTGTAACGGGAACCAGACAAATTGGAACCCAACTGATTGCTAAAGAGCAAACTAAGCCTCTGAGTTAATCAGTTATGGAATGAGATTACAACCTAGTTGACTGAGGTTATGCCTCCATTCCCCCAGTGATGCACAAACGTGCCCACATACACATGGACACACACCTGTGCAGGTGTGCGAGAGGTGATGGACAGAGGAAATCTGAAGGCTTGGAAGAGAGTGCTAAAAAGGAAAAGCTGTTAGTGCCTCTGTGGCAATGGGTGAGGGGGAGGGGGGGTTCAGGGTGCTTATAGGACTTTGGGATGCTTAGGTTCAATCCCTTGCTTTGCCTCAGATATCCTGTAGGACTTTGGCTTGGTCCATCCTTCTGGGGAACTCTCCTCTTTGCTCGCCCACCATGCCTTGATGTTATAGTCTTTTGAAGGAAGGGAGGCTGCCTCAGGGCTTTTCAAGCCTGGTCTCACTCACTGGCTGATGAACTATTTGTGTGTCTCAGAGGAGTACCCATATATGCTTGTTGGGATTTGGCCTTCCCAGCCTCAGCACCCTCTTTCTATTGGCTGATTCTTGTGGCCTAGGTCCACTGCACTGCAACTGGCTTCTGGGTCCCAGCCTTTGCCCAGTTTATGGACCCTGGACTCTTTGGCCCCACTTTCTGCTCTGCTCTGGGCCCTACTGGAATGCCTTGAGCCTGCCCCCACAGCACTCAAGGCAGTCCTGCGCCCCTGGGGCACTACTGGGCCTTCTAAAAACTACCCCTCTGAGTCCCTTCCACAACCACAGGTATAAATTAAGATGCAGCAAGGAACTGCTTGACATAAACCTCTTCTGGGCAAACAAACATCGACAAAAGGAAAACATCACACAACCACTTTAAAAAAGGAAAACCTTCCACCCCCATCAGGGTAGGTAAGCAAACACCCAGGGCAGCCCTCCCACGGTACTAATGTAGCCCCCAGCTCTGGGTTATACACTCCTGTAGGCTCTCAGGGTCCTGCCGGTAGTTCCCAGGCAGCTCCACAGTCCACCTGACAGTCCCTTGTGACTTTCCTAGCCAGGTGCTCTTTCCCCTCCAGCTTGCACAGCCTAACTGCTTGCCTCTGGCTCAAGGCCTGTGTTTATATGGCTCCCTTGTCACATGCTGGTCACCTGCCTCCTAGAGCTGTGCAGTAGGGCTGTGCAAAGCTTCAGGTGCCGATTTAATTCAGAGGAGATTCGGTGGCCGAATCTCTGAATCCAGATCAAATCAGGGGACCAGTTAAAAGCTCCAAATTAATTTGAAGGTCTCTGAACCAATTCAGAAAAGATTCGGAGAGTTTGGTGATTGGGGCAGTCCCTGCCAACTGCAGCAGGGAGCTGGACCCAGGCTCTGAGCTGGTAAGTAGGGGGCGGGGAAAGTGTGCCGGGGGGAGGGGACTGCCAGGCCCCATCCCCTGCCTGCTCCCCCAGACCTCTTGACCACACCCCCTGCCCCTCTCCTGGCTCTTTAAAAATAATCCCCCATTCACCAGCTGCTGCCAGGCAGGGGGCGATCCCTGCCGCCACCCACTGTCCCACACCATATGGGGGGCTCTGTCACATACTTCCCAACCCCCTACCCGCTCTCCCAGTCCGCCCTTCCCCATGGCTACCCTGTCTGCCCCAACTCCTGGCCCTTTAAAAAAAACCCGCACCCCCCCCAGCCTCACAGGCTGCTGCACTGGCCTTGGGGCTTCTGGGGGCTCATGCAGAGACCCCCTAGGCCGTGCAGGGCAGTAGGGACAGCAGGGATCCACCCCCACCAGGCAGGAACCAGTGAGTTGGGGCTTTTTTGGTTTATTTTTTTAAAGGGCCGGGAGCTGGGGTGGGCAGTGCAGCCATAGGGGGGCTGAGAAAGTGGGGGGGTTGGGGAGCTTGTGGCAGTGCCCCCCAGGCAGCGTGGGGCAGTGTGGATCACTTCCCCCTCTTGGCAGCAGCCTTTGAGTCGGGGGTTTTTCCCCAAAGAGCTGGGAGCTGAGGTGGGAGGGGCAGCCATTGCCTGGACTATGAGAGCAGGCGGGGGATGGGCCTGTATGGTTTGGCAGCAGACGAATCTCTGAATCAGATTCGGTCAAATCGATTTAGGACATTGATTCGAATCACTGAAGCAAATCATTCTCCCCTGAATCGCCCGAATCTAAAGCCAAAGTGAATATTCGCCACTTCATGCAGGCGGTTTCCAACTGACTTGTGGGAACAGCCCGAGGGAGGTCCCTTGCTGCTGGAACCTACAGGGTTTCTATGCAAGCCCCCAGCTCCCCGTGTGACTGCCACTGCTGGCTCTGTGGTAAGTGTTTGCTTGAGGCTTTTTCACCCTTAAGTCTGCACTTCGGGGCTTGTCTGGCAGGCAGACCCTAGGATTCGCTCCCTCTTCTCAGTAATAGGGTAGGGGCCCTGTTATACACAAACCCTCATACACTGAAAAAGGCAAGGCTATGAACATGAGGACATTATAAAGCTTATTGCATTCTCATAATAAATGTGATTATTCCCAAGGATAGAAGAAATGCACATTTCAGCATAATACCCTTAACTCTGACCTATGGAGTGCTGCATGGGGGCAGGCTGGGGTGATGTGTTGTTTTCATTTCAATATTTAAGGATCTTATCTGAGATAATTGGAGAAATGTTAGCCAATGGGCCAGGATCTCGGCTCATTTAAGTTGCACTTGGCTCATGACATTAGAAGTGGAGCAAATGTGGATGTAAATCGCCCTCATCTGGAAAAGAAATAAGCAACATTTCCATATTATAACTGAGAATGGAGGTGAAATTAAGGAGGGTTAAAGTGTACTAGGATTTGGGGAACAGAGGGCAGCAGAGAGCAGAGTAATTTTGCCAGCCAAGCAACATAGGTTACTGAAGCTAAGATGATAAATTAGATTCCTTAAAAATTCATAAGCACAGCTGAAGGTACTAGATTCATCCACATTAGTTACTAAGGCTCCTCTAGGAGGTCAGATAGATGAAGTGACTGATACAAGAGATTAACAAAAAGAACATTTTAATGAAGAGTACAGGAAATAAGATCTACTGGATCCACAATAAATCACAAAAATTCAGCTGCTGAACATACAGGGCTGTGTAGAGAAGCAGCAGCTTATGTCATGTATATCAGCACACTGTAATGTCAGGCATACAGGTACCATATTTCACCTGGACTCTTCCAAAGGAATCATACTGGGACAAATGCTGGCTGCACTGACCTAGGAAATTTGCCACTGACATCAGTGGAGCAGAATTTCACCCATCACGGCAAACAGCACATTCATCATTATACATCCTGAAAGATCCTGTTCTAAGATGTCAGACACAATCTGAAGTGATTTAATTATAGTCACCACTGTACGTCCCGTGTGCATACCACCTGACATACCAGCTTCTTCTCATTTCTAGACACAAGACTCAGCAACAGGTGAATGCCTCAGCTTCACCATGATGATGCAGGCAATAGTCATATCTTCTCTAGGTAGCATGAAGTTGTGATTCTAACCATAATAGCAAAGTGGCCTGCATGACATGTCCACTGTCAATGATCCCATGGAGTTGGAACAATATATGGTAGGCAGCTTAAAGAATAACATTATTCATTGTGAAGTCTCTTTTTCTGATCAGCAACTCACCTGGAAATGGATCTGGACATCCACCTAATTTGAATGTCTTTCATATTGGCCACACAACCTGATCAAGCACTATTCAGATCTTAAGTGCCTGCATGTTGTTCACTACCTGTTATTTGTGGAAACGTCACCCATACCCCACCAGTGTTTCTGCTCCTTAACTATGGTCTTCATGTATCAGACTGCTTAAGTGTACACTTAATTTTAAGCTTCCCTTAAGTCAAATGGATTTCTCTGTAGGGATAACAACTAATTATGGCATTCCAGGGTTCTAAAAAATCTTCATGAGATGTGGCATGCTCATGAGTACACAGTGTTACCAATCCCAAATTTGCTAAAAGCATAAGACTGGCTTAAATCATGAGATTTCTTTTTTTTTTTTTAAAAAAAAGAATACTTTGGCGACATTAGGGTTGAACTCACTTTATGTTGTTAAGCTTTTTTCTACACGTACAAAATTCTTGCACCTAGAACTGATATTCAAGTAATTTCTGGTGCAGGAGCTTACAAAAAAAACAAATATTATGAAACTCATGATAAGGTCATGAGAGTTGGAAACACTGCATATAGCTTTTGCAGATTACATTAAATGGTAGACTCAGTGATTTCAGTCATGAAAATATGTGAAAATCTTTTTGCCCCCTCCTTTTTGTTTTTGTTAGCCAGCTCATTGCAGGAGGTACAGTTGCTGGAATAATAGTCTTAGTATATTATTAATAGAATGTTCCATTAATTAAAATTTTATTATGCAATTATTTCCCCCATTATTCTCCTACATTATATTTGAATAATTTATTCAATGATTTTTTTCAAGCAAAATGTACAAGGCACACTTCGTCCCTTTGTTAATATTCTTCCACATCTACTTGGCCACAATGGGCATGTCTTCATGAGACATTTACTACAGAATTGCCCACTTAGCTCAGCAGTGAACTTCTCAGCATCTATACATGCAGGGCTATTATGCTGTAGGAAACTAATTAACTCCACAGCAGGGTACTACTTGTAAATACAAGTACTATCCTGCAGTGGAGTTTTTTCTTGCACAGCAGCGCATGTGTAGATGCTGATCTGGCTGGCTGGGGCACAAGGGTGCTTCAGTGCGAGGGCTGCCTGCCAACTAGCCCTGCACTGGAGCACCCTCATGCCCCAGCCAGCCACTCTGCAGCGCATTGAACTGGGTTGGAACAGCCCTGGACTCACTCTTAGGGGCCCTCCCAGCCAGGGCTGCTCCAACCTGGCTCAACGTGTTATGGTCCTAGGTGCACAGTCAAATGCAGTGCCGGGGAATAATAAACTCCGGTGTTATGTGTGTTAGAGTTTATTGCTGTGCATTAATAACACATGTAAATGAGCCTAATGGGCATGTCTACATATGCTATTACAACGCACGAATAAATTGTGGAGCTTATTGCTCCATAGTTTATTGCTCATGGGCATGTCAGTTGAACATGCATCTAGGAGCAATTAACTCCTGAGCAATAAGCCCCTCAATTTATTCATGTACAGCATGTAGAGCTGGGTCGGAGCAGTCCATCTGGCAGTGGCCCTGCAGGTCAGCCTACCAGCCTGGAGTTTCTCCCTCTGGCTCCACATGCTGCGGAGGGGCTGCCTGGAGCATGAGGGAGCTTCAGTGTGGGGGCTAACTGGCAGGCAGCTCCTGCTCTGGAGCACCCTTATGCCCCAGCCAGCCTCTCCAGTGTCTACGTGTGCAGTGCTGTGGAGTTTTTTAGTTTACTTCAGCCTAATAAGGGTGTACGTTTACACATGGAGATGTTTACTGCGCAGATAATTAGTCAACTGCATAGTAAATATCTTGCGTACACATGTCCATTGTGATCTAATGTGATACAGTGGAGGTACTGGAAGGCAGGACAGTCTGAAAGCAAGAAGCTGAACATGACTTCTATGGTTTACCATTTAGGCTTATTCCTCTGATGACATCTTTCACTGCATTAAGTACACCCTGCAAAGCACAACAAAGACAGTAGGCTTTGCCTAAGATCTGAAGTAGACTGGGAAGTAACTCACTTGTATCCTTCAGCATGGAGCGTGGCCAACCTAAGCAAAGCAAGCACATATGTCTGGAAAGGAACAGAAATGAGACACAGGTACATCTGATGTACCTCCTATCTGTGCAGGGGTTGAAGATGTAACTCTACACACATCCTCCATATTCTTCAGAGTGGATGATGTGTGCCATGCTAGCAATACCACTGAGGCTGCTCTATGACATGCTGGTGATACGAAATGGCTACTTTGTGCAACATCGGGAATGTCACATAGTGTAACTAGCATCACACAAAGCAGCTCTGTAGCCGCTTGGTACTACTGGAACAGTGCAAGCAGAACACAGAAGTAAATCTAGCCCTATTTTTGCTGTTTTCCTATTCCAGTTTACCACAACAATTCACTCCTCCATTCTGTTACCTTTTTCTCAATTTCCCTCTAAACACATTTTAAATGAATTCAGTCATTTGGGAAATAGTCTCCGTTCTCTCCCTCCTTCTCTTTCACTCTGCCTCCTCAGGTATTTTGTAGCAAAATGAACCTAATGTGCCATCTTCAGGCTGCCAAGAAAAGTGCTACCAATGCAGACCAGAGCTACAGTGATTAGTCTCAAAGTTTCTCTGCTATTATGAGCTAATTGCTCCTGCATATAGGATGGTTACTCCTCCTTTTTTTCTTATTTGGTCACTGTGATCATTCACTGGTTTTAAACACATTTTTCATTATAAAAATGAAAAATTCTCTCTCTGCAGTTATTTGTGGAGAAAATTCAGTGGCTATACCTTTGGCAGTGAATCAACTTCCTCTGCTGACTGTTCTAAATTTAGAAGTTACTGGGTGCATCTACCTGTGCCATTAAGGTGACCTGATAAACTCTGGTGCAGTTTGCACCAGAGTTAACTGCTCCCAGGTGCAGTGTCTACATGTGCACTTGGGACCACAGCAATTAGAGCCAGGACAGAGCAGCTCTGGGTTGGCAGGTGGCACGGGGGACCAGCCCCAGGCTCCGGGTGGCAGCATCAAGTGTTGTGGAGCAGGCTGGAGCATGAGGGTGCTGAAGGGCAGAGCTAAGTGGCAGGCAGCCCCTGCACTTTAGCACTTTCATTCCCTAGCCAGCCTCTGTCACCATCTATATGTGCGTTTCAGCACAGGTGAGTGCTCCCCCATACTGTCCTCAACAGTAATATCTTATGGTGGAGTTAATTAGTTTACTGTGCCCTAATACTGGTACATGTGTAGATGATGACACTTTACTGCAGAGCTAATAAGTTAACTCCACAGGAAAGAACATGTGTAGATGCACCCACTAAATACTAAATGAATTGTGGCTGATCCTCAACTGGTATAACTGGTTACAGCTCCATTAAATGGAGGACCATTCGCATTACACCAAAACTGAACTGAATTCCATCATTACACGTAAAATTCTCATTCTAACGCAAATCTTAAAACCACATTCAGTGAAAACATCAATGATGAAAGAATTCTGATGGGGCCAATATTAAATGAATAACACTGAAAACTTGCTTGCAAACTAAAGAATTAATCAAAGTATTGGTCAAAGTATTAGTTATAATAAATTCTAATTTTAAATGCAAATCCTTTTTTCTTATGTAAGCAGCTTCCAAAACAATCCTGATTCTTTCCAAATGTATATAGTATTTGCTAGGATTTACCAATTCATTTGGATACTTTTCAGTGAAGGGATGCTTGGAAACAGTTTGGGGGAGAGAGAGAGAGAGAGGTCACAAGATATTGTTTCTGCTCACTGATTGGATAACTGAAATATTTTCAAACAGCAAAAATTAACAATAGTGAATAATGAACTTTCTGGAGTGAATAATGAGTCATACCAAATTTCTTGGAAGCTTTGGGAATTTACAATTGTTTTCACAAAAGCCCGGCAGATGTGGAAATACTAACAGCAAATAATGCAAACCTCAAAACAAAAGAAAACACAACAAACAAAAAAACCCTAAAGCAAACTTGCTAAATGTTTTTTAGGAATAAAAATAAAAGCAGCAACTGATTTCTTTTGCTATTCACTCAGTTCTATTGAATGGGATGCTCTATAGACAATGGCCTATTGAAAAAGGACAGAAACAACTCCATATTGAGAGAGAACTGGAATCATGATAAGTACTCACAATACTGGCATCAGGAATTCAAGGAATAATATATATATATTTTTGGTTAGTGAATAATTTAGTGGTAGAAATAGTGGTAAAATAAAGTGGTAAAAGTAGAGCCCCATGAATGCAAATTTTCCATGGTAAAACATAAATCGCTATGATTTTCTAAAATAATACATTAGCTCTAGCTAGCTCAGCAGAAACACATGTGCTATATCAGCCCATAAGAGAGGTCCCACCAACCCAAGCTAAAAGAGATTTTCCTATCCAAACTGGTAATGCTATCCAAAAATAGAACTCAGCACCAAGCACCTGGTGCTCAATCTAGATATTTAAGTGATCGGCAGCAAGATACTGAGAGGATGACTGGACTGCACTGAAACAAAAGGAGAGAATGTTCTGGAGACCACCCAGACTGAGTACTGGCTTGGAAACGTTTAAACACTGAAAATAATACAAAGCATGATAGTGGCAACTGAGCCCGAGATCCTCTTCCCCAGAAGAACACATCCCAGTGAGAAAAATGTTACTGAACATGTCATGTCTTGCCACACTGTCCACTCGATGCTTTGCGGCTTGTAATGGTCAAGCAGAGGACAAAGAACTGCTGCCTGGAGCTAAAGGATCTTAGGGGAAATTCAGTTTCCATTCTGGGTTGTGAGCAAGCACCTCTGCATTAACCCAGTGATGCGACTGTTCTCCAGCAACCTGACTTCCACCTTTGACAACGACAAATAGAATTCCAGTCATAATGGGCATTTATGCATATGCGCTAGGAGGAATGGGAAGGCGCTTTAATTAGCACAGCTCTGAGATCCACGCCAATTAAAATCACCTGGAATGTCACATATATCAGAATCCCTGTGCTGAAAAATGTTGGGCAATGGGGCGCTTTGAACTAAAACTTGGAGAATGAGCTATAGGTTAAATTACCCCACTGCCATTGTTCAGCCTGGGGATGCTGGAACATGCGACTCTGGAGGCTGCTTGAATGGATTAATTTCCATGCTCCAGCAGGAATTACAGTGGGTTGGAGCAAGCTCCCTGCATGTGTATAAGAGCCCAGTAGGTTTTATTTGCAGGCAGAAGCTGCAGAGACAAATTTTCTGCTGGTGAAAACTGGCCTAGCTTTGTCAGCTTTATTTATGCCACCTCCGAATTGCACACATTAACACTTTAGAGTGGTTTTAAGCACTCATTGGGTGCATCTACACAAGACGCTTACTGTGGAGTCAACTAATTAGCTCTGCAGTAAATGTCTCAGCAGCTACACATGAGGCCTTATTAGGCCACAGGAAACTAATTAACTCTGCAGCAAGGTACTACAGGTCCTAGCCTGCTGCAGAGTTTTTTTGTGCATAGTAATACAGTTGTAGATGCTGATAGGGCTGACCTAGCCCTGCACTGCAGCCCTCATGCCCCAGCCAGCTCCTCTGCAGCACACTGAGCTGGGTCAGAGCAGCCCCATGCTGGCAGGCTGGCCCCCAGACTCACTGCCAGCTGGGGCTACTCCAGCCTGGCTCAATGTTCTGCAGTCCTAAGTGCATATTCAAATGCAGCACCTGGGAGCAATAAACACAAGTGCATTATGTACCACAGTTTATTGCTGTGCACTAGAAGTATGTGTAAATGCACTTATTATGTAACTTAAAGTTACACCACTCCATAGCAGTTATCTCTGATTGGCACTACCCAGTTCCTAATTATTACACACATTTACATGAGATGCTACATTGCCATAGCAATGAGCTGTGGCAACATAGCATTGGTGGGCATGAGGCATGCTGCTGCTGCTACTGCACAGTAGGGTTGGAAATGACCCACATGGTGCCAGGACTACACAGTACTGGCAGTTACTAGCAAGCCTTAAATGACTATGTGGTAACAACAGCACAGTTGGGTGCATGTGTAGACATGCCCACTGGAGTGGAAAAGGAGTAATTACCACACTTCAGCAGACTCAATTAATTGAGTCTTCTGATGCAATGTAATTACAGTGCATCAGAGCAGCCTCCCAGCTCGTGTACAGGAACAATAATTACTTGATAGAAACAAATATTACTAAAACTGTCCCACTTCTAACAGGGGGAGCAAAAAAACAGGCAACATACATCACTATGTGCATTCCCTTTACCTGTGCATGACCATGAGTAGTTCTGCATGCACACATTTGAACATCAGAGCCTAACATGTCTTGCAGAACAAGAGAACCATGGAACAAGGGGCTGCATAGCATGCTTTCCTGCTGGCTCCTCTTGTCTTACCCTCTTGAGTGTACAGTAAGGCAGCTTCAACTGGAAGGCTGGAGACCGCAACTTGTTCCTACTTAGTTCATGACCTTGTAGCTAGGCCATTTTGCTAGGAGACAGGAGGAGTAAAAGGGCCTGGAACCCAGGTCAGCTGCATCCTGAGTAAATGTGCTAATCATGATGCTATTGGGCTAAAAAGTAGGAAGAGCCATTTCTCCTCCGATTGTCTAGTCCTGGTTTTAATATGGTAAAGCTTCGCAGATTTAGAATGATGCATTTTTCCAGACAGAACAGGATCACAAGAGAGTGTAAGTAGCCATAGTAGATCATGTCTAAGCATGCTCATAGGACAAATGTAATCACACAGATGGGCTTAGGAGCTAAAACTCTACCAATTTTTCACCAGTTAGTGGTGAAGCACTACTTCACTGCCTAGAGATAGGATGGGATTTGGGCCTTCGCTTTCAACCAATTCAATGCTGTGCTTACATTGCATCTGCTCTAACAGACTACAGGATCTCTCAGAAGACATCAGGTGCCCATTCTCCAGCATAGACCAAGTTGCTTTGGCATACTGCATCTGTGAAAATGCACCATGAACTCCCTTCTGGCCAAGCCAAGAGGCTCATCAAGGGAGTCACATTAATGCAGGGACATCACAGGTGATCACAGCCGCATTCCCATAGGATTGCAATGCTGACTTTCACTCAGCCCTATTGATGATTTTCTTCCAACTACAGCACTGAAGTCAGAGCACTCGGCAGTGGCAGGCTGTATTACAGTGAAAAGGGCAGGTAGATATATGGGAAGTGCATGTTCAAGGCCTGCAATGTTCTGAGCTAGCAATGGCTCGGGGAAGAAAATCACAGCTGCAGACGGACCCTAAGCATGAAGTGAGGCTGGCTGTAGCTTGTAAACAAGAAGCCTCTCGCTGTGCTAACCAGACTATGCTGCTGTGACTTCATTTTCTTATTATTTGGGCAGCATTAAAGTCACCATAGCCAAGTTAAAAGGTGTGACCAGTTGATTGGATTTGGGAAGGCAGAGCAATGGGTCCTTGGACTGCCTGGGAGGAGGTCAAAGTTCCTTAGTTTTGCTGTGTTGATGACAGGAAAGCAGCCGTCAGTCGCTGGCTGCCTTGGTAACACCATGTTACAGAATAACAATAACAAAAAAAAAAATTCTAGTACTGGAGCTACCCAAGGGGACTGTATGCTTATACTCTGGTGAAGTCCAGCTCCTTGGGCTGAAATCTGCCCTTGGACACGTTTGTGAGACACAAACATTTTCTTGCTCATTAAAATCATCATTTAAGAAGGCTGCAAAGCAGGTTACAGCTTATAGGTGAGTCTATACTGGCTGCTTACTAGGGATGCGCGAAACAGGCCATATTCGATTTGGATTCAGCCGGAATCAAGGACAGCGGTTCAAGTAGTTGATTCAGATTACTGTTCCCAATTTGATTCAGCCAAATCCAAATCTGAAGATTCGATGCCGATTCTGAGAATCAGCAATTCGAATATAGAAAAGACATTTAGAGCTGTGTCTACGTACCTCTAGGAACCAGGCATGTGGCTCGTGACCGCTGCGATGCTGGGGCAGATGGAACGTCCCACAGGAGCTCCCCCCACAGTGCTTAGTGGCAAACCTGGACGTGGTTCAGCGATCAGCCATGGGGGAACCCCAGGTGCACCCCTAGACTCAGGAGGCACCAGTCACTGAGCTGGGAAAGCCCACAGGTACCCCCCCGCGTGCTTCCCGGTGGACCTGGAAGTGGACCAGAAGTGCTTCTGATCTACTTCCAGGTCTGCTGCCTAGTGCTGGGGAGCCCTCCGTGCTCCTGTGGGATGCTTCATCCACTCTACCATCACAGCATTCATGAGCCGCCCGGTACCTTGAGTTATGCAGAAAAAACATTTAAAGCTGTGTCTATCTCCAAATTGCTGAATCTTTCCAAATCTCTCCAGATTGATTTGGAGGGTTCTGATTCAATTTGGAGAGATTAAAAAGGTCTCCTGATTTAATTTGGATTTGGAGATTTGGCCATGGAATTGGGCCAAATCTCCGCTGAATCGAATCAGGGACTGAAGCTTCACACAACCCTACTGCTTACTCATATTGATAAGTATCACATGATCAGCTTGGAGGAAAGAGTTAATTTTACCAGGAGCTGTAGAAAGGATTTTGCTCTGGCATGTATCACATGAGTAAGGGGATAAGCTATTTCACTGAAATCACAAGTCTGAGACATCAGCCCTATTTTGCTGTTTAATTCCCTGATTGATTCAGGGTAATTATGCAAGGGATTAAATAAATATTGTATTATTTCAATAAAACAATCTGAGCACTCCCTAACTGCCAGGACTGATGTTCATACTCCTGTAAGAGTAAGGTTAACAACAACATCCAGCTTTTATTAGTAGATCCCAAAGCACGTCACAGAGTCATGGAAAAGGACAGAAACTATTATTTGGTTTTCGGAAACTGAAAAAAAATATTTTTGCTCCCTCCCTTCCCCTCCCCATACATACACCCTTTCTCTCCCCAAAACAGAATTAGGTTTTCAAGTTTTGGTTAGTTTTCTAATTAAAAATCATTTTTTTAAAGGAATACAGAAATTTTTCATTAAAATGTTAAGAAACACAGGAACAGGACTGAAGGGATTTCTTGGGTAATCAAGTCCAGTTGCATGATATTAAGAGCAACCATTTCAGGTAATACTTCAGTAAATTGAAGAAGCTCCGTTTTAAAACCAGATAACCTCCCCTTCCTGGGAATTAGAGACCATGTTTTAATTTCCAGCCCAAAATGTTGCTTATGTAAGTGGAAAACTGCTATTTTGATGCACAAATGGTAATAGAATTTAATCGTAAATGCAGGCAAGTATTTCTACTTCTCTTTAATTTACAACTGATGAACTCCCAACTTATAGGATTAGCTCCCTCCCAGCTTGTTATTAGTTTCTAAATACCTGAACTGACACTTTGCACGATTAAATGTCACCCTGTTTCTGTTATTTCAGTCCTCATGATCTTCCTGTATGATATTCCAATCCTCCTCTGTACCTTCTGCTTCTTTGTCATTAGCAAATAGTATTAGCATACTTACACATTTGTGCCCAGGTCACTGATGAAAACATTAAATAAGCCTGATCCAAAAGACTAGTTCTTGAGGGATTCCACTTGTAACCTCCTTCTAGTGCAATATTTTCCCTTTCAACACAACACATTTTCATCTCTTTTTTCCTGTTAGTTCCTTACCCATCTTAAAATTCATTTACTAATCACCCTCATCTGCAGTTTTAATTAATGATTTCCCATGTGGCCTGATATCAAATGGTTTATTGAAGTCTATATAGATGAAATCTATAACATTTCCTTTGTGCGAAAATAAGTCATCTTATCAAAAAAACATATCAGATTAATCTGGCTTGATTGACCTTTCATAAATCTATGTAGCATTTTACCCTATTTTCCATTTACCTCTATTTCTTTAATTATCCATAGTTTCATAGTTGGTAGGGTTGGAAGGGACCTGAGCAGATCATCAAGTCCGACCCCCTGCCATGGCAGGAAAAAGTACTGGGGTCAAACGACCCCAGCAAGGTGTTTGTCTAATCTCCTCTTAAAGACCCCCAGGGTAGGAGCCAGCACCGCTTCACTTGGAAGTTGGTTCCAGGTCTTCACAGTCATGGCAGCTAAGTAGTGCCTCCTGATGTCTAGTCTAAATCTACCCTCTGCCAGCTTGTGACCCTTATTTCTAGTTACTCCTGGTAGTGCTCGGGGGAACAGGGACTCCCCCAATGCTTGCTGGTCCCCTCTGACTAGTTTGTAACAGGCCACTAGATCCGAACCTCAGCCTTCTCTTGTGGAGGCTGAACAGGTTCAGGTCCCTTAGCCTCTCCTCGTAGGGCCTGCCCTGCT
>JAGPOW010003310.1:9576780-9639309 GCA_030014935.1 Caiman crocodilus
AGCCTGGCCTCAGCTCTGGGCTTTATAAGGGCCAAGCCCTGCCCTCCCACCCAGCTGTCTCTCCTTAGTTGCCCCAGCAACCCCCAGCTGTGCTGCCTAATCGCTGCTAGGGCTCCCACCCTAGCAGCTTTTTTTCTTCTCCAAGCACAGGGCACCTTAGTGCTCTGTAACACAGACTCATGCCTGCCTAGCTGAGGGGGCACAAGCTACTCAATAAAGTTTTTACTCCCTCTCACCTCCCTGCATGCTGTGGGTGGAAATTCTGGGGGCCAGAGGGAGCATAACAAAGCTGAGTGGGGTAGGGATAGGAGTAGGGGAAGAGGGAGGCTTACCATGTGGGCAAGGCAGGAGTGCCCAGTGACCCTAGTCTGTCCCTACTGATAACGTTCAGCTCCTGGCAGTGCTCTAGGTGCAGGGGTACAGTGCCTGGCTGTCCGGGCATAGGCCCCCTCTGGGGAGGAGATGGAGCTGCTGAGGGCCAGCAGTGCCATGGTTCAACTGGCACTGCTGGCAGGGCTGCACACCTGGAGCTGGTGCGGCAACTGCTGGCATGGCACAGGCTGCCGGAGCTGCCAGGTGAGGCAGGGATTATGGTGGTACATGGTCCTGGTGCCCCAAAGGGCCCTCCCTCATTGATGCCTCTTCCCCACTGCCAAGCCACAGCAGAGGCTCTGGCAGGCTACCTGTGCTGGAGTACACAGTGTAGCTCTGGCCAGAGTCCCAGGGTGTGAGGATATGGTCCAGCTGCTGAGTAAAAAGCATGGACTTGCAGACAGCCCCCAACTGGTGGTTGTGGTCAGTGATGGTAACCCACTGTGCCTACAAGGCCTTCAACTTACTGCAGCACTGGTGTGCCAACAAGGTTTGCCTGTGCTTTCCCAACAGTCCCTCATACACACAGGTGTTGGAGCACCTGTTCTGGGTGAACTGGCTCAGGACCTCAGCCCCAACCTACAACACCACAAGATCCACGGTGTCTTCCTAGAACCAGTTCCAGCCCTAGGAGACAATGTGTGGCATAAGGGATGACACTAATATGGCCCTCTCGATGGCCAGCAGGGCCTGTGTGTGACAGTCCAGGCGCTGCTGAGTCTGACCAGGTGTGTGCAGTGCCCAGCACAGGGGTACAACATGGGACAGGTAGGCAGGTGGTAGGGCTGTGCCAGGGGCTAGTACCAGGGTACAAGGAAGCTGCTGCAGCTGGCTAGGGACCACTGGTAGCACTGTGTGAAACAGCACTGTTTTGTTTCAACTTCTGTTTCACCATTTTAACATGACAGTGTTTTGTTTCACGTTTTGTTTAATTTCAAAAGCACTGTTCCTTTTCATTTCGTCGTAACTGTTTCGATGCTGTTTCAACGTTTCACCCATAGGCTATAATGGGGAAGCACAAAACTGCCTATAAATTTGTCATTTCTTGCCTGATTTGGATGAAACTTGCAGGGATGATAGCCCCTTCTGAGGCCATGAAGCCTGGCATGTTTCAAGGTGATAGGTGCAAGGTTTTCTGGGAAACTACACCTCAAGCTGCTGACAAGCAAAACTTGTGTTTTGTGTGTGTGTGTGTGTGTGTGTGTGTTAAGGTGCAGCTGTTTTTCCATCTCTCCCCAGAGTACTGGGATTGGAAGGGACCTCAGGGAAGGATCACAGCTACACAGTCAATATCAGAGCAGTCCTCCCCGCCTCTTCCCCCTCCCTCTCCTTAGTTTCTGCTTCCCTGCAAGCAAGACCAGCTTTGAAACTAGAAACGTTTCAAAAATTCAAAACATTTCAAGTGCCTCATTTTGTTTTAAGGCTGTTTTGAAGCCTTTCATTTCATTTCAATTTTGCTGTTGTGTGCTCAAAATGAGCTGAAACACCGTCAAAATGAAACAGCCGGAGAAATTTCACACAGCCCTAGCCACTGGTAGCCAGAGGTTGGCTGCAGGTGGCCCAAGGTCCCAGAGTCACCACAGCAAAGAGCTACCCTAATCCCAGGGCTGGAGAAGCTTTAGACCCCATGGTCCTGGGGCTAGTCTGTAAGTGGCCACCTAGTGGTGGGGCTGACCGGGAGTATATTTGCTCCCGGTTGGCATCTACACGTGTGCTGCTGTGCTGTAACTACTCCATGGTTAAATCGCAGGTAGAAGATTAACCACGAAGTAGACTGACTACACAGTAAGCGTCTGCCTATGTAGACAGTGCTGCTTTACTTCACAGCCAATTAGTGTACTGTGTAGTAAAGCATCCCATGTAGACACACCCATCCTTTCTGAGGTAGTTATTCCTCCAATAAGGTCTGGAATCATTCCCTACAAGCTTTTTTCCCTTTGTATAAGATGCAAATTCCAGGTGTTTTTGCACCTTTGACTTATAGAGATTCTAAGCTTCTGCTGCATTTAAGCCTCTGAACTTCTCAATCCAGTTTAGTTTTCTTCATTTTGCAAAGTTTAGTTTGTCCTTTTGTAAACCTTAGTTAAAAACTTGTTGTTTGGGTTTCATGTAATATAAACTGAATTTACTCATGAACATTCAATCCAACACTATTTTTATTTCCACTTCTTTTATAGTATCCTCAATGCTTACCAAAACAAAGCCTAAAATGGCACTACCTCTTGGTGGTACTATGACCACCTTGTAAAGAAATCTATTAGCCACCCCATCCAGGAATATCCGGAGCCCCCTATTATTAATATAATTTGTTTCCCCAATCAATATATCTAGGCAGTTAAAATCTGTTATAATAAGACAATTCTTAGTAGTACTTAGCTTTCTAAAAATAATACAGTGCTCTCTATCCATATGCAAATCTGAAGCTGTAGTCCTACACCAGGCTTCATATAATACCCTAGTATAATCCTTTTAAAAGCCTTCTATGAAAGGAATAAAACCAAAACTGATTCTTAGCCTTGCTTTCATTTCATATTTCTTTAAAAGCATGTCACATAAATAGTGTCCTATGCTACCCCACCACTTCTATTATGACTAGTCTGTTTTCTGAGCAGTACAAACCCTTTAACTACTTGCTAGGTATGTCCCAGTAATGGCTGTTATTCTACCATATCTGTGTTGTCTTCATACTATTCTGCTTCATGTCCTGTTTTAGTATTTCTAGTTCCTCCACGTTGTTGCTCAGGCTCCTTTTATTTGTATACAGGCATCTCAGAATATCTCTATACATGTATTCTGGAGAAACTGTAAGCATTGTCCTCAGCTACCGTGAGCCACACAGTCCACTTCTCCCTATGCTCATGATCTTGCTGCTGCTGTTCACACGAAGCACAGAGGGGGAGGCCAGCAGTGGGCAGCCTGATTCCTAGAATGGCTCTGCTGGCAAGGAACAGGAAACTCAAGTTGAGTCCTTTGAGGACTCATGTCCAAAGACATTTCTCTCCCTCTGTTTGGGCTTTACTAGAAGCACTAGAGAACAGGAAGGGGGCACAGATGGGCTATTGGTGGACTTCCAGTGTTACACCTGGGTGAATTCTGAATATACTGAAGAGGAAAGGTGGGTGTCTTGAAAGCTTAGTCTCAGGAACTGATGCTGAGAAGACTTTCTAGGTATGGCTGGCCAGCCACTTGAAAAAAAGTAAGGGGGGGATTTATTGTTGTCAGTTTAGGGTTAGAAAATGGACCTGTGGAGAGGCAGCACACTCTCTGACTTCACCCAGTTTTTTAGTTGGATGTGGAACACTTCTTTCACTGGTATTTATCTGATGATCGCTCCCATCAATATTACTACTTCCTTTCTTCTGGCATTCCTTTAGCTGTTACTATAGCCTTAGCTGTTTTATACAGCTCTTCCAATCTGCTCACCTAATTTTTTAATTTAAAGTTCTTCTTATTAGTTGCCTTTATCCCAGGTACTCAGATGGACTCCATCCATCAAAAAGAGTCCTTTTTCCTTAAATGCTACCCAGTTCCTGAACATCCTCAAACTTGCTTGTGATGGGATATATAGATCCCAGATGACAGCAGTCCAAAATTGTAGAAGTGTGTTAACAGCTGTGATCACAGAGCTGATTAGTAATAGCCCAGGCAGAATGGCAGCAACAGGCGGAGAAGCTGGAGGTTACCCTGAGCTTCAGAGCTACAGGCAGAGAGAAGTTGTGGAATAAGTTTTGTTTTGTTTTTGTGTGGGGTTTTGTGTGTGGGGTTTGCTTTTTTTGGGAGGGGGTGTAAAGGCAGACAAGCACAGACGACAAGAAGCATCCCAGAAAAATGTTAAGATAGGGGAAGGAACTTTCCTGGATAACTGACCAAGGGTATTGGGATGCAACTCAGAGGAGACGGTGGCCTTGGTTCCCCAATTTTACCTCCCCTGCAGGAAAGGAAGTGATGGTCTTGGAAGTTGAAGGCACAGGGCTAATGATTCCCAGGCTAGTAAAAGGCCCAAGACTGAGCATACAGCCCTCTGGACTTTGGTCATGTGTTCTGTTACCTCTGCTAGGTATGAAACCCTAAGTTAAACTGAAACAAAAGTTCGAGGTGATGACAAGGTTGGCCACCAGGGGCTGTCTGTGTACGTTAAAGTGTACGTGTGCCTGCGTCTGTCAAACCTTGCCCTGAAATAATGTGACAGAAGCAAAATGGGGAAATCCATATAAAGAACATCAATTGGGCTACTGCCTAATAGCTTGTGTTTAGGGATTCCAGATACTAATTGCATTGTGAGTGGGTGTGTTGTATGTGTACTGTTAACTAAGAATTTTTTTAGGATGTATAGGATCTGTTATTAGCAACTACATTTAGGCTGTTTATACCATTACTGAGAGGTTCAACTCTGCATATTCCCTTTTTGAAAGGTTATGAAAAGACCAGCTCCTGTCCTGTGCTTCAGCAGAGAAATAGGCTGAAGTAAAAGAAAAACGGGAATGCAGTATTCATTCAGTCAATCACTTTGGCAGCCCTTTTGCTTAAGGCATGTTTACAATGCAGCAGCAGTGAGCCCTGGCCGGCTGTCCTGGGCACTGCCTGTCCACACACTCCTGTTTGCACTCTCCGAACCTGAAAGTATGCCAGTGAAGATGCTCCCAGGTGACTATATGTGATTGCTTTTGAGACTTCTGCTTTAAGTGTGTTTGAATGTAGCTGCTGGGGACAACCCTGGAGTATCCTCACCAGGCTATTTCCAGGTCTGGTATATGTCAGCCAGAAGAGATAGGTGGGGTGTACTTGGGACTTGGGCTGTGCAACGCTTCGGGTGCTGATTCGATTTGGAGGAGATTCGGCCCAATCCGGTGGCCAAATCTCCAAATATGAATTGAATCAGGGGACCAACTTAAAGGTCCAAAAGGATTCAAAGCTCTCCGAATCTTCAGAAAAAATTCAGAGAGCTTTGATGATTTGGGCAGTCCCTGGTGGCTGCAGCAGGGAGATAAAGCTGACTCCAATCTGATAAGTACTAGGGGTGGGAGAGGGAGGGCTTGGAGGAGAGGACCATGGGGGGACCCCTGCCAGCCCCCAAACCCTCTCCTGCTTCCCCAGCCCCCATCATGGCTGCCCCCCCCCCCCAGCTCAGTACTTTAAAGAAAAGCCCTGGTGCTCACTGGGTACTGCCAGATTGGGGGCGATCCCTGCTGCCCCCAATGCCCCATGCTGCATAGGGAGTTTTGCCATGAGCCCCCCGACCCCAACCCCGCTCCCCTAGCTCCCCCACACGTGCCCTGCCCGGGCCAGCTCCGGCGCTTTAAGAAAAAACAAAAACAAGAAAAGCCCTGGGACTCACAGCTCCTGCAGAGGCCTCAGGGCTTTAGGGACTTGTGCAGAGTCCCCCACGTGGCATGGGGCAGTGGGGATCACCCCCACCAGCAGAAGCAGTGAGTCCTGGGGGTTTTGGGGGTTTTTTTTTTCCTTAAAGAGCCAGAGCTGCCCATGCAAGGCACTTGAGAGGCTGGGGGAGCAAGGGGGGGTTGGGGGTCTCATGCAGAGCCCCCCGTGCAGCATGGGGCAGTGGGGGGAAGCGTGGATCTCCCTCTGCCTGGCAGCACCTCGTGATTCAGGGCTTTTTTTTAACAAATGCTGGGACTGGGGCCGCCACTGCTGAGCTGGGAGAGGGGTGGGGGATGGGCCTGGCCTGGCTGATTCGGAGATTTGGCTGCTGCCGAATGTCCGAATCAGATTCGGCTGAATCACATCGGGACAGTGATTCAAATCACCAACTCAAATCACTGTCCCCTGAATCATCTGACTCCAAAGCGAATACTATTTGCTTCACACGGGCCTACTTGAGAATAGCCCAGCTGAAGCTCACTGTCAGCATAGTGCAGACATGCCCATTGCTACTGCAGCAATGGGATCTTCAGAAAGAGATAGACAGACCTTTCCACTGTGCTTTATGATGATAATGACGGTGATAAAACAACAGCAGCTTACAATGCTGGAAATCAACTGTATGTGTGGCATCCCTCTCCTTGCATATATTTAATTATTTTCTGCAAATATGGTTCAACTGCTAGAAGAAATACAATTAAAAAATGAAAGAAGTGGGACTTTTTTCCCCTGATGTACTGTTACAAAATATAAGGATACCTTGGTTTCAGCTATAAACACATCATGTTATTCATGGTTCTAATATCTGACAGTCAGAAGGATTGTGGCTGCAGTGGTATAACCATTTAATCTGTTTTGAGTGCAGATACAACAGGAAGAAATTAATTGTCCAAGTTGATAAACATGCTGCTATCTCACCCTAGTAAGTTTCTCCATTGGAAAAGGAAGTCTCATGGGCTCCATTAAGAGGCAAGGGAACTTTTTCTACTTTGCAGCTAGTTATGTGAGTTGCCACTGATAAACAAGCCACCCAGTTTTATTGTGTTTAAACACAATCAATTTGCTGTGAATTTTTGCCTCCTACTAAAACAGAGAGGTTCTCTGGTCTGTTGAGGTGCTATTTCACTGTTCCAGTAGCGCAGTGCTTTGCACCCAACTCCACTAGGCAGTAAAACAGTCTCCACTTTCTAATGGAATTCCCCAGACCCTTTAAATCTGTCTCTTAGAAGCTCAAATCTGTTCTGTTAGTGAGACTTGACTCCTAAGTCATATAAGGGAAAATAGAACATTTTAGCCAAAGTGACTAATGCACAATAGATGCAGAAACTGGTTTGGAAACAGGTGGAAAAGTTGAACGTTCTTCATCACAGAACTTTATATTCATTGTCCTTTGTCAAGCCTTCTTCTGTACCATTTATTAATTGGACATTGTCCCAGCACTGGCAGTAGCAGCTTGGATACAAGTCATTATGGGTGAGAGAGAACAAAAAAACTGATCCTTTAATAATTTTTCACCGTTTCTATTCCAACAAATCCTAATTCATAATATTTGTGGATTTTGGAAAACATCCCACAAATTCGAATGTTCAGTGATTCTACATGAGGCGTGAGTCTACTGTCAACTTTGCCACTGCAGAGAGTACAATGGTATCAAATCAGTATAAGAGCAGGAGCAGACCATAATGAATCTTTCATCTGTATTCCAGTGAAAGCTTCACAACTGACCCTTTGCACATGAAAACTGTTCATTCTTTCCTCAGTTTTATTCTATTTATTTATGTCTGTGTGAGCAGATTCAGCCCTCCTTTAACAGGCACAGTAAGCCTCTCTGCAACATTCCCAGAGGTCATGGATAGGCAGTTCTGCACAAAGGAGGTCAATGTGCAGGTGCACGGAGCTGGGGACTGTCTCTCCTCCCCCACAGTGGGCACATCTAAACATTCACTAATGTGCTTTAGGAAATGTCCATTAAATCTATTACCTCCTTTGTGAGGTACTAGAAAAAGGTGCATTCACCTATTTTAATGCGCATTAGTTAAAGAGCACGGGTTTTTTGTGATGCTTTAACGTTCATTAAAATAGGTGAATGTGCATTAAAATGCACATGTAGAAACACCTAGTATTACCAAATCACCCAGCACAGCATATTAGCTTGGGGCTGAGCTCAAAACTTAGACCCTTGCACACTAAGTCTACAATGTTATTCCAAGCAATAATCTTCCAACGTGGACTGAAAAGAATCCAGTTTTGCTTGAAGGGCTTATTGCTGAAAAAGTCTAAGAAGACTGGGGTGGTAGAGAGAGCTGCAGCAGTTTTCTGACCTGCCAAGTTGGTCCCTTTTAACACAGGCATTATGAGCAAGAATGGAGGAAAGAAAGCCTCTTTATGCTAGTCTCAGTCCCACTTGGGACTAAGAGAAATCAGGAGGCCAGAGAGAGGAAGAGAACGAAGGCTTCCTTAGACTAGTATCAGAGGGGAATCTGGAGTTGGGGGAGGTGAAGTGGTGCAGCTACACCCCTTTGATTTCTGCTCCATCCACACTTTAAAAGCAACTACCTAGGTGGGGCAATGACATTTCTATTTAGGCAGCACTGAGAGAGTCAAGTGACTTCATGGGTCATTATCTTCTCTGATTCCTGTTAATCTCTTTCCACTCCACAGGTGTTGACAACCCTCTATCCATTTTTAATGGTCTTGATGTTTCACTATTCAAACTATCCTTTTTTCTACAATGTTGCTGTCTATTAGACATTCCTGGTAACGTCTTTGTCTCCCTGCTATTTCACAGCCCTGCAGAGTGCTTTTAGCTCTAACTAAAAACCTTAACTCAGATGTGGTAATATTAACTCGAGGGTGTGAGTTAAACTGACAGTCAAATATTGAAGACACTGTCAAGACGCACAAGAAGGCTAGATTTTGTTTTATGAATCTGAATAAGAGATGTATATTTAACTATGAGTGCAGAACAAATGATACAATATCCTTTAACTATTTTTTGTCTAATATGTTTTTAGAAATTTTATATATACTGTAGGCAGACAAAGTTCTTTGGATAAATCTGATATCTTTTATTGACAAACTCAAGTAGTTGAAAAAATTATTCTGTCGAAGCTTTCAGGTACAAATACCCTTTGTCAGGCTGAAGAAGCATCTGCATATGGTTTGTGCTCTTCCTGGGTGGAATGAATGGTAAAGAAGCTAGCGGCTGGTATGCATGTGAGAAAGGCAGTCAGTGAAGGTATAAATTGAGGAGTCAGTGCGTGAGAAACAGGGGGTGGGTGAGGGTGGGGAATGAACATAGCTGGCTTAAAATCTGAATCCCCAGGTACCTTTCCATTATTTACCAGCTACGTTCATTCCCCCTGCCCCCAGCTTCTTTATTAGTCATTCCATCCAGGAAGAGCACAGACCAACTGCAGATGCTTCCTCAGCCTGATGATGGATATTGGTACTCAAAAGCTGGCAAAGGAGAATTTTCCCATTTATTTGAGTTGATCTAATGAAAGATATCAGATTTACCAAAAGAACCTTGGCTGCCTATGTCCTTAGACCACCACAGATACAACCTACTAGGCCTGTGCAAGTCAGCAGTGATCCGATCCAGCTTCAGACCTGGGCGCTTCGGCAGGCAGTGATCCGATCCGGAGCTCCAACCAGGTTTCCGCCTCAATCCGGCCGAAGCAGCACAGAAGCTTTGGAGCCACCTTGGAGATCCAGCCATAGGGTATAATGGGGAATCAGTATCTATAATGTTGTTGTTTTTTGTTTGATTTGAATGAAACTTGCAGGAATGGTAGCCTCTGCTGAGAGCATGAAACCTGCTATGTTTCAAGAAGATCAGTGGAGGGTTTTGGGGGGAACTGTGCCCCAAATTCTTGAAAGCAAAACTCATATCACAGCTGTGTGTTACACCACAGGAGGGTGAAAACTGCAGGGGTGGTGGCCCTTGGTGAGGCCATGAAGCTTGCCAAGTTTCAAGAAGATTGGTTTGGGGGTTTGGGGGAAACTGCACCCCCCTGTGTTGTAACACATAGATATGACAGGAGTTTTGCTTTCAAGAATTTGGGATACGGTTCCCTCCAAACCCCAGCACCGATCTTCTTGAAATTTGGCAGGCTGTGGTCTCAGCGTAGGCCACCACCCCAGCAGTTTTCACCACACCGTGTTGTAATGCCTAGATGTGACATGAATTTGGTTTTCAGGAATTTGGGGTGCAGTTCCCCCCAAACTCCTGAACCAAACCTGAAACTTCGCAGGCTTCATGCTCTGCAGATTCTACCATCCCTAAAAATTTCATCCCAATCAGACAAAGTTATAGATATTTTATTGTTTCCCCATTATACCCTAAGGCCGGATCTCCGAGGTGGCCCCGAACCGTTTCAGGAAGCCTAACAAGGCCAGTGCTTTGACCTGGATGTGCTGCTTCGGACCCCAAAGAGTCCAAAGCTTCTCTGGATCTGAAGCTCTGTCCGAAGCATCTCACAGCCCTACAACCTACAACCCTGTACATATACTCTAGCAAATTGTTGTGCATTTCAGTAGTTATATATATTTTGCTTTGATATTAAACTGAATAATATAGTGCTAGCCCCCTACCATATTAGTTATAAAGCTTTTAGTTTCTCTTTAACTGGAAAAAACATGTGGTGTTATATGTGATGATGTGCCATACAATTTACACCCCCTCTTATGAAGCACTAGATCTGTCCATGGCTAACATGATCCTACTTGCAGATCTGGGGATGTAGAAATAGCCCAAGATGGTCACTCCCCAAAGCAGAAACCATTCTTCTTGTAAATAGGCTAAGCTTGCCCTTCCCAACCCAGAGGAAAAGGAAACCAGGTATGGATCTTTTGATGCAGACCAGGAGAGAAACAACCTCCAACCTTTTCCTTCTTGCACAAAACTATGGGCTTTGGGGTTGACCCTCAGGGCTTAGCCAGCATTTTGGAATCAAGCTTTGGCTTTACCTGCTGTGAATCAGTGAAGAATGGACCGTGCAGTTTAGCTCCATTCTTTCAAAGCACCATTTATACATTTCCTTCAGTACTGTAGCTAGTCCTGCCTTATGACTGTTTTCTTATTGTCACCTGCGTCCTGCAGCATCATTTCAGTGCAGCTCCCTTCTAATAATCGCCCTATACCCTGAGTTACGGAGAACAAGCAAATGACAGACCTTGCTTCTTGTAAGGCATATTCTCAAAAGGCAGGTGGTGGAATGTCACAGGACAGATGTCCATCTGTCCATGCAGAGGTAGAGGCCACTATTTCTGTGCCTATACAAAACTATTATTCGTCCAGGCATACAAGACTATGCATATGATATAGTGAGCCCATTCCCAGGGACCAGTTCATGCTGATAGGAAAAATATATACTGCAGAATGCCACTTTCTGGGCAAAGCATGCTGTAGAGGCTGTAGCTTTAACATCCTCATTCCCAGCAGCCTTCCCCTTCAATATCCTTGGCAGTAAAGGCTTGCACAGTGCCTATGTTCTGTGCAGGCATTCGAGGAACCAAAAGGTCTGCATATACAGACTACTAAGGTAGACCAAAAAACTAGTGTGATTGGCAGCTTGCTTCATTTTCTGATCCCTGCTAGATCTCAGTAAGAACTCCCATAAATCACTCTTAATAAAAGGCTCATAACCTCCCTGTCCCTGTACTCCCCAGCGGACATCATCAACAGAGCAGACATCACTTAAACCACATCCAGCTTCACTAGACTTGTGTAATTTCCTTTTATACATTATGAAATGAAAAAGCCCTTATTTTCCTCACAGTTCTGTTTGGCCACTCCATGGTTTCATTATCCCCCCTGGGCTTCTGGACCATGCTTGTCTCCTGGGCTCTTCATGCAAAAGAGTTAATTTGTAGAAAAATGTACTTGTGAAGCTAATCCAAGCTAGATAGGCAATTCTCATGATCACATTTCCTGCAATGCTATAGCTAGGAGGAGTCCAGATAACTGAACAGCACTGGACATTTTCCTGTCTTGCTACCATTTTGACTAGGGCCCTGTTTTATCTTCATAAATCACACTATTACTGAAGGAAATCCTAGAAATCCATGCATATCACACTGTGAATGGAGGGTGAAAATACATGGCCACATCTTGATCTACATTTATGCAGAATCCATAGCAGGGTCCCTTCACTGGAAGTCTCTCAGCCCCAGAGCCAGAAATGACAGCGGTGAGAGCCATATAAATCCCTGGGAAGTGAACTAGATGGACAGGTAAATTAGATCCATGGGAATTTTAAATAAGAGAAGTGGGCAGATATGAAGGCCAGATCTGTTTGAGCCTTGTTATCTTGACATCATTGATGGCACTCTTCTTGCTTGTTTATTTCTTCTTATATTTTAAAAATTAGCACAGGTCTTGAAGCTAGGGCATTATATCAATGTTTATTGAAGCTTCCAATGTTTCAAACCATGGTACCGGGAAAAAATTACATTTTGTATTTGTCTATTTCTGTATTTTTCAGCATATTAGTAGTATTTGAGGCTGATGACTTGAGCAATCTGAATGCAAATGGCTTGTAGTATGTTTGGAGTTTTGTATGTA
Organism: Caiman crocodilus; assembly: GCA_030014935.1. Taxonomy (NCBI): domain Eukaryota; kingdom Metazoa; phylum Chordata; order Crocodylia; family Alligatoridae; genus Caiman; species Caiman crocodilus. The sequence goes on from JAGPOW010003310.1 coordinate 9,589,100, forward strand.
CAGTTGTCAGGGAAAATATGAGAGGTAAGGGTTCTTCTGTGATATCTTTTATGATACCAACTGTATAGCAGGGAGAGATAAAAGATATCACAAAAGAGCCCTTGCTTCTCATTGCAAAGGACATGGCAGTTATAAGGTGGAAGCATTACATCCTTTGTCCATTAATGCATTTTGTACTAGATTACATCACAGGTATACTCAGAGAGTCATAGCCCGCTGAGTGTCTTTTTATATGTACATGTGCTATTTTCACAGGAGCCTGAAAATGTTTCAAGATTTTAACAACACAATTCTCTTTCAACCACTAGAGGGAGTTGCCATTATTAAAGTGAGCTTCATGAAAACCAGGGAACAGACTGAATACTATGACTTTAAAGTGTTTGTAGATAACATGAAAACATCAAAAAGGAATTTGAATGTATGCTACAGGGCTGACAAATGGCAAATGAAATATAAAGTAAAAACTGTCAAATAACAAATGTGCTGCTGAAGGTATAGAATGCTATGGAATTAATCGAATCAAAGGGAAAGGCTGCTAGGAACAGCACCTATTTTCTAGCATGCTATTCTGCAACTGCAATGAACAAGAAGCTAGCCCAAAGCTGAGGAATAGAAGCCTATGAAATGAAGAAGGGAAGGATCCACATGTAAAGCTACAAAGGTTTCCAGACCCCAAAGAAATTTGTCTGATCTAGCCCACAGAGACAGCTGTGGTTACTTAGGTATCTGAACAGAAAGAACTAGAATGAAAAAGGGTTATGAAAGTATTTTGAACTAAAGCTGTCATTCCTTCACCTCTGGGTAACATCCTGCAAGTGGTGCCATGGGGACAGAGGGACACAGGGGTGGGCCTCTGGATATATGCAGAGCTTTGCCCCTCTTCAGTATTGGGCAATCTGCATCCTGAGGTTGAGGAACCTTGGCAGCCATGGTTGAGAGATGGACTTTTTAACTTAGCAGAAACCCCTGCCTTAAAGCTTAGAGATGCCACATGCAATCTTTGCTGCCCACAACCTAAATCAGGGGCATGGTGTTACACACAGCATTCTCTCCAGTTCGATTCACGAGAGATGAAGTTTGTGCCATGCAGAATGATCTGTGGTTCTCCATGAATCAAAGGGATCCTGTGAATATGTGAGCAGAGCCACTGAAGGCAGGACAATGGCCTGATGCCAAGATGCTGCATTTGAACATAGCCCCGGGACCACAGTAATTCCTACCACAGCAATTCTGGGGGCCTTGCAACTCCTACAGCTTCATTTTAACAGCTAGATTTTTACTTCATCCCAGCCAGCTGGAAGGCCATCGCAGGTAGCATTTCATGGGAAATTATCCCTTACGAGGTCAAAGGCAGAAGTAGGGAGAGAAGTGTCTGATCATCCTGTAGGATAAGGAAGACCTATGCAGAAGATCTAGTCCATATTAACAATACTAGAGAAGCAGGTAGATTCATCTTTGCTGGCTTGCTTTGGTTTTTGAATGTCTCACTTTTCTTCCCTGCCACAGTAGAAGACTTCTTAAAAGGTATATAATTCAGATCTCTGTAAATCACCCAGGAACTACAGGAACAGTTTGATTCTGAAAGCTTCTGTACAAATAATGTAATTAAATGGCAACTATTGTAAATCAAACTAGGCATTCAACATGTAGTTTCACACACGTAGAAAAAGGACCTACCTCATCTCTTATATAAAAGTATATAAGTCATGGCGGCTCCCCAGGGATGAACTGGAACTAGCTGGTAGAACTGACTCTACCTAACAGGAAGTTGTATACTGTCTAGATGTAAAAAAGGCTGGTTAATTTTATTAGCTGTAGTCATACATGTAACTAAGATGAGTGCCAATCTTAGGTATCACTGAGTGAACAAGTAGCATGAAAGGAGATTTGACAAAAGAAAGCCAGAACAGAAATGTATCATAGGTGTACTTCAATAATTCATTTCTGTTCCAGAGATACCGGTACTCTTAGCTGTGTGCTCTAGTTTATACCCAGGGATTATCATTAAGAGTAGAAGTGAAGTCAGAGGGCATGTCTACACAAAGTGTTTACTGCAGAGAATTAGCTCATCAGTAAATGTCTCAGTGCCTTAGTGTGTTCAAAGCTATTAGGCCGGAGTAAACTAATAAACTCCACAGCAGGGTACTCCTTGACAGTACCCTGCTGTCAAGTTTTTTACTTCACAGCATGGCACATGTAGATGGTCATGAGGCTGACTGGGGCATGAGGATGCTTCAGTGCAAGGACTGCCTGCTGACTAGCCCCACACTGGAGCATCCTCATGCCCCAGCCAGCCCCTCCACAGCATGTTGAGCTGGAATGTATTTCTGTGCATTAATATTGCTGTGTATTAATACCTCATGTAGATGCACTCAGAATAAATTTTAAATATGTCCTCTAAAGGCAGGCTTGGAACTAGGCTGACTTAGGTGGCCTGTGAGGTCCCTTCTGACTATAAGGCAAAAAAGATGATTTTGTATGCCACTTTTGTCTACAGTGAAGTAGAACAAGCTAAAGAACAAGAAAGTATGAAAGCATAAAGAAAGGGGCAGGAAATAAGCAAGGCTTGGGAAAGTATGGAGACCAAGAAGAGTCCAGTTTTTCAGAGACAGAGCTGGCTGTATCTTCCAGTTGTGTGGTTTCATACTATTTTTCAAACTGTTTCTTGAGAATAACCATGGAAGATAACAGACTTTTGTGGGCAGTGGTCACAGATGTTGCAGGTCTATTCATTTGTTTATAAAACATACAGCATTCTTTGAAACTCCTATACTAATAGCAACACTCTGGATATCACTGCAAGATTGTGAACCTGGGCAATGTATAATGAAAGTATATATGCTTAGAGGAGGTCAAGGAGGTGAGGTGTTTCATATGTTGTTCCAATGTGCTGCCTCTGTTGCTGTGATTCATCCATGCTACATGGCTCACAGATGTCTCCTTGTCTGTCAGTTTTGTAATGTGGAGTGTACAGCAATTAGCTGCTCAGACTTCTGACTGTTTCCTGGTTTTTGCTTTTTCTTTCATATATTATTCATCTTTCCTACTTGTATTAGATGTTTGCAAGTCTCCCTGCTTTGAGAGTGCAGTTGGGCTTGAAATGCTTGATGGTGATGACATGTTGGGTTTTTTATGCAAGTGTTTTCTTGAACAACTCTGCATATGAAAATGGAGACAACGAGCTACAAATACAGGGCCCGAGTTCCTTGTGCTGGAGGCAGAACCTCACATTGCTGCGAGGGGGGTGAGGGTGGGCTTCAACGTATGTTGAGCCTGAGAGAGACAGTGTCTTCTGGAGCACTGTTAGGTGCAGGGAAGCATGCCTTCTTCATTGCCCTTTAGGATGGTATAGTGTGATCCTTTCCATGTCAGTTCTAGTGGGGCCATGATTGTACATCTTCCATGCTGCTTTTGGGGAAAACAAGACAATGCTGGAGGGTGGCGAGATGGTTAAATACTAGACAAATGAAATGAAACATTGCAGAATTTCTGTGTCATTTCTCTTAAGAGCTCCATGGAAAGGGAAACATCAAAGAAGCCATATGCAATACACAAATACAAATTTGATCATCCCTAAAAAGACAAGCCCTCACCTATATAATCCTAAAAGCCAACAGCAAGCAACCTAGCTCTTAACCACTTCCTTACATAGATGCATCTCAGTTGTAGGACATTCCAATAACTTACAGAATATCAATATTTTTCCACAATCTTTAATCAAAAGTGTGATTAATTTTCTTTTTAACAAACATTTTCATAAAAAACACTATAAAATATGAAAATATTAAAAAAATGAGCTGAGAATTTCTAAAAGTCAAAAGATTTTTAAATTATATATCGATTTTGAAAGGTGTGCATGTTTCTATGGAAAGAAACATTTAGGGTGAAACCTGTTGCTGAAATGTACTGTGTGGAAAGTTCCTTATCTGCTCATTCTTCCATCTGTACAGTTGTTTAGCAATCCTGATGTAATTTCACTCACTGCCTCATCTTCTAATAGTTTCAGGGCTCAGATTACTTTATCTAAAACTTTCCAGAAAACAGCTATGCAGCTGTGTTTTGTGAACAAGTGCTGCAGACTTTGCATGCCTACGTACTTGCTTAAAAAACATGTTTCCTTGGTAGACATATTACTTGATATTTAGATAAGCAAATTTTTCAATATTTTCTAGTGTTTTCTAGTGTTTCAGATTGAGGGGTACTAGGTTGGGATGGGCCACTGATGTTTACAAATGGTCCTGGCACAAAAAAGGTTGAGAACCGCTGCTCTAAGGTGTCTCTACTGCTTTGTGTGTGTCCCAGCTCCTCCAGCATGATAGGAGCTGGGAGGAGTGGGGAAACGGCACTTTCCCCAAACCAAGCCATTTTGCCCTGCAGCAAACCCCACACGCAGGTGGATGCACAGAGTCAAATGAAGTGCAGAAATTTGTGCCACAGCAAATGTACGCCCCTGAATGGGGAGACATGTCCATAGGGTATGTCCCCACAAGTGGGAACACATGTTTCCCGAAGGACAAATAGAAGCATGCTGCTGCTGCTTGTCCCCGGGAATTGCCCATGCATATGCACTTTGGCACATGGCACTTTGTCCCAAGTGGGGTAGGGGAGGCTAGGCCAATACCTGGACTGGTCCCAGCAGCCTTACCTGGGGTTCTGAGGGCTTCCAGGGGCTACAGCCACAGGCAACTGGTAGGGGTGGTATGGGAGAGTATGTGCCCCCCCTCCCCTAAGATTGGCCCCCGACTTGGCACTGATCAGGAGGCACCAGTCATCCCTGGCTACAGCCATGTCAATCCAGCAGCATGGAGCCTAGACAGTAGCCGGCATGTAGTTCCAGCCGGCCAGGCTCCAGTTTCCAGTGGCACACTCTGCCGCCACATGTGCTGCCCCACTTTAAGACAGTCTGCGGTGCTGCAAACCGCTTGTTTGCAGCACCACATATCACGTTTCCACGCTCACCTGGATGTACCTATACACTATGTCCAGACGAGTGAGCACGTGCCTGTTGCAGTGCCTCAAAGCAGTCTGAGATGCCGCAAGAGGCACACTAAGAATTACCAAGTGTTCCCTGCCCTGCATATTTGCAGCATGGACTCTAAATTTTATGCTGGGAAATCCCAGTATGAAAAAAACCCATCGGAAAAAGGCGGCGCAGGCAACTGGAGGTCAAGTCCTCTATGGCTGCCTCATGCCCCAGCAAGCTGCCTCAGCAAGCTGGAGTAAATAAGAGCAGAGCAAGGCTGCAGCATTGGATCGGACCCAGGGTCTGCCCCGGTAAGTAGGGTTGTGGGGGTGGGGGGACTGCTTGGGAAGGGTGGGCTCCCTGTTCACATGGGGCACAGCCCCTCCACAGCAGCCCACAGTGGCCATTGGGGCACTCACGGCCTACTGCAGGCACAGCCCCCCAGCAGCACAGAGCACCACCTCAGACCTAGTGGCTGCACATGGCACTGGCATGGCCACTGGCATGTACCTGCAGCCAGGACCAGGCTGCTGTTGTTGTCACCTCGACTTCCACACTGCAGACAGAAGCTGCACATCCTTGGGCTTCCATGTGTCCCAAGCACCGTTGGGTTGGGCCTGGCTCTATGGATGAAGGAGTGGCCTGGCTTGATGGTGTGCAGCTCCTGCGTGAGGTGCTGGGAGCCCAGGTGACTGCAAGAATGGCCTGGTTCTGTTTGAGGGTGTGCACCAGTGGCCTGGCCAGTGCCATATGCAGCTGCTGGGTCTCAAGTGGTGCTGTGCTACTGGGAGCTCTGACAACAGTGGGCCACAAGCTCTCTGATGGCTGCTGCTGTTGCTGGGGGGAGCTGTGTGCCATGTGGGGGTGGGCAGGCAGGGGCCTACCCCCTGCTGAGCAGTCCCCCCCAACACCCACAGTTCATTCACCCCACAGCCCTACTTACCTGAGACAGAGCCTGGGTCCAAGTCAGCCCTGCAGTCTTGCTCTGCTCCTATTTGCCGCAGCACCCTGAGGCAGAGTGCTGGAGCAGCAGGGATACAGGGTAGCCATACAGATGCGCTGGCTGGGTACCAGAGTGTCTCCTTGGAGGGCCCAGCCTCCAGTTCCTCTGCACTGCTTTTTTCTGGTGGGTTTTCTTCATACCAAGATTTCCCAATATCAAATTTAGAGTCTACGCTGCAAATATACAGTGTAGGGAATATGTTTACATTCTTAGCGTGCCGCTTGAAGCATCTCAAACTGCTTTGAGATGCCACAACAAGCATGTGCTCATTTGCCTGGATGCAGTCATAGAGTTTGAAGCCAGAAGTAACCAGCACATCATCAGCTTTGATATCATAGACCAGGCAACTTCATCCAGATACCCCTGCATTAAGTTCAATATCTTGTGTTTGGCTAACCTATATGTTCCAGAAAGACAGCCAGTCTGGATTTGACACCTTTAAAGGGATGCAGAGTTCACCTGGTCCCCTGGCAGTTGGTCCCAGTGGTTAATCAATCTTGCTGGGGAAAAAGACTGTGTTTCATTTCTTCATTTGTTTGACTTGAATGTGTTTGACTTGAACTTCCAGCCCCTGGTTCTTGTTCTCACATTCCTCACTTGATTGGTGTGCCTTCAGTACCAAATTATTTTCCCCCTGTAAGGAATTGATAAAAGTATAATTTAATCACTCTTCTACTGGATGAACCAAACATGGAGCTCCATAAATATCCTGCTGTAACATAGTTTTTCCTGCCTTTTAATAATTTTGGTGCCTCATGATGCCCTCCAATTTTCCTGTTTTAAATTTTGGACAGCAGAACTGAATGCTGTTCCAGTGTTAATCTCAACAAAGCTGTCTGTATAGGTAAATTTGCCTCCCTATTCACTAGTTAAACATCTGTGGCAGAAAGAGTTTACACTTTCTGCTACAGTAAAAGCTGTTGAGTTGTTCGTCCATTATGGCCACTATTAAATCCTTTTCAGTCGCTGCTCGCCAGACAACAGTTGCCTATTCTGTAACCTGCATTCATTGTTCCTAGAAATGACTTTGCATTTGGCTATTAGGGCTGTGCAAAACGGCGCCATTCCATTTCACCTTGAGTTTCGCTGGTTTGACTGAACAGCGTTTTGTTTCAAATTTCATTTTGATTCGAAACAGGTGTTCCATTCCGTTCCATTGAAATGGAAAGGCTAGATCATGCCAGGGGCCCAATTTAGCACCACATCCCTGGTGCTAGATCATGTGGTGTGAGCTACCACGGGGGATGGGAAAGCAGCCCAGCTGTGCTGTCTCGCCGTCCCCAGTGCGATCTTGCACCAGGGATGAGGGATGGGGTGTCATCCCGGTTGGGCTGACTTCCCTTTCCCTGCCAGATCTTGTGCTGGGGATGGTCAAATGTTTTGACTAGCCTCATTTTGTTTCAAGGCCATTTCAAGGGCCTTTGTTTCATTCTGATTTTGCTGTTTCGACCTCGAAATTAGTTGAAATAGTGTCAAAACAAAATAACTGGTGAAATATCGTGCAGCCCTATTGGCTTTATCAAAACACTTTTTGTTTGAATGGCCCTGGATTATCAAGTGATTCAGAACATTCCGTATGCCTTCCTGGTTCCCGTCACTATTTACCATTTTATCACCAATGATTTTATATTTACTTCCACATCATTCATAAAAATGTTAAATAGCTTCAGGCCTAGAATTGATCCCTGTGGAACCCCATTAAAACATTCTCAGAGAGAACTGTTTATTAGGTCTCTCTGTTAGCTGAGTATTAATCGATTTTAAATAAGCTATATTTAGATAAAATATATTGTATTATTGGATGCCATTTTAATCAGATTGCCATGTGATACCAAATCAGCTGCTAACAAAAGTGTAAGTGTATTACATTTACACAATTATTTTTATCAACTGAACTTGTCCTATTAAAAAATGAAATCAGATTTGTTATTCGACAATACCTGCGATTTCCACAAAACCGTATTGAGAGGAACTAGCTACATTCCCATCCTTAATTCATTAGCAGTTGAATCCTGTATCAGTTTTACATTATTTGAGTCATTTCTGTCATTGGCACAGCAATGGTGTTCTTGCAGTCTTCCTACAGTTTTTCAAACTTTATTAAAAATTTAAGTCAATGGGCCAGCAAATGACTCAACGTGCTCTTTTAGGACTCTTGGGTGTAGTTATAGGAACATAGGACATAAAAATAGAAGGGATTACCTGGATTGTTGAATCCAGACCCCTTCTACTGCAGTCAACTATGTTTTATAATCCCTTTCATAAACTGATCAACCTCCACCTTAGAACTAGTTAGGATTTTTGTACACACTACTCCTAATGGAAGTCTACTCCAGAGCCTCACTCCTCTAATAGAAGTCTTCCCATTTCCAGCCTGGATTTATTCTTGGACAGTTCATCCCCATTTGCTCCTGTGCCACTATCGTCCTTTAACTTGAATGACTCTCCTCCCTCATGCAGAAGCAACACACATCGCTCAAAATTGGACAGCTGCTGGCCAGGCTCCAAGTGGCAGGATTGCCATTGCTGCAGCCCTAGGAGACCCTCAGAACCCCAGGAAAAGCTGCAGGGGCCATCCCAGTGCTGGCCTCAGCCTTTCCTTCCCCACCCAGGGTAACCTGCCATGCACTAGATGGTGTGTGGCACAGGTGTTCCCTGGGACAACTAGCAGCAGACAAGGTGTCCTGCTACTAGTTGTCCCCAGGGAACCAAATGTCTTGTGTGAACACAGCCTGTCTGGCCAAGCTAAAAAAGCCTACATCTTTAAGTACTTTCCCCCTGATCATTAGCAAGGTCTGCTTATTTATTGGTACTTATACTAAGAGATGTTCATAGATACTAGTGTCGGAAGGGACCTCAATAGATATCGAGGTCTATATGTTGTTTACTGTCATATTTAGTTACTCATAGCCTGAAAAGCAGTTTATTGTCCTTATACAATATTGATACATCTTTCTAATTCTTTTAAAATACAGAACAGCAATATTTATCTAACACTTCTGCATTTCTGCTTCATTTTTAACAGTTTTACTTTCTCCAGCTAGCAATGTTCTGATAGCATTTTTAGTGGTTTTCCCCATGATAGTCCTTTCTACCATCCTTAGACCAGACAGCCATATGTTTGTTGTTGATGTCTTAAGTTTTCCTTATCAGTTTTATACACCTCATGATTTCTGTTTTATATTGACTTTTTCTTTATTTTGCCTATTTAATGTGTGTTATATATTGTTTTTAGTTTCTAATACATAAAATAGCTACCATTTTCCTTTTTAACTGGTATGGACCTTTAACCAAACCAGTTCTTCTTAAACAACTTGCAATCAATTTTGTGTAATTTTCTTCAACTTTCAGAAATTAGCCTTTTGAAACATCAAAGATAGATGTCACTGATGGAAACCATCTTCTGTTCATCTATAATGAATGTAATCAGCTCATGAACACTGGTCCCTAGGCAACTACCAATTTCTAAGCCAGTGATCAATTTATATGCATCTAAAATAATGAAATCTAAAATAAAGTTAACTAATGTTGGGTGCTGTACCTTTTGTATTAGAAAGTTATCATCTATAATTTGAGAAACTCTCATTTTCTTTTATTATCAGTTGCATGAGACCTGCTAATAGATGTGTGTGTGTATCTATATAGATAGATAGTTAGATACACACGTACACACACACACACACAAATCAAGCATTATGGTAAATTCTGTTTCCTGCTATAGATAGGTAGCATATACTTCCAAAGTTCATCCTTATTTCTTCTAGTATTTCTCTGCTAACCAAATATGAAACAGAATCAAGTGTGACTGTCCCCTGGTAACTTGCATAAGATTTGAGTTACTCTGAAGAAATATAACCAGACAAATAAGAACATTTCACTCCATAAATTACATTTGATTCATAGTAACTGCTCCACTAACATCCTTTGATAAAGGTCTATATATTGACTTGATACCATATTTTGCTGAAGTTTTGACCCACTGATTTCCTCAGCTGGTTCCTCTCTAATTCAGAAGCTACTGGTGCACTTAAACAAAGGTCTACAGATTAAACATGTTTGGGCAGACTAAAATCTAATGCATAATCTAAAATGAACATAATATACATTAATACTGCCTGCAAACTTATTTCTGGTATTTTTGTCATGTTTCTGTCATCATCTGAGAAGTTTTGCTCAGGTTTTCCTAGAATGAAAATAAACCCTAAGCAGGAGACCAGCACCACTTCATTACCCCTTAATTCCTCAAAATGGAGTTTAAATGGAACCGGTGCCTAGTACTGATCCTCTTAACTGGAATGACTCATCTTCAGTGATAAGATGAGAGGATCAAAGATCCTTCTCATTCTGGGAAGTAAGCTAACTATCTGCGCCAAGGAAGAACAACCATCTTTGACAAGATCAACAGGTTTGGCTTGGCAAGCAGGCCATTTGTACATGACCTATCAAGCAAAATGTAATATTGGAAATGGAATCTCCTCTAACATAGGAGTACAACTGTTAAAATATTAATAATATTCAGGATTCTGTATTCAATACGGACATGTCTGGAACCACAAAAACAGCTCCAGGGAGTTTGCAAGGTATACAAAAAATTACATTAAAAACTGTTCAAATTGGAATAATTTAAAGTGAGTTAAAAAAGGGTATTCAAGAATAGACTTGTTCTAAATGTCTCCATGCTGATTTCAGTGCCTCCAAATGTGAGGTACAGGTATTCGCAGAGTTGTAAGTAGGTCAGTTATTTTTGTCACTCATTATTACTTGTGAAAAATGTGTGTAGCGAACGTACTAACATACTGTAGCAGCTGAATTTGGGACGCTAGCATTTCTTTTACACATTTTTAGGATGTGTCTAAATGACATGATTTCCTGATTGCAATGTAAAAGCCAATTATTTTCAAAGTCCAGCATCTTTGGACATGCCATATGAAATCTCATTCCTCTCATGAAACTGCTTCTGAAAATACTAACACCACTTTGTTACAGTGTGGTTCCTAATAGGGCTGGATACATGTTAACAAACTCTAGTGAACAAAAATCTCTTATCCTAGTAACAGAATTTTTGCTCCTTTATTATAATTTGTTAAGGACTGGGCTGTCAATAGCACAGAATACGTAACAGTCTCTGGTCAAAGGTGCTTAAAGACACAGGGTCTGATCCAGTGCCTGTGAAAATTAGTGGAAGGACTCTGAAGAATCCAATTCTCTAAATGCTTACAAAGGGGAACAGGCACTGAACCAGTGCCCGCTGAAGTCAATGGGCACTTTTTATTTCAGTGGGCTTTAGAGCAGAACTGTCAAATTTACTAACATGAGGAATCCTGCTGTAATCAATGGTAGTCCACATAGCATTAAGCCTGAAATTCACCGTTGCAGAAGGCCAACACAAGGCCTCTGTACCCCTGAAAATTCGCTTACATTTTCAAGCTAGGGTTTTCCTGATACTTAAGGGTCCCTTGTACTAGGCCCATCTACACAAGATATTTACTGTAGAGCTGACTAATTAGATCTGCAGTAAAATGTCACCGTCTACATGTGCAGTGCTATTAGGATAGAGTCAACTAATGAACTCCACCATAGGATAGTACTGCCAGATATAAGTACTATCCTCTGGTGGAGTTATGTACTCTGTCACAACTCATGTACAGATGCTGACCCAGATGGCTGGGGCACAAGGGTGCTTCAGTGCAGAGGCTGCCTTCTAGCTAACACTGAAGCACTCTTGTGTCCCAGCCAGCCCCTGTGCAGCAGTTTGAACCGGGTCGCAACAGCCCTTGACCACACAGAACCCTGCCAGCTTGGACTGCTCTGCATTAATTGCACTTGCAGATGCATCCACTGATCCTTTGCGTAGAACCAAACTTGTCAGTACACTTTGCTAGGCAGTGATCTATCAGGATTAAACCCCCGGATGAGATGCTTTAATTTAGTTATTATTGAACTGAGGACCTCATTCCACACAGGCCTGACAACAAAAGTTAATTAGACATGCCAAGAAGACAGGACACCTGTGATCTGAAAAAAGTATGACAGAATGTCCAGTGCTCATATTACTTAAGACCATTACTTATGGGAAAACCTGAAGTAGGTGGGACAGGTTGGAGCTTAGACCTCTACCAGTCAGCAAGCAGCCACTCTCCTGAAAGTCTAGCATGGCACTATGCTAGAAAGTGTCACTTGCTAATACACACTTGTGGAGATATCTCTTTCCTTTACCAGGACTTCCTCACCCAATTCTCATAGGATTCTGACTGTCTATAGGTTATGTAGCCATTTATTTCATTAGCATTAGTATTTGCATCAATTAGTTTCATTTATATTAATGCAACTGGTACTTATAACTATCTATTCCTTATATTCTTTTCAAATAATCCCAAAGATATCCTCAGCCAGTGCTCTTAGTTTCTAGCCTAACTTGCTTATGGCTGATATTTTATCTTGTGATTAAAAATCCCCTGTCATCCATTTATGTCAAGCTACACTTATGCCTTAGGCCTTCCTCTTATGCTGAACCTACCTCAGTACAGATCCCTAGGCCTGTTGGTTTGCAGCTTGCATTATAGCAAATGATCATGTTAGCTAGAAGTCTACCTACAAGCTACAGCAGGAGGAGGCACTAATGGAGACACCAGAAAGGAATGGTGCAGAGAAAAATGTAGGGCTGCTGATAACTTACAAGTTGTATTTGTAAAGTCTCCTTCCTTTGTAAGATGCTGCAGTGGAGAAGGGAGAGGATTATTTAGGGACAATTTGAAAGGGAGAGTCGCACAGGATTTAAGTCATTAGTCTTTTCCCTCTCATAAAAACTTCAGCTTGCTGATAACACCATTTGGATGACTTTTTGGAGTAATTCACTGAAGTGAGGCATCATCTTAAGATACTTTCATCTTGGGGAGAATAGTAAAGCATGCTCTATTCAAACACACAGTCTTGTATCAGCGTCTTATAATTTTGCTGAAACCTCCTATTGATCCTTATACAATAACAACAATATGAAGAGAAATTACACAAGTATAGTTGGCCCCAAACAACCGTATATACCAATGGTCAGCAATATTTTGCACCAGAAGGCTGGAATGGTCCAGCTCAGGTCCTAGGCAGGCCAGTACCAGAACCCAGCAGCCACCATGGCAGTGACTTCTACCTGATGCCCAGATGCGGTTCTGCATGAAAAAGTTCCATGACACTCATCTGCCCAGATAGGGCACATCCACACATACAAGCACGTGTGCTTGCAGCAGCTGAAATAGAAGCAGTGCAAATTTGAGCTGGGGCTTTTTGCTTCAGCACACGTACTTGGACATGGACTTTGGTGTAGAGCAAATTGTGCCACTTGGAGCAAATAACCCTGCCTGGCACCAGATCTGCAGCCAGGGGAGCTAGAGCCCAGGGCCAGCACCTGTGCTGTCCCCAGCAATATAAAAAGTTGCCCTGTCCTGGCCCCAGCTCTATAAAAAGCTGCCCTGGCAAGTAACTCAGGGCTACTAGCTTTCAGGAGCTTCTGAGGTCTAGCCAATTGGTGCCAGCTGGACTGCTGAAGCAACTCTGAGAGTTCCCGGCCCCCTCTATCCACTGCAGCAGTCTGGGGCTGCTGCCTGGCTGTGAGCGGCTATGCACCTGCCAGACCCAGATGAGGACTGCACAGCCAGTAGAGGCATCTGCCCCTCTGGGCCAGCTGCCAGTGGACTGTGGTTGCAGGGTTGGCCTCTGTGCAGCACTACTGCCATGTGCGCTCCCTGCCCAGCCATCTGGGTAGCTATCGCCCAGAAGATGTGCCAGGTGTGGTGGCCTGCTTTGAACTATCAAAGCATGTCCTCTTGGCCCCATTTGGCCAGGAGGTCAGCCAGCTGGGTCCAAGATGCCAGCTCTGAGCAAGCAGGATCCTGCTACTGGGCTCCCTAGCAGGAATTGTAGTGTTCCCTATTGGAAAACTGAAAAAAAAAAAAAAAAAATCGCTATAAAAAAATGCCAAAGTCACTCTGTAAAATACTCCCAAATCCATGTTCCTCCACAAGAAAAACAAAAGACCACTATGAAGAGAGAGAGAGAGCAAGACAGAGGCAGGAATCAGTTAGAAGTTTTATTGATACATCTTACAGTGTTAAAGCAAGTCTCTTATCATAATAATAAAGTGAACATGTTTCATGAATTTATGAATACATATTTTACTGTCCTCTCACAGGGGCGATGGCTCCCACACAAGGGGTTCACCCCCCAACAGGGGATTCAGCCCCCACACAAGGGGTTTGGCCCCCACAGGGGCTACCACCCCCCTTGCAAGGCCCACATGCCCCACCCCAGCCCCCCGATTGCTGTCTCACCTGGCCCCATCCCCTACCAGCTGCTGCAGCCCCCCCTAATGGCTGCCCCACCCAGCCCCAGCCCCCACTCCCCTAGACACCCGATGGCTTCCCCACCCAGCCTCACCTCCCAACTTGAATCCGGAAGCCCATTGCTACCCCCACAACCCCAGGCAATATCACTTAAAAAAACAAACAAATAGAAAACAAACAGAAAAAAAAGGAAAAAAAAGTCTCTCCTTACCTTAGAAGCAGGGGTGGTGGGGCTCCAGAGCATCCTGGCAGAGCCCGCCCAGGTAGCACAGGACAGTGCCGGGTGGCAGCAGGGCCTGGGCTGTGACCCCTGCGGCTGTCACCCTGGCCTGCACTGTGTGGGTGGGGCCCCAGGCAGCCAGATGGCAGGCAAGCACTGGGGGTTTTTTTGTTTTGTTTTTTAAAACTATGGGGTGGGGGGGCAGGGATCAGGGGGGCTTGGGGGGATAGGACCTGCCAGGGCAGGGGTTGGGGGCCTCAGGGGTGCTGGTGAGGGGAGGGGCCGGCTGCAGCAGGGGTCAGGGGTCTCGGTGGGGCTGGTGAGGGGAGGGGCTGGCTGCAGCAGGGGGAGAGGGCCTTGGGGGGGCTGGCAGGGGGAGGGGCTGGCCCCAGTAGGGGTCAGGGGTCTCGGTGGGGCTGGTGAGGGGAGGGGCTGGCTGCAGCACGGGGAGAGGGCCTTGGGGGGGCTGGCAGGGGGAGGGGCTGGCTCCAGTAGGGGTCAGGGGTCTCGGTGGGGCTGGTGAGGGGACGGGCCTCCTAGGGCAGGGACCTCGGGGAGGGGCTGGTGGGTGGAGGGGCTGGCCGGGTCAGTGGTTGGGGGGGCTGCGGAAGTGAGTGGGGCCATCGTGAGTCCCCCCTCCTCCAGTTCTCTCAACACCTTACTCACCAGCACTGGTGCCCTGGTGCTGAAACATGCGGCCTGGCTGGCTGCGCGTTTCAGCATCAGGGCAAGGGCCAACCATAGAGATGTTCTGGCAGCCAGAGCATCTCCAGGGAGGACCCAGCCTCTGGTTGCTCCACTTTTTTAAATTTTAATTTTTTTTAGACTCCTGGATATCCAGGGGCCTAATTTTCTCCTAAGTTTGCAGTGCGGGGAATGTTTTTTTATTCCCACATGTGCCCGTTGCCCTGCCTCAAAGGGGTTTGAGGCAGGGGAAGAGGCACACGTGCACTTGTGTGGATGCACTCATACAGTGCAGGACAGGAAAAATCCCTGCTACCAAATACCAGCAAGACCCAGCTCTACAGGCTGGATCCAATGATGTTTCAGGTTGTAGGTTGCAAATGCTGAATACTATTTATGCACAAACACACCAGACCTAGCTGCATACACATATTATGGCTTTTGCTGGTTTCTGGCAGCTTGTAAAATGCAGAATAATGCAAGTGCTGCTAGAAGACCTACAAATGGTTTTAAAGTATCCTTTCTTCTTTATATGTACTTCAGTTTTTTCTTTTCTAGGATTTTTTCTGCTGAAATATTGCATTTTCTGGCTAGACCTTCTCTGTTGCCAGCCAGAGGAAAATGATAGTCATCAAATCAGTTATCAGGCTAATTTACAAATAATTTTTGCATATGTTATTGGACAAGAATATGGATTTGATTATTCAGCTAGTTTTGCAGATTGGTTGGTGGACAATGAGTCAAATACACACCCATTCTTTAATAAGAATTTTTTTTATTTGTTTGTGGGTGGGAGACCAGAACTGATGAGTATTTTAAGCAATATGTCACCCAGCTTTCTCTCTCTCCCTCAGCCTTGTGTTAGTCCCTGCTGTGGGGATCCCTCCAATGGCTTCATGTTACCTGGCACGGAGTATTTGAGACTCACCCTCACCTGAATCATAAACCTAGTGGCCTATCCTTATGTAAATACCAACTTGAATACCCATGGGTGTCTGGTGCCTCTTGAGTCAGGGGGGACATGTGCCCCCCTTTACACCATTTCAGCGACGGGGGGGAAGGGTCCCCAGCGGCCAAATCCCACTGACCGGGGAGGGGGTCCCCCCACAGTTGATTCCACTGACCCGGGGGCGGCCCATGGCCAATCTCACTCACTATAAAAGCTCCTGCGGCTACTTCCAGAAGCAGCGCAGCCGCTTTTGCAGCCAGCCCTGTTCCCCCGCCAACACTCGCAGGGCGCGCACTGATGCTCCCACCTACACCTCTGCACGCTGGCTAAATGGGGAGTGTGGCCAGTCAAGGGGTACACCAGCACTCTCAGGTGGTGCACGTGCACCCCTGTGTACCCCTACCTATCCCCCCTGTGAATACCTCTGCCAATCCCTTACAAGCAGAAACAGATGCACTCTTTCACAAACACAGTCTCACACACATGTGTATGCATACACACACAATTTCTATACTCATCCACCAATTCATTGAGACTACTGGCATGATAGGCTATTTATGTGTTGCTAGAATGTACACATACTGGGGCTGTTTCTCTCTCAAAGAGAGACC
Source organism: Caiman crocodilus (assembly GCA_030014935.1). Lineage (NCBI taxonomy): Eukaryota > Metazoa > Chordata > Crocodylia > Alligatoridae > Caiman > Caiman crocodilus. Next base: position 9,605,863 of record JAGPOW010003310.1, read on the forward strand.
AATTAAAAAACAAACACATACTCTCTGTCTCTTGCTCTTGTTTCTACATTCTTATCTTTCATGGTTCATCTTCACAGGCCTTGGCACACTTCCTCTCTCTCCTCTGCTGGACATGGGAGGAAGAGAAGGCCTTGATGACTGCCAGCCCCTTACCACACACATTTTTGGATGCTTTCCACACTTGGTGATCCTGAGAAGGAGTAGCCCCAGAAAGCAGGAGAGCCCACATACCACAGATGTGCCTGATTTCTACACAGACTTGGGCATTCATGTCACTATAGAGGTAAATCAAATAATTTCACTCAAGGCCCAGGTACTGAAAAGGGAGCAGAAATGGCTTCCCAATAGGGCTGTGTGAAATTTCACCAGCTGTTTTGTTTCGATGTAGCAGCACAGGTAAAAGTGCAAGAGGTACTTGGGGAAATCAGAAGTTCGGCAGGTTGTAGCATGTCAGAATTCCACTGTCTATATTGAGTCCATGAGTTTCTGTATCTAGGAGGCTGATGAAGTAAAGTTCATATGCTCAGCTCTGAAAAGTGGTTTGTAAATTCAAACAAGCACCAAACATAGGAATAGACAACGCTTTTTGGCCAGAGTGCTGAAAAACACCATAATGCCTACCTTGGAAGGTGCCGGAGTGCCAGCATGGCAGAAAAACAAAATGAGGGCAAGGCGTATGTGGCCGTTGGGGCTCAAACACCCATTCACGTGCTGCTTTACTTTGTGTGGCGGGTGATGTTTGCCCTGCACACTCTCGTTGCTGACCAAGTGGCTGTTCACTCCCGGGGTGGTTTGCCCTTAACTCGCCTGCCACGACTTTGAAAGTTCCCATTAGGGGCTGCCTCCTCGGGGGTCTCTTGGTCGGGTGTAGTCTGTCCGACGGTCACTTACGGGGCTCTGCCACTGCTACACCCCATCCTTACTCCACCTTGCTGGTTGGATGGGCCAAATCCCTCCTCCATGGTGCAGTCAAGGGCATCATGCTAATATCTTGTCTTAGGTTCCTTCTTTTATACCCGACTGAAGAACCTGTGCTTGGTCAACACCTATCTTGGCCTCATGGATTAGATCACAATGTGGATCCCTAAGGTTCCTGCCCCCAAAGCACTTGGTTATCTGGGCCCTTTTCCCTTTTCTTCTCAACCCCTTAGCTTGGGGAAAAACAAAAGAAAACAAAATCACACTGTTAAGCCCTGGGGTCCCAAGCTCTTTCCCCTTGGGGACTTGGTTTGGCTAATCCTGTCCTCTCTCCCTCTCAACCCCTTCATGCAGGGTGTCACGGGCAGGGTCCTGCAGGAGGGCCATGATCTCCTCAAAGCCCCCTCCCCGTGCCAAGCTGGCCCAAGGGCACCCTCGGATTCTTTCCTGCCATGTCTTTGATGTTCCAGTGTATTAGGGAGGCTGCCTTACATCTACTTGGACACAGTTACTTCTGGCCCCGTGAACTCCCGGACTCTTCGTGGGTCTCACTCTACAACGGGTGCTTCAGGGGCACCCTAGCCTTAAGGGCTATGCGTGGCTCCAACTACCCCTTATACCATGCCCCAAGCCTTACAGCTGGAATGGACGTTGTTCGGTCTCTCTCTGTCTCCTTCTGCGCCCTCTCTTGGGGGCCTTCTCTGCAATGCCGCCCTCTCTCGGGACTTGCCAGTAGGCCGTCCCCTTCTTTGAGGCATGCCAGCAAGCTGTCCCCATCTCTGGGGCTCGCCGCACCCACTCTGGGCTTTTCCACAATGCCCTCGTCTCTGGGGCTTCTCAACTGCCCCTCTCTGGGGCAGGGGTCCGTGCACCCCCAATGCTGCACCCTCCCTGGCGCTAGGGTCCTCACACTCTGCCGTGAGTCCCCTTTGAGGATACTGCGCCCTTACTGGCGCTGGGGTCCCCACTCCACTGTGAGTCCCTTATGAGGCCTCCTCCAACCCCTAATAGCCTCACCCAAACCACCAGCGTAACGAATAGCAACACAAACTTGAGCCTCCTGGCTATAACTTAAACATAAGCCGCTTGGCTATAACAACACTTGGCCTACCAGGGTTCTTCATCCCACCGCTGTATCATGTGCTGCTATTTCAGCACGCTTCTCTGTTTTGCAGCAGAGAGCTCCTTCTTCTTGGGCTGCTGGCAGAGAACTGCCTCTGGCCTCCTGCCTGTGATTTATATAAGAACCAGGCCCTGCCCCTTTCAGTCAGCTGACCTCCTGGTTGCCCTGGCAACCCACAGCTGGGCTCCTTATTCCCTGCTAGGGCTCTTTCTCTAGCAGTTTTCTGCTCTTTAGGAGCAGGGCACCTGAGCACCCTGTGACATGGGGAAACAAAAACCAAAACCAATAACAAAACTCTAAAGTGCCTTGCTTGATGTCAAGCCAGGACTCTAAGTAGTCCCTTGCCTACAGATTCTGGCGCCTCACTCCCTTGGGGTCTACCCGGTATGACCCCTGTGTGCCGTACACCCGTAGTCTCCTCTCTCTGGAGCAGCTTAAGCCAGGTGTCCCGTGGCCTCACCACACGTGGCTGTTCGCCTTCTGGATTCAGGGCAAACACCCTGTTCCTCTGCCATCCTCCCTGTTGCTGGTCTCGAAGCTCTCCCCATGGTGTTGCTCCTTCCTCCTCCCCGTCATTTCCCCAGCTCCCACCTGATATATTGTGAGTCCTCATGGGCTTGTTTCTTCCTTCTTTGCAGTGGCTGTCTCTGCAGCTTGCAAAGACTGTTTTTGTCTATGTAGCTGCTGACGTGCTCCCTGCCGCCGCCGGCGCACTTCTCCTCAGGAGCCTCCTCTGGCTCCTTATCCAAGGCTTCGTGCCTCCTGGGGATTTCCAGCCGTGCATTGTCCATCCGCCCGCACGCTTCTCCAGCTCTCTCCTCCTCTCCCCTCACTGTCGGTCGCCATCTTTATCTTCGCCAGTTGGCGATTATTGATGACATCACCAGCCAGTCTCAACTGAATAAAAACCCAACTGACGAGCCATGCAAGTTCCTCCTCTTGCTCCCGCCTCGCTACCTCTCCTGCTGCAGGTAAGTGTTTTTTTCTTATTTCATTTCTTTAATTTGTTGTGTCCCCTTCTTGTTCTCTCCTGTGACAGGGTACATGGCAGGATACCCTGCTTGTGCCCCGTGCCCCCCACTCAAAGCCCATGGCCCCCAGCCCTGCTGCCCCTTGCCCCCAACCCAAAGTCTCTCCCCAGCTCCTGGCACAGAAGTGATGATCCCGGTGCAGCTGTTTGTAGCCAACCTGGTTTCCGGAAAGCTGCAGAAAACATGACAAGCTAAATGCCAGGAAACATGCCATTTTGCCACAGCATGCCAAACAAAATGGTCTCACGTGTCATGCTCGGCACGCATGCCAGGGGTTGCCAACCCCTGACCTAAACTCATCACCAGAACTAAAGCCAACTTCCTGCAGTTCAAAACACAAAACCTGCCAACTATCTCCGATATCCCCACAAACCGCACACCAGAATCTATCACAGACAACAATACCCAACTACCTGTGGGGGCACATCCCTCACAAGAAAACCTGCTCTGTCTCCATTCTCTCAGGCCTGATCCCAAGAGGGAACAATTTACAAACCACTTTTCAGAGTCGGGCCTATGAACTTCACTTCAGCAGCCTCCTAGGTACAGAAACTCATGGACTCAGTATAGATTAGACAGTGGAATTCTGACACACTGCAACCTGCTGCGCATCTGCCTCCCCAGGTGCCTCTGCACTTTTACCTGCACTGCTACATCCCCCTTCCCTCCCCCACTCCAGGGCTGTCCCTCACCTCCTGATGCCTCCATTTCCATTTTCACTGACTGGCTGTCCTGCCTGCATTGCATGCCAGCCTCTGGCTTCCTTACTATTCCTTCCATCCAGGAACAGCAACCCCACCCCAGCAACTGCAGGTGCTTCCTCAGCCTGACAAAGGATTTTTCAACCCAGAAGCTTGCTAAGACATATTTCTGTAACTAACTATTCAGTTAGTCTGCTAAAACATACCTGATTAGATTGACCCAAAGGAAAGGACCTTGTCTGTCAGTGCCATGTCCTGAGATCAACACCCCTAGCACCTGCCCAGAAGGATGCAGGGCCCTGGGCACATCTAAGCCCCAGTGCTGGGGCTGGCAGGCAGAGCTCTCTGGCAGCTGCTGGAGAAGAAGCTCCTGCAGAAAAGGAAAGAAAGGCTCTAGTCTGTGACAGTTTGGCTGCCTGAGATGTTGCTGGTGCTAGTGTGCTGCTACTAAGTTATTACCTGTTGTCATTTAAAGTGGTGGATTGGGCTGAGGCTGTAGGAGAGGAGGGGGCCTCATTGGGGCAAACTACTGTGTTGTGTAGAGACCCCAGCGACAGTGAGGGTGCACATACACATACACAGTCACACCGTGAGTGTGCCCCTTAACACACACTCTGGAGGAGAAGCTCCTGCAGAAGAGGAAAGAAAGGCTCTGTGACAGTTTGGCTGCCTGAGATGCTGCTGGTGCTACTGCACTGCTCACTAAGTTATTTTATTACCTGTTGTCATTTAAAGTAGTGGACTGGACTGAGGGTGTAGGGGAGGAGGAGACCTCATTGGGGCACACTACCATGTCGTGAAGAGGCCCCAGCGCCAGTGAAATAGAATGGTGCTGTTTCACAGAGCCCTACTTCCCAGCCCCTCAGTGAATGGAAGAGGATATAACGAATTGGGAGCATATCTTTGGGATGTTCTGATTGTTTGAAGGGAATAATATGAAATATTGAGCTGTCTTGGGCTGTTTTCTGGACACTTGCTAGATTGAGCAAGGCAGAATGAAGACAGCATGCACATGATTTGCAAAAGAACCCCACTTTTTCAGAATATTGTCGAATACATTGGATTAAGCCCAATTGTTTTACAGACGTTAATTAATCCTCCCAAAATGCTTGCCTTACAGACAAATTTACAACTGGCTGCTCACTTCCAGGAAAGGCAAGTTTCTGCTTCTATTTTTCTCTTTCAAATAATGTGGATAATGTGTGTGTGGGCTTGCCAACACATCCACAAAGCTACTAAATGTTTCCTCTCATAACATGACTCTATGTGCCTTCGGTGTTGCAAGGCTTACTCCAGCAAGAATGCTGAGTCACATCTGCCTTTTGTTTGAAAAAAGCACGTAGTTCAAGGAAGCCCATGTATTCTGTAAGACAGCGTAGCATATGCTGTACAGGGCCCCACTGATCTCCTTGTTCATCTCTGTGTGTTCAAGTCTGGTTGTGAGTGATGGATCCAATATTGATACCTTTGACAAATGCATTCAGTGCCTTTATTTATAAGTATGGTTGTTTTGTATGTGCCTTTTCTACCTGTCTAAACTAAAATGACTCCTTCAGTTAATATTTTCCTCTTAGCATTTATATCTCAGCCAAAGATATTCATGCTCTCCACTTTATACCCAGGAACAAATTGAGGAACAAATTCAGTCAGTAAGAAAACCCAAGAAAACTGACTTCCAACTTCTATTATAAGCAAGGTATTTGGGGGTAATATCTTTTATTGGATCAACTGTGCAGCTAAGAGAGTTATTAGAACAGTGAGATATGATTTACTTTGTGCCCAAAAGCTTATTTAACATTTCTCCCAACTACACAATCGATCCAGTAAAATATATTAACCCCCCCCCGCAAATCCTTGCTTCTTGCATACTCCCTGGACCATCACAGCCTCAACAACACTCCAGTCCTTGCTATAACTGTTATACAGTAGCATAACTTGTGGTGGGCATGCAAGGCACCAGCCCTAGGTGTCAATTTAGTGGAGCACCAGAATGGCTGCTATAGTAGAAACAACAAGGGAAGGCAGCCTGTGTCATGGCGGCAACAGCCATGAGCAGGTTAGACTCCCACCACTCACTTGCTCTCCAGCAGGATTTTCTCTGCTAGTTATGCTTCTGCTGTTATATATATGCTGTTTTATGGCACACTAAACAGATTACATATATTGCACAACTAAATAAAAGGGTCAAGTAGGCAAAAAACTACACAGAGGTGTAAGCATGTTAAGAGGTTTATATGGTCATAGATTTTTGATTGTGGGTGCCTAAATACTCCACGACTTATGAATTAAAATTGCTAGTAGTGTCTAAGTGACTCAGAAGCCAGGGTTATATGCTGTGTCCCCAACATGTCCTAGGAGAGATGCACCTGAGGATACACTGCCAAGCCAACCTGCATGCTCCAAACCCAGAAATAAGGCAGTAAAGTCAGTCCAGCACTGCACTCAGTGGCTTCTCAGTCTCTGGCATGCTTGAGACACTAGGACTAAGGACAAATGTGAGGACAGCTCTCCTGTCCTGTTTAAGACTACAGCTGAGTTAACTATTCATAATGATTAAGACCTTCAAAAGTAATAGCTGTTTCTCTACAAGCCTTTCTGATTTCTGTGCAACCGTCTGTTGTTTTAAACTGTACAGCTATTCAGAGGAAGGTACGTTCTACTGCAGATGGTTGTGCAGTGGTATGCCCATAAGGACACCTTACCACTGGACCTGATATATAGCTAGTCAAATCAACAGAAAAAGTCCCAGTGACTTAAAGGGGGCTTTGGATCTGGCCTCTATCAGGAATAATATCAACAAGAAAAGGTGTAAAAGATTGCAAAAATATTTATAGTCCCTTTTCCCCAATTTTTGACAAGATCAAATTTATATTCCCTGGAAAAATATTTCCTGTATTCTCTTTCCTGTAATGTACGTGTTCTCATTGTCACTTGAGAAGTTGACTTCAGTGCTATCTTGTGGCAAAGAGATCCAAAATGACAATTGCTTATTGTAAAAATGGTATTCTCTTTTATAATTTATAAGTTTGTTGTCTTTCAATTAAACAAAGTAGTTGCCTGTGTTCTAATTAAGGAAAAAATCAAATAGGAAAATATGATTAGCCTTCTCCAAACAATTCAAGATTTTTGATGCCATCACAGCCCCACTTATTCACCTCCTTTTAATAATAAATAGTCCCAACCTTTTAAGTGTTTTTTTCACATAGAAGTCTTTCCAATCTACTAATTTTCATTATCCAACTTTACTGTCTTCTGTTTTTGCTGCATCCTTTTTAACATGATTTGAGATTTTCAAAAATACCCAAAACCAAAGTTCTTAAGGTGCTTGGGCACCTAACTTCCACTGAAATCAGTGGGAATTATGCATCTAAATCTTTTTGAGGAACTGTGTTCAAGTGACTTAAGAGAACTGGGTCTGTAACCTGCACTCCTAAATAATATATGACTCAGAAGATTTGGTTGACTACAGCTGAATACATCAGGCGATAAACAGAAAAATTAAGTCATAATGCTATAATGGCTTGTGTATTATTTTCCATCCTATTCCAAAAAAATCACTTGGAAAAAAGTTGTAAAAAATTACCTAACTGATCTGGAAATATCTGGATCTTGAAGTGAAGCTGTATTTTTATTCAGACAACTGTATGTGATTTAAAAGAAATACTTTTCAGTATTCCCCTATTCAGAAGTCAAACAAAAGACCAAAGGTATAGAGATTACAGGCAGAATAATAAATAATACTAGCTAGGCATGTGGGGAGTTGCTATTACTGTGAATACTGGTACTGATTGCCTTATTACTCCAATGAGTTACATAGTCTACTTCAAAATGTCCTACTCATATTCCATAATCCTTCCAACTCCCAGCTCCCCACCTTCCCACACTTATTTATATCATTCCACTTGTTATGGCTTGACTTTTCCTGTGTCCTGAGTTGCTTACAAAGAACTGGAACTCACTATGGATGAAATACTGGCTCTGCTAAAGTAAAGGGCTATACTCTCATTGACTGGAAGAAGGCCAGGGTTTCAGCCTGAATATTTATATCACGATGGGCAAGTCTACATGTGCCGATTTAAGGTGCTATAACCTGATTTAAGATGCATTAAGGGCATGCATCTAGATGTGTGCGCCCTTAACGCACCTTAAAATTGATGATTTTAGGTTATTCATGCCTAAATTTGATACCTGCAAAAGCAGGTATCAAATTTAGGTGCAAATAGCTACAGTGCATAAATGCATGTGTAGATGCATTAACGTGTATTAATGTTGTGTATGGACTGACTTGGGACTACCTTTAGCTAAAGTGTGTTAACACATGTACAGATGTATCAATGCGTTTTAACTAGGGCTGTATGAAGTTTCGGTAGCTGATTCAATTTGGCCTGATTCAGGGACCGAATCTCCAAATCTGAATTGAATCGGGAGTCCAATTAAAAGCTCTGAATTAATTTGAAGCATCTGAATCAATCTGGGAAAGCTTAAAAAAAGTTTTGGCCACTTTGGAGTTTTGGCCATGAACTAAACAGACAGCTGACACAGCTGTCTCTAGCTGGTAAGTCTGTTGGAGTTGGGGGGAGGGAAGGGATGTGGGGGAGAAAGGGATTGTGGCTAGGACTGGGACAAGCTGCCCAGCCTGGGTGGGAGAGCGCGTTACTTGGGAAGGGGGGCAAAAGAGCATGGGATGCAGTCGAAGCAGTGATGGGAGTGGGGGCTATGCCCTGCTGCTGCATGCCCAGCTGGGGAAGGGTGGTAAGGGATGTGGGCAAGCAGCAGTAGGGCATAGCCATTCCCAGCGCTGCCACTCCCACATCCAACACCTGCCATGTTGTCTGGCAAGCAGTGGCAGAGCAGAATCCCCACTCCCAGTGCTGATGTGGGCGTGGTAGCACTGGGAGCAGAGCTATGCCCTGCTGCTGCTTGTAGCAAGCTGCACCTGCATCATACCTCCCCGATGTGCCAGCTGAGCAAGCAGCATAATCCCTGTGGCTCCCTACACTGGGGCAGAGGCAGGCACAGCTGGAGAAGCCATGGAAGAAGCCCCCATGGCTGCCTGCCTGGCCATACCCCCTGCCCGGCCCAGCCTCCCAGCACTTAAGACAAAAAAAAATAGCCCTGTACTCACTGGCTCTGGTAGCAGTAACCAGGGCCTCTGAGGGTTCATGATAGAGCCCCCCTGCACAGCACGGGGCAGTGGGGGACAGCGAGGATTGCCCCCCAAGCGCTTGGAACCCACATAGTGGCTGCCCCATGGCGTGGGTGCAGCATGGCTCAGCAGGGTTCAGCCCAGCACCGCTCAGCCCCAGTTAGCACATGATGCCCTGCTGAGCCACACGGCACCTGTGCAATGTGACAGTTGCCATGCCAGTGCCAGGCAGTGGGGGGAATCCCCGCTGCCTCTCACTGCCCCACACTGTGTGGGGGTGCTCTGCCACAAGTACCCAGAGGCCCTGATCACCGCTGTTGCACCTGGTGCGTGCGGGGCTTTTGGGGTTTTTTTTTAAGTGCCAGGACTAGGCTGGGGCCAGGTGGAGGATGGAGACAGGCAGGGCAGCCATGGGGGGCTTCTCCCGTGGCTCCTCCCACCCAGGGAGAGGCAGGCACAGCTGGAGGAGCAACGGGAGAACCTGCAGCTGCCTGTTTGTGCCGCCTCTTCCCGGTTGAGCCGAATCACTGAATCTCTCTGAATCAGCACCAAATCTTTGGCCAAATCAGCTTCAGAATCGATTCAGGACAGTGATCCAAATTTCCAAATTGAATCACTGTCCTCCAAATCACCAAATCTAAATTGAATACTTCCCTGTTTACACAGGCCTAACTTTAACCCACGCACATGTAGATGTGAGCCTAAATTGCCTTAATGTGCATTAAGCTAATGCACATTAAATTTAGGCATGCCTAAATGCACATGTAGACATGCTTGATGAGTCAAATAGGCCCTGGCCTCCCTGAGTGCTCTAAATACTACTACAAAAATCAACTTCTTTTTAAATAATATTCAGACTAAACAAATGCAGCACTGGGACTATTAACAGGGGCCAAGCTATAAGAAGATCTGAGTTTAGCACTATTATGTTTTGAAGAAAGCTAAAGGCTCTTAACATTTTAGAATGTCTCTATCAGCAGGATTCAAGTTAACAAGAAAATTGTGTTTGAATATTAGAGATTCCATCAGTTACTGAAAACAAAACTCAGTAGAAAGAACTCCTTTCAAGACAGTTAAAATCTGTCATCCCAATTTTATCTTATACTTCAGGTATAGTTGTCTTAGAAATTGGGAAACCAAAATGAGTGGGGTGGGAATAAACAGAAAACAAAACATCTAACATGAAGTTTTACATCCAAGAGCAAATGTTAGCAGATAGCATGCACCTACAAGGAAAGAAAAAAAATAAGGGTTTGAAGGGTACTGAAGATTTCATGTTGAAGGAATATTATTCCTTTTATAAATATGTCTAAGTATTATAAACTTTTTATATAGGTATGTAAAGATAGACATATGGGAAAGGGCATGCAAGAAACACAAAAAGAACATGAAGACTATTTTCAAAGGTGGGGAGGAAAAGCCTTTCTATGACGAATGGATGAAAATTCTTAAGAATAATGTGGGAGATCCTCTCATGTGGATAAGAAGGAACCAGCTGAACTAATCAATTGAATCTCATTACAACTGCCCAAGATCATGCTCTTAACATAGTAACAACATCATAATACCATCTTCTGAAACTGGTAGAATCACAGATATGTAAAACATACAACACACACGCTGAGGCTATTGTCAGAAATTGATACTGGCTAAGGATATGTACCAGGAGAAGCATAAGTGGTAGCCAATGGGCACATCTATATGTGTGATTGATGCACACAAATACATTATTTACAAGGAATACCCTGCTGTAGAGTTTATTAGTTTTGTGCACCCTAATAGGGGATCACGTGTAGATGCCTAGATGTTTACCGAGGTTAATTAGTCAACTGTGCAGTAAATGTCTCTACCCACTGTCCTACGTAATAAATTTAAGTCAAGAGGATGTGACAAAATTCATCCTAAGGTGTTAGAAGAATACTAAAGAAAACTCTAAACCACTCACTGGTAATAAATATTTGCAGTGTCATGGATGACAAGGAAGGTCCAAAGGACTAAAGATGTGATAATACAATGTCCATCTTTAGGAAAGGAAAAAATTGTTCACAGGAAATTTTCAACCAGTCTGTCTGATTTTAGTACCTGGGACATGTCTACAGGAAATTATAAAACAGTCATTATCTGTGATCATTAGCATCCAACGTAGATTTATTAGGAAAAAAGCATTCCAAACCTTCTTTGACAGGATACCTAGTTTGGTAGGTAAAGGACATAATATACCTAAGCAGAGTCATAACAATGGGGCTGGGCACCTGAGGTAGTTACCCCATGCAGGGCAGCTTCTCGTTGCTGCAGTGCCATGAAGCTGTGCAGCGGCAGGAGCAGCCATTTTTTTCTGGCCCCAAGTTGGTGCCCAAGGTGACTGTCCCAGTTACCCCACCCTAATTATGCCACAGGATTTGGACTTTAGTAAGACCTCTGACACAGTGCCAGTTGCAGTCCCACTCAAACTGCAGTCAACCAGATTTAGTTTACATATGACAAGAAAACATCACGAAGAATTCTGCAGCCAGAATCAGCTCCCTAGGGTTCAGAAGTACAGTAGAAGTGCCACTAACCGGCACCTTACAAGCCGGCATGTACTATTAACTGGCATGCTGGCTTGTAAGGTAAAGTGAAACGGGAAGTGCCTACCGTGGTACTTCCGGTTTCGGGAAGCCCCCATGGCCCAGGGCAAGGCAGCCTGTCCTGCCAAGCCCTGATGGCCCAGGGGCATAACAGGCTGTGCGGGGCCCACCTTCCTGTCCTGCAGGGCCTGCAGGAGGGGCAGCAATGACCCAGATGCAGCGGGAGAAGCGGCAAACTGAAGAGGCAAGGACACCTGTTCAGACCGATCAATTAACCAGCATATTTTGTTGTTCGGCAATCCCCATTCCCGGGGGTCTGATGCTAGATAACAGCTTTTACTGCACTGGGAGCACAGACCTGACCCATCAGAAGACCTCAGGATGTGCTCTGTGGCCCTGGTTGATTCCTGGTTTGACATGAGAGATTGCTAATACATAGACAGTGACACCATGCATGAAATGCTGAGGTGAAATGATAGCAACAACTTTGGCCAACTATTGAAATCTTTTTCTGTACCTGGAACCCAAATTCCTAGCTAGGAAGGAGTAATTCCTCAGTTTAATATCATCATCAAGTTTCCACCCATTCTTCTTCAGTCCCTCTGTATCTTCTTAATGGTTCTGCAGTCTCTGCTAGCCCCAACTGCATAGCATGGGAAACCCTGCTGAGCCAGACACTCACAGCAACATGTCCAAGCGGCTCTTTAAGCCATTCTAAAAAACTCCTTCTTTCACTTTACTAAATTGCTTATGATGATTCAGGTGTTTACAGCTGTTCTCTCAGGAAGGTAAAAGCTTCCACATATGAGTGTTTCATCTTGAACTTTTTATTTCCATTTCATGAGACTAGTCAATTGAAAGGGCAAGAAAAGACTGACAATTCTGATTATTTATTAGGTGTGTGAGAAGCAGCTAGTATTTGCTTTGGATTTGGATTTGGCCAATTTGGGGGACAGTGATTCAAAAATCAATTCATCTGAATCCAATTTGGAGATCTGGTCACAGCCAAATCGGCTGAATCTCTGAATCGGCCCCATCCTTTGCCCGCTTTCCCAGCCCTGTCAATAGCTGCTTTGCCCAGCCCTAGCTCCTGATTCTTTGAAAAAAAAAAAAAGTCCAGCATTCACCGGCTGCTGCCAGTGGGGGACAATCCCCACTGCATCCTGCTGAGTGTGGGGCTTGGCCATGAGCCCCCAACCCCCGCCCACTCTCCCAGGCCCCCATGGCTGCCCACCCAACCCAGTTCCAGCACTTAAAAAAAAGGAAAAAAAGCCCTGACTCACCAGCTCCTGCCAGGCATGGGGCAATCCCCACTGTCCTGCACTGCATGGGGGGGGCTCTGCCATGAGCCCCCAGAAGCCCTGAGGATGCTGCAACAGCCAGTGAGTCAGGGCTTTTTAACATTTTTTTAAAAGAACCAGGAGGTGGGGCAGCCATGGGGAGGGGGGGCTGGGAGAATGGGCGAGGGTCAGGGGGGTGCTCAGGAGGTCTGGGGGAGTAGGCAGGGGATGGGGCCTGGCAGAGATGTGCCCCATGGTCCCCTTCCCCCACCTCCAGCTCCCCCTCCCCTGCCCCCTACTTACCAGCATTGAGTCCAGGTCCAGCTCCCTGCAGCAGTGAGCAGGGACTGTCCACATCCCTGAAGCTCTCTGAATCTGTTCCACATTCATTCGGAGACCTTCAAATTGATTCAGACCTTTTAATTGGTTTCCTGATTCGATTCAGAGTTTTGGCCACCAAATCAGGCCAAATCTCCTCTGAATCGAATCAGCACCTTAAGCTTCGCACAGCCCTATTAGTTATGGTCACTGTGAAAACTAGATCTATTAGAAGACTACAGGGCCTTCAGTAAGCTAAATTGGTGGGCATATCTAAAATATTGAGCAAGGTGGTAACGTTCTAAATTCACTGATGGCTTTCTTTAAATTAGATCTATATTAGTGATTGTGTTTCCCAATGATCTTAGGTTCTAAAGTTTTGTTGTTGTTATTATTAAATATTTTAAATGTTATCACATCGAGGGATGAATTAATACATTTCTCACAACAGAAATTTTAGCAAGAAAAATAACTAAATAAACAAAAGCTATATATATACTTGCGCATTGCCCATCAAGAATGATGGGGGTTGGGGGGGGAGGCAAAAACGGTGCGCTGCCACCCACCAGCCCACACTATTGCTGCCTCCCAAGAGCAGGGTGTGAATCTTGCATGTGGCAGCCATCACTGCCATCCACCGCCCCACATCCGGTCCTGTGCCCCCCCTCACCCGCTGCTCCATGTCTGACCCTGCACCCCCCCACCCCACACTCTGTGTCCTCCCGGCCTGCTCTGCGTGGCCCATTCTGCTGGAACCATGAGCCTCCTGTCAATTTTGATGGGCATTCTTGACACAGCACTGGCTGAAGTCATGCCCCACCAGGAGCCACATACCCAAGAAGGTTACGGACACACAGACAGACAGAGACACACACACACAGATGGACTAAACCCTTTATATAGAGTAGTGAACACAGGACAAATTATCACCCAGAATTAGTGCCTACAACCACTAGCTTGATAAAGTTTGATATGCCCTTGAACCTTCTTTTAGCCCTTGACTGTATTTAAATTTAGGTAAATAGGTACCTGACTTGAATCTGCATTAGGTTATGTAGCCTTTTAAAATAAAAACAAAACAACCTAATTCCAGACAGCAGTTTTCTTGTTCAAACCAGAATTTCCTTCACTACAGCTTTGCAAACTGTTTTTAATAACCCAGCTGAAACATCAGATTGTGACCTATCACATCACATTGCATCAGTCAAATTGTGTTACATCTAGTAATAATCTATTGCAACTGATGTTACCCAACATGACAAGCCAAATATAAATCCAGGGCTGAGAAATGGAAAGAAAAGTGCTGTTTGAGAAAACCAAGATTTTAAAAATATATGAGCTGCACTGGATGGAGATTTTTGGTTTTGTTTCTTTTAAAACCACTATACCCTGGAGGAAGTGGTTTAGCTGTTATCTAGGCATAATTTTTCAGGCAATTTTGGGGATATGTTCCCTGTAAATGGTTTTTTTTTCCTTTTCTTTTAAGAAAAAATGAGCTGCATTCTGTAATGTATATAGGGCCCGAAATCCCCTCCTCATATGCAGAATGAAGAGAGAAAACAGTCAGAAGAACTGAACAGGGAGCATGAAAGGAGGGAATATGAAGTGGTGGATCCTAACTACTGCATGAAATTAGAAGTAGGTGAAAACCTTCAAATGAATATTTTATTTGAGAAAAACACACATTTAAGGTAACCAAAGCCTTTTGTGAATTCTCAGCTTAAAAAATGCAGAAAAAATTGAAAAGGCTAATTCTTATATCTCTTTACATGCTTAAATGGCACTTAGGCTGCTGCTTAACTCCAGCTGTTGGCACTCACAAACAGCTTGGGAGTCTATTTCCCCCTGTAGCTAAATAGACTCAACCTGCACAACACACCCTGGAAGTAAAATGAAACAAGAGATGGCAGTGGCAGCCCCTCCTACCCTTTATCCCAAAAGCCCAGTGGTTAAGGCACATGCTTAGGAAGCAGAAAACTTAACTTCTAGGCCTCTTTCACCTCAAGGGCATTCAAACCTATATAAGCATCCTAGCAGTGTTCACCCCACTGGGCCAGGCTAGGCAGTGCTCTCCCTTAGGCTCCTCTCACTTCACTTTTTGTTTCTTGTCAATGGATATAAAGCATTGGGGAAATGTTGGCCTCATTGGGAGTATGAGTCCAGGCTGGAATCCAGGAATGCCTCCATTTTAGTGGCAGCAGTCATCCCATTGAACTACGTACCCACAGACTAGGGCTCTTCCTTTTGGCTCCAATCCTGGCCCAGCTTCAAAGGAAGGGCCCCTGTTTCTTGCAGGGTGAAGTTAAGTTGCTACAGAGTGGCAACTCAGAATCATCTTCCAGCATTGCTACTGTACCTGTTGGTAAGCAGTAGAACTGGGGGTGCTGGTTTTCCACTGGAGAGCCATTCATATGGCTTCTGAGACAGGCAGGATGATGTTACAGGCTTGCAGGGCATCTGGTTGTGCATGCAACAACCCTGAGCTCAGTGACATGGACTGCATTTGGGTACAAAGCCAAGATACAGCTTAGGGGTTGGGCGAGTCATGTTGTGGCTGTTCTTTGTGCCTGACATACTAAAGCCCGAAAGGGGTGGCCTCCAAAGTGTAGCTAGGGGGTGCCTAGCAGCCTATCCCTGGCTTGCTGCCTGGAACTACCTGCAGGCTGCTCTTCCTGGCTGTGGGATTTATGCATGCGTAGAAAAGTTTCTGGTGCCTTCTGAGTGCCACTTGTCCTAGTTCCCCCCACCTGTGTCCCCCAGCTACCTCTGATGGCTAGACACTAACACTGATGCACTGGTTCGTGCCTGGAGGGTCTGGCCTCCCATGCAGGTACCCAACTGTGGAGTGCAGCCACTGTACCTTCTCCTGGGCAGGGTCCTTGGTGGAATCTACTGCCTGTCAGCAAGCAGCAATTTAAGGGTGTCTATCTTGTGGGCTCCTTCAGATTTTCAGAGGTGCTTGTCTGCCTAGGCCACAGTACAAGGGGGGGTCTCCGAAGAGCATATCTTCTGAGGTCTGCCTTGGCAGACAGTGCTGTGTCTCCAGCTTGAGATTAGCATAACTCAGTTTTTTGCTGAAGTTCTCTGGTGAGCCCCCTGGACTATCTCAGGGTTTCCCATAGAGAGACTGGATGAGCTATGTACCTCCCTGTGTGGAACAGAATGGCCCTTGCTGCGGATGCACAGAGCTCTCTCTACCTAAAATGCAAGAGCTACATGTTTCCTGTGCATTGAGTAATTTTGGCCTCCCTAACGTCCTACCCAACCTGGCACTGACTTCAGCTGGAAGAAGTACAGAAACTAATTAGCAGGCACATAGAAGGCTAAATAGCAGATGCATAACTGGGCAGTGCCATGCTCTAGGCAGCAGTGGCACATGGGGCAGCAGCAGCAGATACACTGTTGGCAGCACTGTTGGTACAGCTCACCACCAGCTGTGGAGATGGTTATTTTTGCACCCCCTTCCTCTCCGAAAGTTAGCGTGGGGGGCTGCTGCCCTGGTCATCCTCATCCCATTCCTAGTTACACTCCTGCTTAAAAGGATTCCCCCCCAAAAGTCTAAGCATGAAAGCATCAATCAGACTCGCAGAATAAAGTGGAAAAGAACTCACAGTTACTAAAAATGGGACAGAGGGTCTCAGTGAAGGAGACCAAATAGCATCTTTCAATGCTAAGAAGATTCTAGAAAAAACTCAAGAACATCTGGGGTGTGGTGAAAGGCAGTTTGAGTGTATTCTATTTCAAACGTCCGATATGTTTTGTATACCTAACACATTGTGTAAATCCCTATTCACTATCCTTGTTCCCTGCTTATTTGCAGCAAAGTGGGAAAGTAGTAAGGGAAGGCACTTCGGAGGGTACTATGTGTAATTTCAAATTATAATATGCCTTCTTCCATCTGTTGCACTATGGCACAGAATAGTGCCATATGACTTTATGATGCATAGTACCAAGTCAATATGCCAAGATTTGTCCAAACAATTCAGATAGGTATGAAGGGCAACAGTTAGGACCTTCCTGTTACCACACCAACTCCAAGGGATCCTGAGGCCAGTGAGGTGTTGACTTCAGTCCAACGCAGCCCTAAAACAGGAATGTTTCTATGGGATGGTGAGCCTGGTATCCTCTTGTTTCAAAGTGGAATTGCTACTCATAATACCCTAAAAGGACAGATTGTTCTCCTTCATGCAGGAACTGTTCCCAAAACCTGGTCAATATTGGGTAAAGATTAGACTATACTAACAAAAACTAAGCTTTTAAATAGAACAGTATGTCCATAGACATGGATGAATAATTAATAATGAATAATGTATTTGATTAATTTTTCCTTATGCTGCTTATGAATTGTCTATGAACTGATCATAATTTTCTCAAATATTTTTATTATTCCTTTTATGGAAAAATCCTGTTTTAATCAGGTTTAAACCAATAGAATTCTATAGGTGTTTAATGTATTCCAATAAAAAATATTAGAAAAAGCATAAAAATACTGGAGTTACCCAAAGAACCTTGTCTGCTTAGAAAAAACATAAAATTTAAGAGAATGCTCTTTGTCTGTCTGTCTGTCTTTTTCTCATTTGGTAATCTTAGTTTTTACCTAGTTGCCTGCTATTGAATTCTATAGGGTTTTTTTAATCTGTAGAAAGGTTTTTATCCTTTTAATCAAGGTAGAATCCTGGTTTCACTAAAATTCATGACAAACCTTCCATTGAGTTTAGTGAGTCCATTATTTCACCATTATATTTTTTCTTGGAACTTGGAATTATTGTTAGGAAAAAAATCTGAAAATTGGTCTGTAGGTTAGTCTGAGCATTTAATAGTTGAATTTACACTGTTTTGATTAGACAAGTAGCCACATGCTACTGTTGTCTGTCCTGTTACTGAATGAGAGTAGCTCTGACAATCAGGTCTTGATTATGACCTGCTGGTCCATGATCATTTCTGCCACTAGGTATGTTCCACATAAGGTATTTTCTCTACTTTACATTGTTTAATGAAAATGGCATCAGATTTTGAAGCCCCCAATACATCTCTTGAGAACTTGTTCTGCATTCAAGTTAGTCTCAGAGCTATTTTTTTTAAATCTGATTTTAGTAGGCAGTTTCTCTCTTTAGTGTTTATATCCTTCCAATGTGTATCAGGGATTATAATGAGTTATTTAGGGCTGGATCCTCAAAGTTCCAGTAACCTTTCAACACATTTATATTTCTTGCATCACATCTAAATACTGTTGTGGTATCTAAAATGCATAGATTTCATCAGATACGGCTGTTTTCCAAGCTTCTCTCTCCCATTAAGGTTCGCTGTATTGAACAGCTACTGCATCTTTTAACCTTTTAACCAAAGCGGTAGGTAATGATAACTAAACCAGGGTGAAAACAAGCCAAAATCTCACACTCCCAAATGAGAACATAATGTTTTCCTTATAAGGGAAGCAAAAGACATCAAACTCACAGACAAAAAGTAACATTGCATTCATGCAAAACAGAAATACAAGTAGGTATAAGCTGCTTTGGCACTGACTATATTTTGGTCCATGTGGAAAGAGTGGCCATTTTTATAAACTAGAAGTGTTGTCATTACTTTGCATTTTAGGGCTATTGTACACATCAATTTGTAGAATCAGAGACATTGAAGACAGTTTCTGGACAATCCATTTCTCAACCTCTTCATAGACATGGAATGATACCAAGTTGCCATTTCAGAAGCTGGCATCAAATCCATTTTCTAGAAGAACCTGTTTCCTTTTTAGAGGCCGCATCTACTTGAGACACTGACTGCACAGTAGCCTGATACTACTGCACAGTAGCTTGGTGTGGTAGTAACTGTGATGCAGTGCTACTGCTCAGTAGTATTAGGCTACTGCGCAGTAACATCATGAAAAAATCATGGCCAGAATATGGAAACATTAATCTTTTATCATAATAAAGATAAACAATAATGATTACATAAAAATAATTTTGCCATTATTACTATGGGATTAGGCAACTTCTGCAAACCTGTACTGTATTACCAAAACATTTTCACTCCTTTACAAAAGGAGGTTTTCTTTCTCCTTTGCAAAAGGAGCAACTGAAGGCATATCTACACAAGATGTTTACTGCAATTACCTAATTAGTGCCACAGTAAACATTTCAGCATCTACACATGCAGTGCTATTAGGCTGCAGGTAAGTAATTAACTCCACCACAGCTTAGTACTTGTAGATACGAGTACTGTCCTGCTATGGAGTTTTTCACTCCAAAGCACCGTCCAAGTAGCTGCTAATGTATCTGGTTGGGGCCTGAGGGTGTTTCAGTGTGAGCGCTGCCTGCCAGCTAGCTCCATACTGGAGCACCTTCATGCCCCAGCCAGCTCCTCTGCAGCATGTTGAGCTGAGTCAGAGCAGCCCCAGGCTGGCAGGCTGATGCCCCTGGACTCCCTGCCAGCTGGGGCTGCTCCAACCCAGCTCACCATGCTGTGGTTGTGGGCACACATTTAAATGCAGCACAAGGGAGTTTATTGCTGCACATTAATAGCACGTGTAGATGCATCTTGAATAGGTCAACTGTTGGACATCACTTCCCATGGACTTAGATCATTATGAGGTCAAATCTTTCTTTCTGATAATATTGGCTTTAACCAAGGGTGGTAGAACAGGTGCAGCTTGCCCCAAAGTGAGTGTACTTAGCAAAAGCCCACAGCCTATCATATTTAATATCTATGACAAGCAGAGAGTTAAATTTCGGACTTGGAATCAGTGTCACTCTTGGCTGATTTAATTTGTCCTGTTTAGCATCTATAGCAATCATAATGCTTTGGTTGACACTAACTTGTTCATCTTGTTTTACTGCTCCTATAAACTCTAGTGCTCTTTTTTCTACCACAGATCACTGAGTAGCCTCTAACACATTATTCTCTTTTTCAAGGGAAGCATGTGTTTCAAATTTATCTACGTGGTTTTTTTAACAGCTTGCAAAATACCACTGACACTACTTGCATCATCCTCACTGTTGTTACCAGCAGCAGCATTATTTTTATGACTGTAATAGCAATCAGTGACCCCACTGAGTCCTGAGTCTATAGACCACATAGGACATAATATTTGATTATAAATTATAACATTTAAAATTAAACTAACTGAAACTGTCTCTCTCTTCCACATGGTGTAAGATATCAAATTCCAAAGCTATGAACCACTGTCCAGCATTACCTCTCAAAGTGCAGATTTCATCTGCCAGGTCTGGGCATTTGTAAAAATTGCAGCTTCAATTATGTGCTGTTCTGTTTGTTGAACACTGTATTAACACAGAGGGCAGTCCAAGGTGTTCATCTTGTGAAGTGTTGTTTTGAAGTGTCCATATCCAGATCTCAGTCTATTCAGTCTGACCCACACATCTCTGCCAGGTCATACATGATGGGGGACTTGTCTGATGTTGATATAAAATGCTGTAGGAGTAGGTCTGACCTTTCCCAACGGACATACCACTCTGTTGCTTCCCATAAGTTTGGTTCTTGTGAGTCATTGTTGGTGATCCATCATGGTCAAGGATGATCACTCCCACAGGTCAGGGTAAAGGGTTGTAGATGAGTCCATTGATGGCTAAGGCTGATCCTAGAGCCACAGACTCTGGTAGATGCCACATCTACCTGAGACAGATGCCACATCTATCTGGTAGGTTGTGGTTAAAGAGAAGGCTGAACCATGGATTTCTTGGTCTTGTTTCCTTTCCTTCCAGTTTTGTTATGTTTTTGCCTCCAGGGTAAGACAGTTTTCCTCAAAGTAAGATGTATCTTCTCTCAGAAGGCATCCCTATGTAGCCCAGTCCCAGGCTACTTTTTTCCAATCTGTGATGTTAAGGCCACACTTCTTAATGTTTTCTTGGAGGGTGTTCTTGAAGCATTTCCTCTGGTCCCTGCATGTCCTTTGTTCTTGGATAAGTAAAGAGTATAGCAATTGTTTTGGTAAATATACATCAGGCATGCAAATGCAATGTCCCCTTCACAGCAGCTGACATTGAGGAATCAATGCTTCCAAACTGGTGGTCTTAACATCGATGAGGACACTGGCATTTGTGTGATGATCCTCCCACTTTGTACCAAGGATCTTCTGGAGGTAGCACCGGTGAAGGCATTCCAAGCCTTTCAGGTGGTTCCTTAGCTTCACAGCTGTAGATAAAAATTGGGGTTACCACAGCCTTATACAGTAGGAGCTTTGTTCGAGTCCTGATGTCATCAGTGTTGAACACACCACAATTCAGTCTTCCAAAGAAAGAGCTGGCACATTGGAATCTATACTGGATCCCCTCATTGATCTTGGTCTTCTTTGAGAGATGGCTACCAAGGTTTGCAAAGTGTTCAACATTCTCCAGCTCCTGTCTGTCAATGAGGATCTTTGTCAGGGAAGTTAACTGGCTCGGAGCAGGCTGAAGCACCTTTGTTTTTACAATGTTAAGGGTCAGTCCCAGGCACTGGTATGCTAGAGAGAAGCAATTAAGGGCCATTTGTAGGTCTTCCTCAGCATGTGATATGACAGCACAATCATCAGCATAGTGAAGTTCCACAATCGGGGCCTGTGTAATTTTGCTTTTGGCACAAAGGTGGGAAAGACTGAAACAGTTCCCATCCATCCTGTACCCAGTGCTAATGACATGTGGCAGGAGGTCACAGATGAGCTTCTTGAGGACCATAAGAAAGATGCAAAACAGAATTGGTGTGATTAAACAGCCCTGTTTAACACCAGTTTGAATAGCAAAGGACTGCACAGGGGAGCCACTCATAGGATGGAGCCACTCGTCTGGTCATGAAGGAGTCCTAGGATGGTGATAAATTTTCCTGGGCAGCAAAATTTCAATAAGATCTTCCATAAAGCATGACAGCTAATAGAGTTGAAGGTTTTGGTCAAATTGATAAAGGCCATATACAGTAGGGCTGTGCAAAGCTTTGGTAGCTGATTTGATTTGGCCTGATTCAGTGACCAAATCTCTGAATCCAAATCAAAATTGGGAGACCAATTAAAAGCTCCAAATCAATTCAAATCATCCAAATCAATTTGGAAAATGATTCAGAAAAGATTCGGCAATTTGGCCATAGACTAAACAGGCAGCCGACACAGCTGCCTCCAGCTGACAGTCTTTTGGGGTTGGGGGAGTGGGGAGGGAAGGAACGTGGAGGAGGGAGGGATTGGGGCTGGGACAAGCTGTTCAGCTGCGGTAGGAGGAGCGCAGGATGTGGATGTGGCAACCCTCAGAGCAGGGGCTGTGCCCTGTTGCTGCTTGCCCAGCTGGGGTGGGGGGTGGGGGGGCAGGATGCAGGCGCAGCTTGCTCTGGGTGGAAGGGGGCAAGCAGCAGCAGGGCGTAGCCTCTGCTCCCAGCACTGGCCCCCTGTGCCCCCCATGCCAGCTGGTCAAACAGCAGCAGCACCTACCCTTCCAGGGCAGCTGGCAAGCACTGGCAGCACAGAATCCCTGCTCCCAGTGCTGATATGGGCACAGCAGCACTGGGAGCAGGGACTATGCCCTGCTGCTGCTTGCCTAGCTGATGTGGGGGTGGGGGTATAATGCAGGCGCAGCTCACTCTGAGCGGAATGGGGCAAGCGGAAGTAGGGCATAGCTCCTGCTCCCTGCACTGCCGCACCCATATCAGTGCTGTGAGCAGGAGCTCTGCCCTGCCATCACTTGCCAGCTGGCACAGGGGGACACAGAATGAGGGCATGGCAGCACTGGGAGTGGGGGCTATGCCCTGCTGCTGTTTGCCCCCTTCCACTTGGAGTGAGTCATGCCCACCTCCCGCCCCACTGCCCTGGCTGGGCAAGTGGCAGCAGGACACAGCCCCCACTCGGAGTGCCGCCGCACCCGCATCCCACATCTCATGCTCCTCCTCCCTGCATAATGTTCCTCCGCTCCCCACCCCAGCTGGGTAGCTTGTCCCAGCCCCAATCCCTCCCTCTCCCACACCCCTTCCCTCTCCACTCCTCCAACCTCAAAAGACTTGCCAGCTGGAGGCAGATGTGTCAACTGCTTGTTTAAACTATAGCCGAATTTCTGAAGCAGCACTGAATCTTTCAGATCTGATTCAGCTAAATCAATTTGGGATAGTGATTCGTATCTCCAAATTGAATCACTGTCCTCCAAATCTGCCAAATTTGAATCCAAAGCAAATACTTGCTGCTTCATACAGGCCTAATATACAGTTCCTGGTGATGTTCTCAGCATTTTTCCTGGATCTGTCAGGCTTCAAAAATCATATCCATGGAGCCTCTTGATGGTATGAAGCCACACTGAGACTCAAGAAGGTTTTCCTTGGCAAGAGGAAGCAGTCAGTACAGCAGAATTAGAGTGAAGATCTTTCCAGTGATGGAGAGGAGAGTGATACCCTCAAGTTTCCATAGTCAAACTTACTTCCCTTTTTAAAAAGGGTGACAATATTGACATCCCTTAGGTCAGTGGGAATTTCTTCAGTGTTCTACATTTTAAGAAAAGTGTGTGGAGCTTGTTGGTCATATTTTCCCCACCAACTTTGAAGACCTCAGCTGCTTTGCCATCAGAGCCAGAAGGTTTATTGTTCTTCATCTGTCTTATTGCCCAGTGGACAACTTCAGAGGTTGGTAGACTGCATTGATGACACATAGGGGGTTCACATAGCTGCACATGCACCCCCTGTGCATGGTGGTGCACCCCCTGTGAAAAGGCGCCACTGACACTGTTGGCAGTGCCTGCTGGTGGTCACCACTCACCACCCTCCCCACTTGCCACTGACATTGCCGGTAGTGTCTGTGGGTGGCCAGTGATCTCTGCTGGCCACCGCCACTGCTGCCGGCAGTGTCTGCGGGTTGCTGTTGACCACTGGTTGGCGCTCACCACCCCCAATAGTGCTGCAGCTTCCTGCAGCAGCTCCCCACTTGCCTCCACCACATTCCCACTGCGGACAGTGCCGCCGCTGCCTGTGGGAGCTCACTGCCCCCCCCAGTCTTCAGGAGCATGCGGTGTTCATGGTAGACTGACAAGTGTTTTCTTTACTGGATGTTGTGGGATAGATTCAATGGTTTCATCAGTCACTGTGGATTCTAGGAGCTTTTGGTAGTGGTCCTTCCGGCAGTTTTTGATAGACTCATTGTCTTTGAATAGTGTACTGCCATATTCAGATCTAAGTGGGGAGAGTCCACAAGAAGTGGATCTGTACATAGCCTTGATTGCACTGAAGAAGCTCTGCATATCATGACTGTCAACAAATTGCTGGATTTCTTTTGCCTTCTCTTCCCACCATTTGGTTTTGATTTCTCAGATCTCCCTCTGGACTTCAACTTTAAGTCACTGAAAAGTTCCCAGCTTCTAACTAGATATAGAAAACTTTTCTCTTCCAGTTGAGACAGGGTTTGATCTCAGCATTGTTTTCATCAAACCAGTCCTGATAGCATCAGGTGATAAAGCCAATTGATTCTGTGCAAGCCTCATGGGTGGTCTTTTTTAGAGCTTGCCAACCTTCCTCAAAACAAGAGTTATGATTTTCAATTCTAAGATTGACGAGTTTCTTGCTTTGATGTTTTTGGAGGGCTTTGCAGTACTTAGGGGTTTGAAGACATTTAATGTACTGTCTTCAAACTAATTTGGGTTGCGTTCAATGTTTCAACACAACCCTGATGGACATGAATGATGTCACTAAATGATGATCAGTCCAGCAGTCATCGTCTCTTCTCATGACGTGTGATATGGACGTCTTTTAGATCACATGCTCTTATGATGATGTAGTTGAAGAAGTGCCATTTTTTAAAGTGGGGATGTAGCCATGTTGTTTGTACCTGTCATATTGTCTTAAAATGGTACTAAGTAAAAGGATGATGTTGGAGTTGTCCTTGTCCACTCCTACCTTCGTACTGGTGCCCCTCTGTATATTAAGTGTAGTCCCAGGCAACTCTTGCATTGAAGTCTCCTAGGAGGATGTTTTTTTCCTCTTTCAGGATGATAGCCATGATTTCATCAAGGTCAGCATAAAACTGTTCTTTCAGTTCTTCCTTGGCATCAAGCATTGGGGCATATGCACTGAAAATGGTAGCAAATAAATTGTTGGTCAGTAGGAGGAGGAGAGTCCTCCTTGTTATGCTTGAATGCTTGTTAATGACAACAGGGAATTTAGTCAATCTCATTCTTAATGGTGAAATCAGTGTCATGTATTTGCCTGTTGTTTGTAGGTTTCCCTTTCTGGAAGAATGTATAGCTACCTGCCTCCTCCCTCAGTTGGCCTTCGTCCGCATATCTGGTCTTGCTGAGAGCAGTGATATCGATGTCATATCATGAGAGTGAACAATAGCTGTTCCGCATTCAGGTCTGCCACTGTTCAGGTCATCTAGTAGGGTTTTTACATTCCAGGATGCAAAAGTCATTTTTGTGTTTTGACCACAATTAGAGTGATCCCTCTGGAAGTGGATATCCAGTTGGGGAAGGTAAAGTGGAACAGCCTATATTTGGGGCATCTTTTCTAGCCCCCTTCCCACATAGGGTGAGCAGAGCGGATCCTAAAAAGGACAGTTCAGTCATGATCGCAGCTGTTGATCACCCTCCTGTTCTATATCAAGTGTGAATCTACCATCACATGACTGCTACTTGTGTGCGGATCTGTAATTAGGGACTCCCAGCAATCACGTCATCTGTCTTCATTGTCACTTGTCTATGGGCATAGGACTTTTTAGAAGTTATAGGTAGTGATATTGATTATTGTAATAGATGTTGGACCCAAAGCCAATCTTAGGGGAGTTCAGGACCCAGGGCAAATCAGCCTGTGCAGGGCCCCCTTAACACTGTCCAGGGCCCATGGGATCCCTGCAAAGGCAGGGCACGGGCTGAGTTCTCCCCTGCGCCCGTGGGACAGGTTTCCACACTTCTTCCATGGCACAGGGCAGAGCTTCCAGCACGAGGCAAGCCCCATGGTAGGGGCTACAGCTGCTCTACTCAGTTCTGCAGAGTCCCCCAAAGCCTGGGACTCAGGGCAGTCACCCGAATTTGCTATACCCTAGGGATGGCCCTGGTTGGACCAGCAGGAGAAGTTTGCATGTGACTTCTTTTACATGAGGAAGCTTATTGTGCTTTGACAACTGTGCGGATCTTGGCAGAGGACAAACCTGTGTCCAGTGGCAACGAGACCCAAGAGAACTAGTAATACTTTTCTGTTGCAGCCATCTTCCACCTTTGTACCTGTTGAGAAGTGTGCCTTCTGAATCTTCTTGCTTCACCATTGAGATCTTTGTGTTGTGTTGGACTGCTTCTCATCTGATACCTCTCCTTTGACTTTACTACCACGGGTGACCCCACCAGGAGTACAAGACTCCTGATGGTGTTGCTCTTAGGGTCATTGGTACACACAAACCTCTCCACCCTGTCAAGGTGGCAGCCCATGGAGAAGAATCCATGTTCTCTATCTTGTGAACAGCTATAAAGTGAAACTAAAAGTCACTACCAAAGCAATTGTATTTTCAGTTTTTTGACTGAAACTGTCAGTTCAAGATGATTAAAAAAATAAGACACAGCCCAGGCCACGAGCTTAAGTCCAGTTCCACTCCCCCGCAGACCAGCTCACCCAGATTGGGTACGAGCCCACAGGTAGGCCTAACTGAACTTCCTGAAAGTTCTCACAGACAAAAGAGGAAGCAAGTTCTAGAGTAAAAGATTACTAAGAACACTATACCCTAATTTTCCCAAAGTTTGAGAATTATCAGCCAGTCAATTTAGTTTAAGGAGCACAGGTGCCATATGTTTCATCAAAGAAGAGTCACTAAATAGATGGACCATTGCATTCAACGGTAGCTAAGCTTCCAAAAGGTCTTTCATACCATTCCACTATAAAGTCTGAATCATAGGTATGGAATATTGCATTGGTACCTGTGCATCAAACTCATCAGGGCAACTTTCTCAGCAAGCAAAGGTAAAAAAGTATTTTTGACCAGTCCTGTGACCTGGGGATACAGGAAGACCTGAGAATCCAATGGGACTCATAAACTAGCATCATCCCCACTTAAGAAAAGAAAATTTTAAAAGGATAGGCACATGTCCTTGATCTTCAGGGAGCTGGATATTCACTATCCCAGCTGGCAGCACCATTGTGTTGGCCTGAATGAATTTAAGACAACTAGATCTATACAGGGCTCAGACTTGATTAGAGTCCAAGGAAATAAAAATTCTCTAATTTTCTTTCACTATCAGAGATTTTAATTAGAGACTGGGTTGCAGAGGCAGGGACTGAATACAGATTAGGGTCAAGTTACAAACTGCAGCTGAGTTTCTAGGCTAAACCTAAGCAAGCCTTTAGCTTCAGGTTCAAGACTGCAAAAACATAATTTCAGCCAAAAATCACTCAAGATCACTTGACATCCCAGAATATCCACCAGTTTGAACTCTTAAAATCTTGTAAGATCACTTCTTGGGTCAAAAAAATATCATGGGAATAGCTGCTTTTATGAGAGATTGGCCACAGTCATATCAGAACTAATCAATAAGCTTTGCTGTATTTGGGTCCAGGTGTGCTACAAATCTATAGGGATTTTTTCAGGACTTTTCCTCCCTCTTCTTCTTCTCAAGGAAATGATTTATGACTTGAGATTAGGTTTGCTGCTTTGTAATCCATACTTTCTACATTTGTGAAGCTCTCAGCTCATGTCTTCTAAACATATTTGCTTGGCTGTGTTCTCTATTCTGTTTGCTTGACTGTGTTCAACCTAGAAGCCATGTGGCCATAAAGATTCTAAATGGCAAATCATTATAAGTAATCATTCAAAGGAAAAATCGTATTTAAAGTCAGGCTATTTTATTTTACCATACAATATGATAGCAAAAATATAAATAAGAATAAAAAATAAATCTGAAATTATCTTGACTTGTTTAAAGAATTCTTTGAAGCTAAATTAAACTCTACCAGAATGCTTCTATTCTTAGTAACTCTTGGCTACCTGGGGAAAAAGAGGGAAATCATAGTTACTGTATCCATTGTTCCTTAGTCATTTTCCATTATTTTACAGAAAAAGAAAGACGAGATTGGCTTCAAATTTTAGCTCTATCAATCTCAGGGGATTAGTTTCATATTCACTTAGTTTTCTCTAAAGCTTCCTAGTTTATACTTATTTTTGAAGAAAAAGCTAAACTGAAAGTTGAAAGCCATTAGCAATAACTCACTTAGATTTTAACTCATTCTGATGTTTACTTATTTTGATTTTAATGTACTATGATGTTCTGATGCAGTTTGTTGGCATATCTCCATGAATGCAAGAGCTGACTTGTTCTTATTTAGTACATGGCAGGAGAAAATACAGAATATCTGTGCCCACCAAACAACCGGTTTCCTTAAGATTTAGTCTATCCATTTAATTTTTATTGACAAAGATCTAGGCTACCTCACTGGGAAATTTACTGCCTTGGATTTTAACTTATTTTGATATAAATGTGTTCAGAGTCTAACACACTCCAGGGTTTCTTGAGAGTCTTTGCAGCTCAGAGTCAAAGTGACCATAAATTTCTTTAAATCTGGTACAACTGCAAAGGACTGCAGCACCTAGAAATCTGTCATGTATCAAAAACTCACTCTGACATAGACTGTGTTTGATTTTAGCCTCTCTGATGCCTCTTTACCCAAGTGACACTGCTTGGAATACATTGTGTCACTACATCAAGTCAGTGAGCAGTCAAAATGAGAGATCCATCTCCCATTTGGCATGATCTGAATCGGTTCTCAGCACAACAAGAGAAGAGTCTGTAAAACAACAGGATGGATCAATTCACCGCATGAATGCTTGTTGTTCTTCAAAATGGCATCGAGTGAACAAATTGAATCTAGTTAGCACTATGGCAGCAAGACATGCTGATCAGAAGTTATTCTGCATTGTGGGAAGTTCTGACATTAGCAAGAAGTAAACTTCATGTAACAAAAAGTGAAAGACAAGTTACTCTTGTCCTTACTAACAGAACCTCAGTAGGACTTAAGAGTGCATGGGACTACTCAGCATATGTAAGGGTCCTGTTGAAGTGACATGCACACAGTACACTCAGCAGCACACGAGGGTGTGGGGTGGGGGCAGGTCAGGTAAAGTTATTTCCCTGGCGGTCCGATAGAAACATACAACCTGTCACAATCATCACTAAGCAAAATGCTGAAGTTGCCCCAAGGAAGTCATTGGGTCTATTCATGCTTTGATCCCTAGTTTCTCAGTACAGAAGGAATAAACAGACTTATCTAGATTTACTTCCTATATAAAACAGAGTACAGAATGTCACCTTATTATCTCTACATTGAACACAGTTACTTGTGTTTGACTGAAGCAGATCTTCCACAGAGGCAGCCAGTCATCATTTGAAATCATCGAATGGAGACTCTACTGCTTTTATTGGTATTTTGTTCCAATGGTTAATTACATTCATTGCTAAAATGTGTACCTTATTTCTTATTTGAATTTTCTAGCTTCAGCTTCCAGTCATTGGTTCTTGTTATGCTTTTGTCTGCCAAATTAAAGTATTCTTGACTTTATTACCCAGTATTTTCTCCCTAAGAAGGTACCTATATGCTGCAATAAAATCACCTCTCCATCTTTCTTTGATAAGCTGCACAAACTGAACTCATAAAGTCTCCCCTTGGAGGACATTTCTCCAACTCTGAAATAATTTCTCATTCTTTCCTGCACTCTCTGAAATTTTACAAAATCCTTTAAAAATTTAGGTACCAGACATGTATACTAGGGCTGTGAGAAATGGCATGGTTCCATGTTTTTACTTCAGTTTTGAGGTTTGGACAGAACAGTATTTTGTACCAAATTTCGAGTCGAAACACCCTCACTATTTTGATGTTTCACTCTACCATTGGGCTGGGAAAATAAACTCAGCCCAGCTGGGCTGAGTTTCCCCAGCCCATTCATGGGGCTAGTGTTGGGCACTCAGCCCAGCTGGACTGAGATCCTTTCCCCAGCCCGATTCCCAACCCCAGTGCAATGGGCTGACTTCCCATCCCCGGCCCGATGTAGCACGGGGAATGGGAACTCAGCCCAGCTGGGCTGAATTCTCATCCCCAGCCTGATCATAGGGTTGGGGAGGGGAACTGAGCCTGGGCTCAGTTCCCTTCCCCTGCCTGTGACTGGCTTCCTGCAGACCGGCAGAAGGAGATGGGAAGAGCCAGGGCTGCACTCCTGGCTGCTGCTGCTGGGAGCATAGCCCTGGTTCTCCCATCTCCCATCACCTCACTGCTGGCTGCTTCGAAACTCGACATGTTTCAACTAGCTTCATTTTGTTTTGAGGCTGTTTCAAAACCCTTTGTTTTGATTTGGTTTTGCTGTTTCAAGCTTGAAATGAGTCAAACCAGTGTCAAATTGAAATAGCCGACAAAATTTCGCACAGCCCTAATGTATGCTGTGTTCCCACAAGGGCCAAATCAATGCCATACATCAGTGCTTCCCAATCAAGGTGCCAGGGCACCCCAGGGCATCTCCAAATCTTTTGAAGGATACCTCAGAGTGTGAAGAGATAAGCAAAGTATGAGGAGATACGCAGAAAAGTGCAGGCTTAGGCTTGTCCCTGGCTGGCTAATCCCCCATCCCCACAAGTTGGCCCTTCTGCAAGGAGGTAAGTCCTGAAATATATAAATTATTTTTTTTAAAATTGGGAGCCATTCAATTCGCAGAAGTTATGGAGGGGATGCCTCAAGCCCAATGAGCAGTGGCATGAAGCCAACAAGGTGTACTTTGAGTCCAAAAAGGTTTAGAAACACTGCCATATATAGAGGTACCATCACCTTACTCCTGTTCTCAACTCCTGTTTTATGCATCCATGATTCACAATGAACATGTCTACATGAGCTGTTTACTGTGGAGTTGCTTAATTAGCTCTGCAGCAAATGTCTTGGTGTCTACCATGCAGGGGCATTAAGCTAGAGTAAAGTAATGAATTCCCAGGAGTTTTTTACCTCACAGCACTGCACACTGTGGACACTAACATGGTTGACTGGGACACAAGGGTGCTTCAGTTCAGGGGCTGCCTGCTCCTTAGCCAACACCGGAGCACTCTCATGACCCAGCCAGCCCCTCTGCAGCATGTTTAGCTGGGTAAGAGCAGCCCCCAGGCTGGCAGGCTGACTCTATGGGGCTGCTCTGACCTAGCTCAATGTGCTGCCATCCCAAGTGCACATTCAAATGGCATTCCTGAGGGCAATAAACTCCAGTGTGATATATGCCAAGAGTTTATTGCTCTGCATTAATTGCACATGTAGATGTGCCCAATAGTTCTTTTTCCAAAGCATCACACCGGGAAGCCATGTTTAGTTGCTTGTTATGACTGTAGCTCCTAGTCATAGGATACAGTTCCCCATTCTGTACCTATAGCTTGCATTCCTTTTCCCTGGATGTCTGACTTTATACTTGGCTGCATTAAGATGCATTTTGTATATGACCCAGATAACCTGCATGACTGCCATGTCCTCAACATTATTTACCATTCTGGCAGCACTCTTGTCATGTTTTTTATATTTACTTCTAAATCACTGAAGAGCTTTCAGTCTACTACTGATCCTATTTGAACCTGACAAGAAATAGCCTTATGTTACTTGCTATCCAAGATAGCATGCTTTAATACTTTAATAACTCAATCTTAAATTAGCTTTCCCATTATTTTGCCCAGGATAGATATCAGACCAACCAGCTTATACTAAAGTCTTCTCACTTGTATTTGATATTGCAATGTTAACACTCTTACTGTCTTCTGGAATTTTTCCTAAGATCTGAAATGTATTAAAAATGAACATTAATGAGTCAGAAGTATCCTCAGCCAGCTCTTTTAGTACTCCTTGGTGCAAGATATCTATATGTGCTGATTTTGAAATATTCATTACTTGTCAATGTGGGGTAAAATCATCTTTGGCTATTACCATACTGGAATATATCATCTTCACATAATAAAAGTATGTCATCCTGCTTCTTTCCAAATTGAAGCAAAAATATTTCTCATGTCTATTTATGCCTGTGTTTAGTGACTTTGTTAAATCAGGACCATAGCTACCAAGGTGACAGACATCTGTGATACACCATCACTAGAAACAATATTTAAATAGAACAGAAAAAATCATACAGTTGGGTCCTCCAGGGCTATACAGGCCAACCCTCTGCATCACTGTATTAATAAAATATAGACAAGTGTGTGTGTTTTGCTGGGGGCGGGGGAAAGGGGAACACAACCAGAATTCTGTATGCCTGCAACCAGAATAACGGAATTAGACCTGCTCGTGTTTTTGATGACTGTACTGGTAGTAGTTCACCAACAGAGTATACAAAATGTGGTTGCAGCTTTTCTTCTTCAAGGTGTAATGGGCAGCAGAAAAGGTAGCAACATTTACATGTCCTGCACATTCATAGTCTGCCTAAGGTTACTGTCTGTGGCACTGGCCACTGCAGAATGAAGAGGTGAATAAAATGCAATCTCTGACATCAATAAGGAGTAATCAGCTTTGGCTTGTAAGCAACAAATCATGCCAGGCAAACCTGATGGCTGTTCTTTTGTTGTATGGTTGAGTTGTTTCAATTCCAAGACTTTTTGTTGGAAAAATGAACCTTTTTCTATCTTTTTATAGTGAAGGTCAAAATACCAGATGTTCAGGCTGTGACACATCAGAACTAGAAAGAGGCTAATAAATTCAGGAAAGAGCAACAAAAATAGCTGAAAAGGCTGGAGGGACTGGCTTCAGGGGAAACAGTGAAAGAGCTAACTATGTTAAAAATATATAAATGATTGCAGCAGTATTGTAGTGTAGACATGCTCA
Source organism: Caiman crocodilus (assembly GCA_030014935.1). Classification (NCBI taxonomy): domain Eukaryota; kingdom Metazoa; phylum Chordata; order Crocodylia; family Alligatoridae; genus Caiman; species Caiman crocodilus. The sequence continues at coordinate 9,638,699 of JAGPOW010003310.1, forward strand.
GGAACTGCACAGGCAATAATGTACAGTAAAAGCTGTGTTTATCCAGCGCCCATGGGGAATGGGGAGTACCGGTTAATCAAATACGCTGGTTAACTGAGAAGTGTTTTTGACTGTTTGGGCCGCTGCCCCTCCCACCACGTCTGGTGTGCCAGGGGACAGGGAATGGGGCCCTGCGCAGGCTGCTTCGCCCCGGGCTGTGGTCCAAAGTTGGCAAAGTGGGACTTGGCGAAACTGGAAGTGCCACAGTGGGACTTCCGGTTTTGCTTTTGCCGTGTCGATTGGTGTGCCAGTTAATAGAGCATGCCGATTAATTAAGTGCTGAATAGCACAGCTGTTGCTGTATTTTGAAATAAATATTGTAATCAAAGTTCCTGAGCATTTTATGGATCTGCGCTGTTGAGCAGCCCCCTATGCTCATCAATATCTGGTAAATGGCCCAGGATGTGATCCAGTAAAGTTCTAAAATATTATGCAAAAGATTTGGGGAAAACACTATTCTCAGATCTTCACAGTGGATCACAGCTTGGATTTAATAGCAATGGAAGCTCAGCACAATGGATGATTTCCTGTTCAAAATGCCATGTGGGGGTTGTAATCCTATTCCCCATCAC
>JAGPOW010003310.1:9660216-9696521 GCA_030014935.1 Caiman crocodilus
CATCTACCCTGAGCGCCAATGTCAGCTTGCAGGGACGCGTAGCTTTCCTTGACATAGAGAACTACACCCTTACTCCTTTTGTCCACTCGATCTCTCCTGTACAGTATATAGCCGTCTATATCTGTGGCCCAGTCATGGGTGGAGTCCCACCAGGTCTCTGTTATCCCTATGACATCGTAATTATTTGTGTTAAGCAGGAGGACAAGTTCCTTCTGTTTATTCCTCAAGCGGGGCCAGTCAGAGTCGCTGTCCCCAACCCTGTCCCCTCTCCCATTGTTGATGGGTAATTGGCTTGTACTGGTATAACTCTCCCATGCATCCACACAGGGAGTTTCCATTCATAAAAATATAGCAGTACCATTATGATAATATAATTATGCCAGTAATTATGTAGTAATTATATACAGTAGCTTAATGTAAGCTCCCTGTGTGGACACACGGGGGAGTTATACCAGTATAATTATCCCAGTATTATTATACTGGTATATTTTTGCCAGTAAAATTTTCCTATGAAGATAAATTGAAGAAACCCACCCCCCCACTAATTGTCATCTGACTTGTAATAAAATGGAAAGAGTCAGCAAGTCTTTAGTAATGTAGGAATGTTCTCTAGCATAGTCATCTCCCTGAGTAGGGGTCAGAGAAGCATTTTCATAGAATCATAGAAAATTAGGGTTGGAAAGGACCTCAGAAGGTCATCTAGTCCAACCGCCTACTCAAAGCAGGCCCATCCCAAACTAGATCACCCCAGCCAAGACTTTGACTAGCAGGGCCTTAAAAGCCTTCAAGGATGGAGATTCCACTACCTCTCTGGGTAACCCGTTCCAGTATTTTACTACCCTCCTAGTGAGAAAATCCTTCCTAATATCTAACCTAAACTTCCCTTGCTGCAATTTGAGACCATAGCTCCTTGTTCTATCATCTACCTCCTCTAAGAACAATCTAGATTCATTGTCTTTTGAATCCCTCTTCAGGTAGCTGAAGACTGCTATTAAATACTCCCTCAGTCTTCTCTTCCCTAGGCTAAGTAAGTCGAGTTCCCTCAGCCTCTCCTCCCAAGTCATGTGCACCAGCCCCCTCACCATTTTTTTTTGCCCTCTACTGGACACACTCCAATTTGTCCACATCCTTTCTGTAGTGAGGGGTCCAAAACTGGACACAGTACTCCAGATGTAGCCTCCCCATTGCAGAATAGAGGGGAATAATTACTTCCCTTGACCTGCTGGCAGCAACACGTACCAATGAAGTCCATTATCCATTTTGGCAACAAAGGCACACTTCTGGCTCATATTCAGCTTATTGTCCACTGTAGCCCCCAGGTCCTTTTCTGCAGAGCTGCTGCCCAGCCAGTCGGGCCCCAGCCGGTACCGGTGCATGGGATTGCTCCATCCTAAGTGCAGGACTTTGCACTTGCCCTTGTTAAACCTCATGAGATTCCCTTTGGTCCAATCCTCCAATTTGTCTAGTCTCTCTGAGTCCTAGCCCTAACATCCAGCATATCTACTACTGCCAGCTTGGTGTCATCTGCAAACTTACTAAGGGTGCACTCTATACCATCTTCCAGGTGGTTGATGAAGACATTGAATGAAACTGGCCCCAGGACAGACCCCTGGGGCACTCCACTTGATACCAGCTGCCAACTAGGCATCGAGCCATTGATTACTACTCTGAGCCTGATGCTCCAGGCAGTTTTCTATCCACCTTACAGTCCACATTACTTTGGAAAATATATTATCATTGTTATTTCTATTCAATTATGAGTCACACCTAATACCTGTGTTTTGTTTCTCTGCTTTTGAAGATCCTGTCATAGTCAGGGCATCCTTTGCAGTAAGGATTCACACTTCATTGTATTTCCTGCACCTTGCCTTTATATAATTTTAGCTTGAAACTTCACCCCAAAGTGTTTTTCTACAGTTTATTTATAGGCTGGTGGCAGAAGCTTCTTGGCTGTATTTTGCTTCTCTAAGCAAAACAAGAACTTGCTCCTCAAATTGTTGCTGCATATGGAAGGTTTGAGAGGTATTCATGAAAGGGTACTATCTAGTTATTGGTATAGTACAATATAAAGCTCCCTTTGCTCATCATTTGCTTTGGACAGGAGCTCTTGTCAGATCACCTTAATGTATTCTGTTTGATACATGGTTAGAAGCACTTGAAGACTGGCTGGCTGGCAAGATTTGCAGGCTTGCTCAGGAGTTTAAATAGACACTGTAGGCTGAACGGCACTGTGTCTCTGACAGCTTATAATATCAGACCATGCTGCATACAGTACATAAGCATGATGCATTCTACTGGGTATAGCATATAATACTGCCATGTGGTATCACTATGCCAGGACCCACAGTGTGTTATCAGTCAGAGTCAAAACTTTAGCAGAAATAGACAGTATGAGAACTGGCCCTGACCCTAGGGGAGCCATCAGCCAGACCAGGAAAAAATGAAAGGAAAAAATGAACTTTTCTTCTGAATTACTCTTATTGAAGGTGTATCAAAAGCAGACACCATGTGCCCCCTATGAAGCAGACAACAGTGCTGAAAACAGCACAGAAAGAAAGATGATCAAGGTGCGTACTTCCAGAAGGTAGTATAGAGAAAAGCTGTTTGGGCCCTTGTTTCATTTCTCTAAACTTTCTGGGGAAAACCCTACTTCTTAAAAGAACTGAAGATTTCCATTAAACAGAGACCAAAACAACCTGTAAAACCCTGCTGAGAAATGCCTGTTGCACTTTATTCCTGTTTCTTCTTTCTGACAAAACAGTCAGTTTGAAGTCCTGTGGCCAAATGGTTGGAGAAAGATTTGAAACATAGATTTCTAATCTGATCTCAGCTGCTGCTGATCTGATTACAGCCAGACACTTGACCTCCAGCCTGAAATGCTGGTGAGAACAGATCTGCAGTTATTCCTCTTGAATAAATATGTGGACAACAAAACAAACAATAAAAGACTAGTCTGCATATACCAAGCTGAAGAATAAAAAGGATAAAGAAATAAAAAACATTGTACTCAGCTCTTCTTTTGTTACATATCCCTGAGCTGTCAAACTTGTATACACCCTAGTATCTGGTAACATACAATACAAGAATGACAGTCTTCCAGTAAACAGGGGTGTCACCAGTAAATCTGTAGATGATTGAGAAGGCTGATTTGAGATCCACGTTTGACTTCAGACAGTTAAACACCATATTTACAAGATGACACTGATTATAAGATTTTTAGATAATTAGATTCTATATGTGGAAAAATTGTAAATTTGATATACCAGGTATTGAATGTAATTATTAATGTTGTGTCTTGAATTTGTCCCCTTTGCTGCTACAGCAGGGAAAACAAATCTGGGGGTCTCATAGCCTCTTGTCCCCCCATAGCTGGGGCAAGGGCTAGGGCTCTCTGGTGGCAGAAGCATTAACCAGTGCTCCTGCTCTCCATTCCCATCATCCCTGGTTTCATCCTCCATGCCTTGGTCTCAAGTGATAGAATGGAGAGAATGGGAATGTACCTGGTCCTCAAGGTAGTCCATTGCGCAGGTTAAGGAGAGTCCAACCACACGTCTCTGCAGGGCCCCTCCTCTCCTATACCTTTCCCATACCCCTCCAGATGAGGTGTTTTGTAGCAGATATTGACAGGTTTTCCTTCAAGCCTCATACCATAGTCTCTCTGGGCAGGTTTTTAAAAACACCATTTAGAGCCCTTTAGTTTAGGGCCCTTTAAACCCCCATGCCATGCACACACAGACTTACCTGCCTCTCTGGCAGCGGGGAGGGGAGGGTGAGCTGCCAGCAAATGGAACAGTCCCTGGGCTGTGGGGGGGAACCTGTGCTTCCCTTTGCAGCAGCAGCACCCCCAACCCAGGAGGCTCCCACCCACAGGCACCTGGTTTGAGCGGTCCCAGGGGGCACTGCAGCTGTGGAGGGAAGCACTGGGCCTCCATACAGCTCAAGCATGCAAGCAGGCTCCAAGGGGGGGGAGTCAGGCTCACTGCTTTTCTTGGGCAAATCCTGCCTTCCCAGGCTGCTGCAGGGTTTCCTGCAGAGCCCCTGAGCTACATGGAGCTGGGTGGTTCGCTCCACAGCTGTAGGGGCAGCAAACTAAAACTCCTTCAAGGCGTTTTAGTTGGCTGTGCCCCAAGTCATTTAAGGTGCATTATGCCAATGAATTTCTGACAGCAGCTGGAATTAATGTGCATACAAACACCAACACCATAAAAGCAGTGCAAAAGCATTTAGCTCACTTTAAAGTGTCTTGGACACATGCCCGTCATTTCATGTAAACACGGCCTCTTATTTTACTTTCCCCCTTGTCTCTGGCATTGCCCCTTTAAGGAATGCCAGACCCCATTCCAAAGTGTTGCCCTATTACGGGTGACCAGTCCAAACATACAAACAAAACCTGGGCTTTTCTTGCCCATTCTGAGAGTCAATCCAACCAGCATAGTAGTCCTTCTGGAAGCCTGAGGGGCCTTGCTGCCACAGGCCTTCTCTTTCTCCTGGTTCTTCCTGAGCCTTGTTACTTGGCTCTGGCTACTCTCCTCCTGGTTCCCTGGGTGCTAACCAGCTGAGGACAGCCCGACTACTCAAGTCCCTCAGGCCAAGCTGCTTGCCACCTGCTGTGTCTCCTGTCCAGTGAGGGAAGGGGTTTCTGGCATGGCTCCTATCTGGAGCTTCCCTGGTGCTTCCCCTCCCCCCCAGCAGCTTCAAGTGTGGTAAGTGCAGCCCCACCAGACAATCCAGGACCATTGCCTGCACCCCCCTGCACAATAACTGTCTCATGGCTGCTGTGTGCCACGTTCCCCCAGCTGTTCCCTGTTCTTTGACTGGCCCAGTCATCTTCCTGGTTTGCAACCTGGGTAGGCAGGCTGAGATGGGCTTTTCTGGATGCTGTGTTGCCCTGTAGTATCCTATGCCTGAGTCCCTGCTGCATTCCAGGCCAGTCTTTCTCTGGGCTTAACAACATAGGCAATAACTCCCTGGGTTCTTCTGCACCACAGAGCTCAGTAGAAAATATAAGCAATCCAATATTAGCTTCAAGGCCTGGGTTAATGCACACCACAGAGCACAACAGAAAATACAAATAGTCCACAAGAAACACCCACAAGCATGGGTTAGTTCTCAGCCTGTACTCTCCTTTCTTTCATGTAGAGACCTGCCTCTGCACACCAACAGTTCCCCCTTCAGGTATTCTCACTCACCTTCTCTTCCTGTCCCCTTTTATTTCTGGGTCAGCCAATCATCTTCCCCTCATTTATGATTGACTGAGCCAGCTGCAGCCCCTGAGGCATGCAGCTCGTTAACCGCAAACTTGCTCCCCTCCTGGAGTGGAGCCCAAGGTACACTCTTCCATTTTTTCAACCACTCCTCCTCTTCTCTGGAGAAGAAGTCTGCATTTTTATGGGCAGTTCCTGGATGGTGGCATATTTCAAAGTTGAAAGGCTGTAGAGCTAAGTACCACCGCATTAGCGGAGAATTGGTCTGCCTCATGGCATGTAGCCATTCTAAGGGAGCATGACTGGTGACTAATCAGAAGTGGGTCCCCAAGAGACAATACCAAAGAGTCTCTATACATTCTTTAAATTCTTTCCCCATGTCCAGGGAACATAGGACTGGGTCACTGTACAGTAAATGTTTTATCTCTCCAAATGCCCTTGCACACACCAGTGAGCATTGAACCTGTGGGGGGACCTTCTTTTTTAGGAGATCAGTTAGGGAGGTTGTGAGGGCTGTGAACTGGGGAATAAACCACCGATAATAGCTAGGAAGAATTTTACCTGTCTTTTTGTTGCAGATACCAAGGATTGCACCAAGACCTGTACTTTGTCTATCAAAGGCTGAGTCTTGCTGCTGCCCAGGATATACCCAAAGTACTTGGACTCAGTCTTGCCTAGGTGGCACTTGGTCGGGTTGACCAGAAGTCTCGCTACGCAGATCAACTGTAGGACTGTCCTTTCTCTTTGAATGTGGTCTGTCTATGTATTGGTGGATATTACAATGTCATCTAAATAGGCAGCCACATATGCCTAGTGCAGCCAGAGTAATCTATTCATCAATTGCTGGAATGTCGCTGGGGCACTATAGAGTCCAAAGGAGAGAAGTGATATAGCCCCCATGGGGTGGTGAAGGTCATAATTTCTTGGGATGTGGGGGCTGAGGGAATCTGCCAGTACCCCTTTGCTAGGTCCAAGGTGGATATATATTTGGCGCAAACAATTCTACCAATTCATCTATCCGAGGCAAGGTACACATCACATTTTGAAATCACTTGACCGTGTGGAAGTCTGTAGAACCTGACAGTGCAGGCAGGCTTCTGGATCAGTACAATAGGGCTATTTTATTTACTCATAGATTTTTCTATTGCCCTTGGGTGTAGCATTTTTGTCACTTGCCCAACACATCATAGCACTTTGAACAGCCCTTGCTGTTTTGCCAATAGTTTACTTTCCAGTGAGGGCAGCAAGCATGGCCGATGGGTAGGAGGGGCATGGGGGGCACGTGCCCCCTCCTCCCCCCCAAGATTGGCCACTGTTGAAGCTGCCCCTGGCTTCTGCAGGCAATCACCACTCAACACCCACCCTCCCTCCCATGCTGTCAACATGGCCTTCAGCATCTGTGGGTGGTCCCCGCTCACCACCCCTGCCCCCTGCTGCCAAAACCACCGCCAGCATCTGTGGGTGGTCCCTGCTTGCCTCTCACCACCAACGATATCGCCACCAGTGGCTGTGAGTGGTCCCCACTTACCACTGTTGACACTAACACCACTTGCCGCCACTGACACAGATGACAGTGGCTTCAGGCAGTCCCTGCTCACTACTCACTGCCATGGTGCCCCCCACAGTCTCAGGAGGCACCAGTCATTCACAAGAGTAGCACTCAGTCTCCCAGCTGATATATCCGCAGTCAGGCCCCCTTATTAGAATGTTGTTCTTGCCTGTGGTGGGCAGATTAAAGGTTTCCCTTTGCGAGCCCCCACCAAATCCCAGGAAGGTAGAAGCTAGTAGATTATGACCTCTGGCATCAAACAGAAATCTTCATCTCCACCTGCAGCAGTTCGTCTGGAAAATAGATATGGAGCCCTAGCAACAGAGGGCAGGAGCACATTCCACTGGTGGAGAAGGACAGGCCAGGCCTTCGCAAGGTGGGAAGGATTGAGACCACCACCACCAAGAAGAAGTGACAAGTGGTGGTGGTTGGAGACTCCCTTCTGCAGGGGACAGAGGGTCCATCTGATGACCTCACCTGTTCCCTTGGGAGCTCTTTTGCTTGACTGGAGCCTGGATCCAAGATGTCATGGAGGGATTACCAAGACTCATCCAGCCCTCTGACTACTCTGAGTCAGCCCCCGGATCATGTTGCATATCCATGTGGGCACCAGTGACACTGCCAGGGGAAGACCCTGAGCAGATCAAAAGTGACTACAGGGCTCTAGCTGCAAGGGTGAAGGGAACAGGGACTCAGGTGGTGTTCTCTTTGATCCCTCTGGTCAAGGGAAAGGGCCCAGGCAGGAGTGGGTGCATCCTGCAAATCAATGCCTGGCTGCACAGGTGGTGTCACCAGCAGAGCTTTGGCTTCTTTCCCCATGGGATGATGTTCCTAAGAAGAAGGATTGCAGCAAAAAGAAAAGATCCACCTGACGAAGAGAAGGAAGAGCATCTTTGCAGACAGGCTTGCTAACCTAGTGAGGAGGGTTTTAAACTAGGTTTACCAGGGGATAGAGACCAAAGCCCTGAGGTAAGTGGGAAGTGGGTGACCTGGAGCAAGAGCAAGCAGGAAGGGGCAACAGGGGAGGTGTTCCCATTCTTCCTAATTCTGAGAAATTGGGGCAATCAACTAGTTATCTCAGGTGCCTGTACACAAATGCATGGAGCCTTGAAAACAAGCAGGAAGAAAAGGAAGGCCTTGCACAGTCATGGAACTAAGATGTGATTAGAATAACAGAGACTTTATGGGATATCTTGTATGACTGGAGCACTGTCACAGATGGGTATAAACTGTTCAGGAAGGAAAGCCAGGGGAGAAGAGAAGGAGCAAGTGCACTTTATATAAAAGAGCCATATAATTGCTCAGAGCTCCAGTATGAAACTGGAGACAGGGATGTTGAGAATCTCTGAGTTAGGGTCAGAGGAGACAGCAACAAGGGTGATGTCATGGTGGGGGTCTGCTATAGACTACCAGACCAGGAAGAAGTGGTGGATGAGGATTTCTTCAAACAGCTAGCAGAAGTTTCCCAATCACAGGCCCTGGTTCTCATGGGGGACTTAAATCATCCTGAAATCTGCTGAGAGGTCAATGTAGCAGTGCACAGGCAATCCAGGACGTTTTTGGAGAGTGTTGGGAACAACTTCATGGTGCAGCAACTTCTTGACCTGCTGCTAACAACCAAGGAAGATTTGGTGGGGAACGTACTAGTAGATGGCAATGTGGGAAGCAGCAACCATGATATGATTGAGTTCAGGATCCTGAAGAAAGGAAGGAAGGAGAAAAGCAGAGTAAGGACCCTGGACTTTAGAAAAGCAGACTTTGACTTGCTCAAGGAACTCATAGGTAGGATCCCCAGGGAAGCCATTCTGAAGGGAAGAGGAGTCCAGGAGAGCTGGCTGTACAAGAAGCCATTCGAACAGAGTATCAACCAGGGGGACTAGCACCAACGGGGCTTTAGGACTGAGCCAAGGTGCTACTAACTGGCATTCAGGGCATGAGGCACACTACTTCTTGATCTCGTCATACACTCTGAGCCAGAAGAATCTTGCCAGCACCCAATTCTGGGTTTTCTCCTACCCCACGTATTCTCCCCAGAGTACATCATGGGCCAATCTTAGGACCTACTTCTGGCAATGCCAGGGCATCAACAGCTGGGACTGCCAAGTTCCCATGACCCAATCTTTGGTCATTCAAACTAGAAGGTCCCCCTATAGTTCAAAATGTGGGTCCTGGATGGTCAGGCAGAGGCAGAGGATGGCTTTGTTAGCTTTAACCAACTGTACATATAACCTTGCATACATGGGATGCTCCAGTTTGTCCTACAAGAAATCCTGCCTTGTTTCCAATTGAGCCAGTTCCTGCTTGATGCTGAGTGCAGAGGAGCCCCAGCACATTACCCCCTTTCCCCTCTGGGCAATCTAAATTACATTGGACTGCAATGCCTTTCCCTGAGCTGTTTTGTTGCCCAAGGAAGGCTTCTAACTAAGCTCGCCTCTTTTCTTGGCATGACCGGGGTTATGGTCCAAAACAGCTCTGGGTACAAAAAAGGAAAAATCTGTTCAAGCATAGGCTCTGCTGGGTTGGGGCCTGCCAGGGACTTCTGCATTCAGTGGGCCTTCTGCAGCAGTTGACTCATCAAGCCCCAATCCTTCCCCATTACAATGGGAGTGGCCAGTTAGGAGGCCACAGGAGCTCTCACTTGGCCCTCATATTCACCAATTGTTAGCTTTACATAACCCACAGAATTGGGCTGGGTGTCCCTGTGGATACAGGTCACATGAGTACATTCCTCCATTAGGATGTCTTTGGCCTTCACATATTGGGCCTGGACAACCATCTGGCCTGAGCCAGAGTCCACAAGCCCATTGACCCAGACCTCTCCAGTTTTTATGGGGACTACATAGCTCCTCTCATGTCAGAGTTTTTCCCCACTTTTCTAATGAGATATGCAAACGAGTACCTGCAGTCCATCTGGGGACAGTTTTGGACCGGGTGTTCCTTCTCCTCACACTGGAAGCAGGTTAATTGGGTGTCTGGCCTTCAATGTAGACTGTGAGGCAGCCTCAGGGATACCAAGGTACCAACAAGGTCAGCTGCTGGCCCCTTCCTGCGCTGGAGTCAGAGTGGTGACAGGGCTGCCTCTCAATCTGGACTCTTCCATGTCATCCCTACAGTCACCCCATGCCCACTGGACTTTTCACTACTGCTTAGTGGCTGACTCCCCCAGAGATCCCGACATACAAGTTCCAGAAAGTCCTCTGACCTCCTACTGGCTTCCTAGAATGGCTATGTAGAGGTGGTATACCTACTTGCGCATCTCTGCCAGGAGGATAGTGCAAAGCTGCTCTTGTGCCACCAGTTCTACAATCTTCCCCATGGACTGAGTGTCTGGGTGCAGCCACTAGGTACATAAATCCTTTAGTGTCTGAGCCATAGCTCTGGGATGGGTGTAGGGGCCCCAGTTCTAAACTGCCACTGGTAGGACCCCTCAGTGAGGCCCAGGCAATTGAGAATTTCTACTTTAAGCATGCCACAGTCTCGAGCTGCCTCTGATCCCAAGACATGATAAGCAACTTGTGCTTCCCCATAAGAAGTGGGGCCACTTGCATGGCCCAGGTGTCCTGGGCCCATTGGTTTGCCTCTGCTAGACATTCTAATGTGGCTTAAGACGGCCTCAAGGTCATCACTCAGCTCCATCTTAGTCAGAACCCCAGGCTTACTGTGGTGGCAACGCGCCCCCACAGACTTAAAAGGAGGCGAGGAAAAACACTGGGGGGCACAAAGCCCAGAAACAGACCCCCCAAAGGGGGAACTTACCTCTGTCTGGTTTGGCAGCGCAGGAGCTGGGACTGCAGCGGCAGCTGCAGTCACAGTCACAGCTGCGGCCACATGAGCTGGCATTATGCCAGCTGTTTAAGCAGCTGTTCCCCATGAGGGGAGCAGCCGGACCAATTGCGGCAACTGGCATGGCCGCTGCGGGAAAGTTTAAAAGCCCCGACAGAACCGGTGGGGAGAGGGAACCAGAGGGAGAGAGTGTTGGCGGGCAGCACATCTGGCGTGCTGAGACTCCCATCAGGAAGGGATAACACGTAGCCAGCACAGCACCAGCAAGTGAGGCAGGGGAAACCTTTGAGCCTCTACTTGAGACAGAGCGGGGGAAGTATGGCAGCTCTCTGCGGGAGCCTTGCCAGGAGAGGCAGGCTCTTCCCATTGAAGAGGTAGAGCAGGGGAGGGGTTCTGAGCCCCCTGTAGACAGCTGGGGAAGAGGAGGCGACTCCACATCCCACTCCTCCCCAGGAGAATATTATTTCTGAAGACCACAGGAAAGAAAATAAAGGAAAGGAGGAAAGTCCAAGGGATAGAGAGAGAAATGACACAAGCCAGCTAAGTCATTCAGCTGTGTGCTCTTCCCTCCACCCGAAGCAGACTGCGGGCAAGCCCGCAAGACCAAGGCTAACATCAGACCAACACGCAATCGGTTGGTGAGTGGACAGGGTGTAGGGAAGGCAGAGCCCCATGGAACATCGCGCCTAACAACTGTGAGTACAGCCGTTGTTGGGAAGCCCCTCTGGGAAGATCTTCACTGAAACCCACTCATGATAATTTAACAGCAAAGTCTTTGCAGGCGAGTGGAGGGGAGGGGCTACCTTACTGACAACCTGTATCACCCATAAGGCAACAGGCATCACATTTACTCTTGTTGTAGTGGGCCACTGCTCCCCACACCACCACCTCTCCACACAGAGGATCCATGTGCTAATTAGCTCCTACTCATGACTGGAACTGGGTGTTCTTGTCATGAGTTCTAGGATCTTCCAAAATTGATATCCAGATGATACATAGGTCAGCCTGGTCTGGCTTCACCTCATGCACAGTGGGGCCACATTAATCATATGCAACAGACTGAGGAAAGGGCCAACAAAGGGATTCTGGATGATCTGTTTGGGGCCCCATTTGGTGATGTTTGTCAGACATTTAAGGCTGGTGAAAAAATAGGACTGACTGGAAATGGGAAAGAAAGCTGCAACTCAGGTATGGGAGTGAAGAGAAAGTTGAATTATATGCAATTTAGTGGCTCACTATGACTTTAAAAATAGTAGGTGCTGTGGGAGACTGCAGCCAATAGGTACTACCATATATCTTATTCAGATGAGCTGCCCTAACTTATCTTTAGGGTAGGAAAACCATATTCCGGTTTCTCTTCAGAGCATAGAAATTTTTTGCCTTTTACTAAAGATTTCTGGGGATCCCCGTTCTTCTCCCCACATGTGCATGGGGGAAATAGTGGGGGGTGCAATCTCTTTTCTGGATTCCAGGTGCCGAAGCACCACAGGAGTCCAGGAGGTGCAGATGGCAGGCAGCTATGCAGAGGCTGCAAAGAAAGGCACAAGCTCTGGAGGACCAGGACCGGATAGAATAAAGAGAAGGGGCTTTTCCATGGATTTCAAGGTGTCTGGGTATGATTCACAGACTGCGTATCTCCCCAATGGCAAGAGAAGAGGAGAGTTCAACAGAAAAGTCCTGTGAGAGCTGTTCCAGGTAAATAGGGAGGATGTAATTTACATATAGAAGCAAAAGCACTCTCATGATTGGGTCTCAGGAGCCCCGAAGCCAGGCAGCATTTCTGAAAAAGTCTGGAGGATGTTGGGGAGGACCCCAAGCTGAAGGGTTATGCTTTCTATGAAGGAGACACCCAGGGAACTCAGTGGAGACAGAAAATAGTAAAGATTGATTTGTGCATGACAGAAATAGATGAGGCAGACCTCTGTTTCTGGCTGAGCTGGCGCTGTGAGGAGGTGAGAACAATAGAGGAGAAGGATGAAGAAGAAATCTGAACTGGGGCCTGGATTTCTAGAGTACGCTTAAAGAAAGACCCCAGTTGCTTTGGGGCAATGTAGCATTTGCCAGCCTCTGTGTACCTGGAGCACCACAAGGGCCTGATTTACGATGGAGGTCAATCCAAAATGTGCCACAAATGTGGATAGGAGGGGCATCTCAGAAGAGAGTGCAACCAGAATGGGCATAAAGCCCAAAACTGCAACAAAGAGAAATACTGCAACCTCTGTGTGGAGGAGGGCCACCTCTTCAGGAAATGTATATGGGCAAGTGAGTACATGGGGAAACAAAAGGAAGAGGAGCATTTCAAGGCCTTCATCTCAGAATCAGAAATGCAGGATGGCTCAAAAGAGGAGAGTGAGGAGGACATGGAGCAGGAGGGGGATGCTGTGGAAACAGAAGGAGGAACCACTTCCCCAGGGCTAGAGGAGACTCCTGTCCCTGAATCAGTGTAAGGAGCATTGAGATGCTAATGGAACTGAATAGGAATGCAACAGGTTCAGCCATGGAACAAGAGAATGAGGGAAAGGAAAAAATCAGAAGAGAAAGGAAAGGAAGACCTGAGCCGAGGGAGAAAGCAACCCCAGAAAAGGAAGGAACTGGAAGGGAAGAAAAAGGAAACGTGAGAAACTTCTCCCCATTTCAACCCCCTAGAGGAGTATGAGTGGACCCAGCAGAAGAGCAAAAAGCACAAGAGTAGGAAGAAAAAGCCAACAGAGGACAACAAGATGGGCTCCACAAGGGAATCCAAGGGAAGGCATGGTCAGGCAAAATAGCAAGATCCAGAGAGTGAGGAAAAGAAAGCCAAACTTGAAATTGAGACAAGGAGATACCTGAAATCCTTCCCCCTCCCTCCAAATTTAACTATACAATGAAAAGTCTTAAAATTGCTTCTATGAATGTGACTAGTTTGTTAGGGAAAAGGAAATGGGACCAGGTAATATAGACTCTGGAACAGATAGAAGTAGATATGATCTGCCTGCAGGAATGCAGTCTCTCCAGTAACACCAGCAGCGCTTGGTTCCCCAAACACTGGCTGCACAGGACAGCCCTGTGGTTGGGGGCGGACAGCACTAGGGCTACTGGGTTAACAGTCCTGCTGAAAAGGGACACCGTGCTCCTCCTGCAGCACAGAGAAATAGTGTCAGGCAGGCTGCTGCAAGCCACCATGGAAGCAAATGGCACAGAGTTTGAAGTACTGCGTGTGTATGCACCGGCCAAAGCAAAGGCAAGGTATGATTTCCTGGAAAACATGGCCCTAATGATGCCAAGTGGCTGGCCGGTAATCATGGCAGGGGATTTCAATTCTATCATCAGTGAGGAAGATAAGAGTCAGCAGAGCCCAGAGGGCAGGCATAGACAGATTCTCCAGGCTACTGAAACAGCTGACCGAAGACCACACCCTAGGAGATGCCAGGAAAGAAGCCCAAGGCCCCAGTGTGAATTTCACCTGGGTGGACCCAGTAGTGCAAACCAAAACCCAGATAGATTTTGTCCTCCTCCCCAAGGGGTGGAGAGTAAAGGAAGCCCTCTCCACATACATCTGTTTCTCAGACCACTGGCTCTTCACAATTCAGACAGAAATGGGAGGTCAACTGGAGTAAGGTAAGGGAGTATGAAAGCTAAAAACCAGGCTCTTGGAAGATGAAAAGACTCAGCAAAGTTATAGAGAGCATTATGCAGGCTAGAGGGCCCTCAAGAGCCTGTACCCAAATCAGACAGAGTGGTAGGCCAGCATCAAACAAAGAACCAAGGTCTTCTTCCACAAGGCTGGCAAGCGATGAGCTTTCTCCCACAGAAATCGGTACGGGAGCCTGACCTGTAAGTTACAGGACCTGCACAGGCAGGCAGTGCCAGGCTGGGATGTGAAGGAAGACATGCTGGAGGTAAAGGCCCAGATTGGAGCCTAGTACTGGGAGGAGGCTAGGAAAAAGATCTTCGAGGCCAGGGTGCCCTAAGTGGTGGAGCTAAACAAGAGCAAAGAGCAAAGAGAAGCCTATGATGTGCCTCAGAGATGGGGCAGGAGCAGAGCATTGGTCAAAGGAAGGCATGCTGGAAATGGTGACTGCTTTCTACCAAGGGCTCTACACTGCACGACAGGAGGACCCAGAGCCATGCAGCAGTGCCTGCAGGGTCTCACCCGTGCCTTCAAAGTTGAACAGCAGCAGCTGAAGGAGGAGTGGACACTGGAGGAGCTTGAGCAGGCCCTCTGGAGATTCAACAGTGGTAAGACTCCTGAGTCAGAAAGCCTGCCCAAGGAGTTTTATGTGACCTTTTGGGACCTGATAGGCCCTGACCTGTTGAAGCTCTTTCAAAAGCGACTGCAGGAGGGCTGACTGGGGGCTGGGATAGACTGGGGCCTCATGATCCTGTTGCACAAGAAAGGTCTGAGGAAAGAGTTGAGGAACTGGAGGCCCATCACACTCCTGAACTTCAACTATTAGCTGCCTGCCAAAGTCTTGACTGAGCGATTTAAGTCTGTCCTAGGTTCCATCATTCACGAGGACCAGTCTTCTGTGGTATTGGGACACCAGATCCACAGAGCCCTGCTGCAACTGAAAGACATGTTCCAGCTGGAATGGGACAGAATGCAGAAATGGGCGGTGCTGAATCTGGGCCTGAAAAGGGCCTACAACAGATTGTCACACTGGTTTCTCTTCAAGACACTGAAGCAAATGGGTGTCCCCCCAACCATCACCCATTCATGGAAGAGGATGCTGTATGTGGATGTTAACAGCAAGATGCTGGTCAATGGGTTCTTGAGCACATGGACTGTGATAGAGTCAGGGGTCCACAAGGGCTGCCCACTCTCCCCGATCCTTTTTATCTGTGCCATTACACCCCTATCCCAGCACATCAGGCAGGATCCCAGGATGCATGGAGTCCTGATTCCTGGAGGAAGCAAGGAAGAGACCATGGTCCTGGCCTACATGGATGATCTGAACATTAGGGCTTTGGTCACTGATTCAATTCAGCAGAGATATGGCCCGACTCGGTGGCCAAATTTCCAAATCCAGATCAAATCAGGAGACCCTTTAATCTCTCTGAATCAAATCAAAACCCTCCAAATCGATTTGGAGAGATTCAGAAACATTTGGTGATTTGGACATAGACACAGTTTTAAATGTTTTTTCTACATACCTCTAGGCAGCAGGCAGCTTGTGAATGCTGTGATGCTGGGGTGTATGCAGCATCTCACAGGAGTGCAGGGGGCTCCCCAGTGCAGTTGGCAGCAGACCAGAAGCACTTCCAGTCCACTTCCAGGTTCACCAGGGAGCACACCGGACCTACCCCCGCGCACTCTCGCGGCTCATTGACTGGTGCCTCCTGGGTCTGGGGGGCCATCTAAGTTCCCTCCACAGCTGATTAACAAGACATGTGGGTCTGGGGGGAGCCCTCCCTGTGTGCTTGGCAGTGAACCCAGAACTGAACCGGAACTAATTCTGGTCCACTTCCAGGTTCACCACCGAGCATGCAGGGCCCCATCCTTCCTCCCTGACCCCCCCGGGTGCCTGTTAAATGCTCCATCTGCCCTACCATAGCAGCAGTCACAAACCATGCTGGTCCCTCGCTGCGTGTAGAAAAAACATTTAAAGCTGCATCTATGGCCGAATTGCTGATTCTCCAAATCAGCAACAAATCTTCAGGTTTGGATTTGGCTGAATGGAATCGGGGACAGTGATCCACATCAACAAATCTAATCACTGTCCCTGATTCAGGCCAAATCCAAATCCAAATCAAATAGGGGCATTTCACACACCCCTACTGAATATCCTGTGCCAGAATAAGTGTGCAGTAGAGACAGCCCTGTGGCAAACACGGGTCTATGGCAGTGGGGGCCAAGCTTAATGTGAGCAAGAGCACCTGCCTGGCCATGGGTGAGCTTGGAGATCTGGAGTCCCTGAGGGTCTCGGTCCCCTGTGAGGGGTCAAGATCTTGGGGGTGGAGTTTGACCCCGAGCTGAATGGAAGGAGGGCTTGGGAGAAGGAGGCCAAAGTGAAGCAGAGATTGGGTCTGTGGCAAATGTACCGCCTCTTCATAGAGGGGTGCGTGGCTCTCATGAAGACAGTGCTGCTATCAATGCTTCTGTATACCACATTGGTCTTCCTCCCACCCACGTGCGTCACCCACAAAATCCAGAGAGCCATGTGCATCTTCTTCTGGAGATTCTTCTGGAGATCCAGAATGAAGAAGGTAGCAAGAAAGACCCTGTACACGAAGAAACAGGCCAGAGGCAGAGGGACGCTTGACATCCACCTGGGCATGATACATGAGCCAGATCTGTAATTTGGTGACCAAGCCAGCAACCAAAACAGCCTGTCTTGATAAGTATTTTACAGGTCACCCCCTGAGACAAGGGGGAGTGTACACACCAGCTAAAAGGAGACCGTGCACCATGGAATACCCCTGGTTCTCCTGGGTGCTGAACAAGTTCTGGACTGAGTACGGGCTACAGAATGAAAGCTCAGAGACTATGTCCAACCACAGGAAGATACAGAAAGCAGTCAGAGACAGAGACAGGCTAGCGACCATGGAACTGCTCCCTGATGATGATTGCCAGGCTGTCTGGGACCAGATCTTCCACAAAGACCTAAGAAAAGACCACAGAGACTTGAACTAGCTCATAGCTTACAGTGTACTCCCAGTGAAGGCATGGAGGCACAGAGCAAGATAAGAGTCTAGACCCAAACTGCCCCAGAGCAAGCTGCCAAGATGAGAGTAAGACCATCAACCACTTTTTTTGGCTCTGTTCTTATGCAAAGGTAGCATGGAAAAAGGTAAGCCAGGTCCTTGAGGAAGTGACAGGAGTCAAGCTGATGACAAAGGAGGTGGCGCTGTACAGACACTTGACTAAACATCAAGGGTCCCAGACAACCCACTTCAACCAGTTTGTGTCCTGCGTCAGGAGCTCCCTGCTGCAATGGAGGAACCTCCTGATGTACAGTCACACTAAGCTTGAGCAAATGGACTGCGTTAAAATGTTTCTGAGTGAACTCCAGTCCTACTACTGGAAAGCAGTGGGAGAAGACAGAGAGGACACAGCTAACTCCACCTGGAAAAGGGACAAATGGCACAGGCTGTTCAAAGTCCCCCCGGGAAGGGAAGTGGACAGGGAGAATGAAGGAGACAATGACACAACTGGACCTGAAGACAGCGAGGATAACAACAGGATCAGCAGCAGTGGAAGCGACATCAACATTGACAGCAACAAGAACAGAGAGTGAACTCAGAAGGGAAACCCCACATCGGGGTTTGGAGTAAGAGACTGTGTTTGGGTTAGGGAAGGGCAGAGGGTGGCTACATGTGGGCACAGGGGAACAGGTGTGGTTATTGTAATGGGTGCACAGGTTTCTTAAAGTGGTTTAAAAAAAAGGTGCGATGGAAGTCTATGATAGAGGATTATTTATATATGTCTATATGTGTATATAGAGATATATTTTAATTTTAAAAACAATAAGGTAGGTTTCCATTGAGTAGAGGGTGTCAGAGCTTGTTCCATCCTTTCCAAGTAACAGCCTGGTATTGCAGGACCTTCAGGTCTGGCTTTTGTTCCTTCCTGTGGAAGCAGCTGCCCGTTTTCTTTAAGGGACACACACACACACACGCGCGCGCGCGCGCGCACACACACACACACACACACACGTATATTTAATGATGTTTCCTTGTATGTGAATGTAAGATGAGGGGCTTTTCCCCCCATGCTGATTATGAGAAAAAAACTCATCTTGTATTCAAGTAAATACAGTAGTTCCAGGAAGGAGTAGATCCTGGTGACATTGGCTCACTGCTCTTTCCCCATATCTCTCATCTATCCTCCTCCATAGTGGGGTTAGTTGGCCTTGTCATTTATCACGATGCCATTAGGAACAATTTAGAGCTCGAGTCTTCCTGCAGTGGGAGAGAGATGTCAATCTCTTTTTCATCCCTGAAAACAAGTGTGTTTTGGTTACTCAACATATGTATCAGTGACATCTTCTGTCTGCAGCAATGAGCCTACAACCACTCCTCCACTATACACCACCACTGCTTCTCTACACTCCCTATTGCTGGAGCCAGAGCTGAAGCTGGAAGTGGAAAGGTTCAGGATGGGTGTGCAGGAAGGTGCTGGCCATACCAGTCAGTTATGCCTCTGCACCTTGGTGGCATTATATTTCTTTCTATAAAATGAAAATAAAATAAAATAAATTGAAAACCACAGCTAATCAACTCTACCAATTTTGCTGAGAATTGGAAAATGTGAAAAGCCTAGAATCTATATAAATAAGACACTGATCTCACCATGACCTCACTGGGCAGCTGCATCACTCTGAATAGAGGATTGGGGAAGTGACCTCAGGGTTAGGAGGAAGGTTTAAGGTTAAAGTGGGAATTGGTGTTTGGAGTTGAAATTCAAGATCAGGAGTAGGGTGCTAGGGAAAGCTTCTGCTGTCTGGAGCAACAAATGACCATTCTGTGAGCCCGATTTAGGCAGAAGTCAGGCTGCCGGAAGATTAGAGTAGGGAACGTGGGAACTTGCTGAATATACAGCTTAGCCTACATGATCAAATCAGCTCACTCAAAGGTTGGTGAAGTCACAAAGATCATTAAGGCCTCTGGCTTAGCATCCCTGCCTTTCCCTGATGATATTAATACTATGTGTGAATGGTTATTGCATTTCTAGCTTCTGGGTCCAATGTCAAGATCCTGTTTTCTATGAACTAACTGGACCAGCACCTTTAGCTTCTTGGAATTAAGTCAAAGAAAGGCCATTGTGAAGTCATTTGCTGATTACCTTTTGTTTCTTGAGCTGTTGTCAAGACATAAGACTTTCAGAGTTTATCAGCCTGTAGTTTTGGTCTGATGGCCTGACATCAAGGTTCAGACCAGTTACAGAGCACTAGCCAGAAGCTCTAGTGAATCAATGAGCACGTCTCCATGAGACACTTTAATGCACAGTAGACTAATCTACTGTACAGTAAAATGATACTGTTTACAGATGTGGGCATTAATACGCATGTAGACACTGGCTGAAAGCAAATTTGCACCTGGTCAGTCTAGGCAGCAGGAGGCCATAGCAGACAAGGAGTTAGTTCTCGGTCCCTGGCCCTAGTGCTGCTCAGCTGCTGGCTCCCCACAGGAGCTGGAAGCCAATCAGCACTGGGACTGGCGAGCTCTCTGCCCCTTATCCTGGCTTCTGGCTCCCAATGTGCCAGAGCAGCAGCATTGGAGGGCAGGCTGAGGCTGGTAACCAGCCCCCACTCACCCCCCAGAGCAGCCAGCTCCATGCCAAGCAGGGCAGCTGGCAGTAAGTCCCATTCCTTCCCACTCTGTGCTCAGTAGGAGGCTTGCCACAGCTGCCCCACACTTGGGACAGCTCCCAGCAAGTCCCCTGCCAAGCAGGGATGCCCTACCCAGCAAGGGGATGAGTAGCAGCTGTGTATCCTGATGGGCATGGGTCCAGGAAGGCTCTGCCCACAGCAGGGGCAGCTGTCTCCCAGCCCGGTACACATCAGATCACCTCCCAATATGCACAGGACCAGGACAAAGCTGTCCCTACAGCAGGCGGAGCTGTCTTGGCTCTGTGCACATTGGGACCAGCCCCGGGCCCCTAACTAGCTGCTAAGGGAGCCTGGAGCTCCCCCTGGCTGCTTCAAGGGAGAAGGGCAGAAGCAGCCCAATACTGGGCTGCTCCCATTGGGAGCAAATCTGCTACCAACAGGGAGCATGTGTAGACATGCTCCCAGGGAAGGCTTACTGCACAGTATTTTACAGCCCAGTAAGCCTAATGCGAATTAATAGCACATGTAGATGTGCCCAGTATGAAGTTAATATTTTTACATAGCAGTGGATCCAGACCCCCAGCTTGATTAAGTAATTTCTAGGTCCAGGATTCTATGACAAGATTACTTGTCACCTTCCATGGGCTGGACTGATCCACAGAAATAGAGTCTGTGGTAAAGTTCAACTCCAGCTTCCCAAATAGTCCATAAATCAGAGGTCCTACTTTTTCACTGTGGTCAGTCAACCTGCATTTCCTAAATTCTGCCCCTTTAAAGATCCTCCAGGACACTGACCCTTTAAGGAATCTGGAATTCAAGGGTTCTTCATCATTTATTGTCTGTGGTTGCTTCTCTATTCTTTACAGCTCTCCCTTAGCTGTTACAAGCCGAGGTTACATAAGTCTTTGCTCGGGTCACTCTTCCTCCCAGCAGTTTCTGAGATGCCCACATATCCTGGACCTTAATGGGTTTAAGGTTCCCTATCCTATGAAGTTTGCTATCACCTTCGGATGTTCTCCAGCTCTATGATGTTGCATCACATGAGAACTTGAAGAGCTTTAATCTGAGTTTGAGATCACTATGAATGATAAGAGGTGGCATGTGAAAACAGTGAATCTGCTCCTATGCCTAACAGTGCTTTTGCCTGTTTAATTTATTATGGTGCTTTTACAATAAAAACTGTTAGTTTGCTTAATTGATCCCAAAAGACTTGACTCTGATCCCATAAACAATATACCAGAGAATTTCAAGGAAAGTACATACTTTGTACAACAGAATTACCATGGAAATAGCTAGATTAGAATAGAATATAGAATATGTATTAACATAAATGGGGTAAGGTGAATGGGTATGAAAGATTGTGGTATTCTTCCAGGCTCTGCCCACAAAAGAAAAAACACCACCTAAATGAGTCATTAAAAATAAAGATGTCACAGACAGTAAATTACGTAGATATTGTGCAAATCACTTGGATTCCACTGGGCTCTTTGAACTCAATTTTCATCATCAGCCCACATTAGGCCAGAAGTATGTCCACTGATTTTTCAAGCTTTGGTGTCTTTATTAGGAAAAAGAATTAACAAAAGGGTAGGGAAACTGGTTTGAAGAGATCAAAATGGAACCTAAGAAGCTTTTGGTAATGCAGACAACCCAAGCTGTCATAAAAGCTGCTTTCAGATGCTCATTGACTCAAAGAAGTGTGAGAAAGAAACAGGGGTAAATGATGGACATGGACAATAGAGAAAAAGATTGTTTAATTGAAGCTATATTTAGTTGTTAGAACACAGAAATCCTTCTATTCCTTCTATACCCTCAAGTTAGCCCACCATCCTATGCAAAGTGGTTTTATTCCTAAAAAAATGCAGTTTCTCTATAAGGAGCAACAGTTTGGGTAATATGCCCAGCAAAACAAATCTGAAGCTGCAGCACCAGGAAATCCTTATTTATTCTGGAGCTTAGCATAACCTGAAAAATCACTTGAAATATTTCAGTGCTATCAGAACACTGAGAAATGGGCCTATCCGAAAGGAAGATAGAATAATTAACATTTAAAAGACAAAGGAACACAACATATGTTTTTGCTGTGGTTGGGAGACAGAGGATTAGACAGATTTGGTTGGTTGGAATTATTTACAGGCAACCCCCACTTAACGCAGTTTTGCTTAGCACTATTTTCATATTGCGCTCTTTTTAAATACATACCTGATTCCATGACGCTCAGCAAGTTTCATTATAACGCTGAGCAGGTGGGTAGGGAGAAGTGGCAGTGGTGGATGGAAAAACAGGGAAATGGCATTGGCAGGCAGAGAGGCAAGTGGCAGTGAGTGGACAGGTGGGCATGAGTGTGCAGCCTGTGCCAGTGCCCCAGGGCCCATGTCAGTGCCCCATGGCCAGGGCTGGCGGGGCCCCAGGGTGGGGCAGCAGGAGCATGGGGTCCAGGCTGGCGGGGACTCTATGGAGCCATGTGGGCTGTGCTAGAAGGGAGATAGGGGAGCTGGCCTGGAGTGACCGCGACTGTGACTGTGACCACTCACCCTGACCGCCTCCTAGCATGGAGGGGACCAACAGCACTGCCTCTGCGGCCTGGGCCCAGATGGGCAGCAACAGGACCCTGGTAATTAATTATATTTATTTACATTAATTCCCATGGGGAAATGGGTTTTACTTACCATGGTTCTGCTTAATGCTCCATTTTTCCAGAAAAAATTAAGAGCACTAAGCAGAGCTTGCCTGTATTCATGAACAACTGGTGCCTCCTGAGACTGGGGAGGTGAGTGGGGGGGACGGGCACCATTTGTAGGCGGCATTATCAGTAGTGAGTGGGGGCTGCACACAGACATCAGTGGCAGTGCCAGTGGTGGAGGGAGGGGGACGTGGTGAATGGTGAGCGGCGATAGCCTGCAGACGCCAGCAGTGGTGGTGGAGGCAGCGGGGGGAGGGAAGGCTTTGCAAGTGGTGGGAGGGGACTGCCCATAGATGCCAGTGGTGGTTTCGCTGGCAGTGAGCAGCGAGCTGTGAGTGGGGATCGCCTGCAGACACCGGCAGCAGTGTCAGCAGCAGTGGGGAGAGGGGTGGTGAGTGGCGACTGCCCGCTGAAGCTGGTAGTGGATTCAGCGGTAGCCAATCTTGGGGCAGCATGTGTTTTCTACACATTGCATATTCCTGTATTAGTAAATTACAAGCACAGCCATCTCCACACACCTAATTTCTGTCCCTGGGTTGTATGGAGACAAAGCTTTTCAAGATATCAGACACAAAAGCAAACTCAGAAAATGAAACATGGGAATGTAAAATATGCCCCATGTGGAGCCAAGGAAGAAACTGAATTTAGTAGTATGGAAACACAGGACTGCATATAAAGTAATGTAATACAAGAGTGTGTGTCACAGTCTCTACCCTAGGCAGAACTTTTGTCCCAGATAGAGAGAAGGGCCCAAGAACCATTAGCAACGTTGCTGTTAAAATCCTACAATAGATAGTCCTTGAATCTAGTGCTGCAACAGAAGTATCATTCATGAGCCCATTCCAGAGATTCCCAGAAAAGGTTCTGAGCCTGCACAAGAGACTCCCCCCAAAAAGAGGATATAGCTCTCTTTTTCTGGCCCTCATTGAGGAAAGTGGTAAATTCTTACGCTGTGCTCTCACAATTCACCCTGCTATCCACCCAAGGATACATATGGGTTACATTTGGTGGGTATCCAGGTCTTCATTGTAACTTCAAAAGAGTGCAGCATTGCTGGCTTGTAGTAACCATGAGCTTTTGTTGCTCTTTTACCATCAGTGTATTTGTGATTTTATTCTCCTGAGATGGAGAGTTTTTATGGTTGACATTGGATTAACGTGATGCTTCTGTGTGCGTGTTCAAAGAGACTGGATTACATATGCACCCAGAGCTCTTAGATGAGCACATGCTATCCATCTAGAGGAATGAATGCATTAAATAACTACCCAGGTTGGAATTTTGCCAGGATCTGTTGTTAAAAATAGCATGGTCCTGCAAGTGGCCACAATGTGAATACATTTCATTTGACAAACAGTACTTCTAGCACAGGTGTGGACAAAATATGGCCTGCAAGCCAGCTCCAGCCTACCAAGGGATTTTATTCTGCTCATAGCAGGTCCCTCAACCCCACCCAACACAGGTCCGGGGGGCAGCCCAGGCCATCCAATGATCCCAGCCCTGTTCCCAACCCAGCAGCGCACCCTCCAGACACCACTTCCCACCTGCCCATGGCTCCATCCCATTTGCCTGGCCCATGGGGTACCCGGCCAGTCTGCATGGAGACCCCACTCACTGCTGCATCTGGCTCCCCCAGTGGTGGGTGTGGGGCAGAAAGGTGAGGCCATATGGGGTCAATCCCCTTTCCCCCACTCCCTTCACCAGGCCAGGTCAGCATCTTTCCTATACCAGGCCAGGTCAGCATCCCCCATCTCACCCACAACAGCTCATTAAAGCTCCATAAATGGCCCTGCAGCCCAAATAACCACTCACCCCTGCTCTAGCAGCAGAGCCACTCTTTCCATCACAACTCAGCAGGAACAATGCTACCTATGAACCATCAGTCTCACTTCCAGACACACCCTGTTTTTTTCCTAGCACGTCTTCCATCTGTGTTCACAACTTATCAGCTTGCTGGAGATCATAGCTCAGAATGGAACAGCACCTGCTTGGGAGTTATATTGTCTTGTGCCTTACATGCAGTGGGAGCAAAAGCTCCCCATTGGAGATCCCATGTTGCATTATGCCTCAGGAATGTGTTAAAACTTCACAGTAGTTGGCAACATTTTCTGGTAGTGAGAATGACTCAGCTCAGTTAATCTCTGGTTCTCCCCAATGCCACATCTCTCCCACCCAACCACAGCAGGCAATGGGCAAAGACCCTGCCGCCAAATGTTTCCAATGCTCCTGCTCCATAGACTGGACCCAATTGCTCTGTGAGCCAGATCTAGCCTGTGGGCCATAAGTTGCTAGACCCTGTTCTAGAGCTACTCAGCACACAGGGAAGAATACCTACATCAATACAAAATGCAATACAAGAATACCTACATCAATACGATCTCTGTTCATGGAACTCAGCACTCAGCACAGCCAACCTTTTATAGATATGGTCCGTTATGTTTTACTTCATACAAAAGCAAGAGCGTCCATTTTTAAGTCAGTCTTGGTGACTTAATTCAGACTGAGAGAGCGAGTGAGTATAGTGACTCCCTGTAATATCATACTTGTGAACTGAAACAAAAAGGGGCAGTTGCTCAGGCAGGGGGAGGCCTGGACGTTTAAAGGTAAATTACACAGAAAACAGAATGACAACACCTTTCAATTATACAGCTGCATGAACCTCGCGGGCAAGCCCTCCCTGCCCTCACAGGTGTGGCAGGACAGAATCCTTGAGTCTGTGACTACCCACAGTAGTCTGATTAGTGGGTAGTCAGGAGACTAATCGCTCTGACTACCCACAAAGTCTGCCTATGATCTGATCCTCTACCATTAAATTCTGAGACACAAATTCATCTGAACAGTTATGTTCTCCCACATCTTGCTATCACATAATCAGAAACTGTTTGAAGAAGGTAGATTTTGCTAGACTGAAGAGAGATTTCATTACTGCACAGCACCAGTGGTACTTTGCAAAGCATTACCATGTATCTCACCTAGTCAAATCTATGCTGCTTCAGGGCTGTTTGCATGAAGATTGAAGTGGTGGCATCAGCTCTGAGATCAGCACTTGCTGCTGTAGCTTGAAATTCACATGCCTTCTGCCTTCTTTACAGAAGACTTACAGTAAATCTCTAAATCTCTTTTTGCCTGATTATTGTATTTCTTAAAACGTTTTTAAAATTGTGCTTTTAAGTCAGCTTGCCTGACTTTTAGAGAATAATATATTGATATACCAAAATAAACGAATGAGCAGCCAAAAAATAAGGTTAAAAGATTCAATAAACTCAATAAATATCTAAATATCGGGTGGCAGTGTTTCTTCATGTATCAGACATCACTGTGTTGGAACTGGGGGTAAATTAATACTGTACTTTAATAGTAGTCTTTGTATATGTGTCTGTGTATGTGTGTGTGTGTGCACACATGTGCACTCATATACACATATGCTGGGGTGTGTGTGTAAACACTTGCGGGCATTTTTTAAATCAGCACAGCATGCAAATATAAATTTCTGGTTAAATTACATTCAAACAGTCAAAGTAGAAACAGATGTCTTGAAAATATAAATACAGGGCTTAATAAATATTTTATCATCAAATATTTCAAAAATGTCATCTTTAAAAACATGAAAATTCAGCCTCAGGAGAACAAAAATATTTAATCATTCTCAAGAAATTCTTAAAAGGGATTCTTTCCCTAGCAGATTCATTCCAGCAAGAGAATGTATTTCCAGGTGCTGTGAGCTATATTTATTTTCATCAAATATTTTCTGTAGTTCAGTTAAAAAGATAGAATAATCAGTGAGGTCATTATTAGGTGAGATAACAACTTCTGAATGAATTCTCTCATTAATCTAATTATGAAACAGGAATAGTATTTTACTAATCAGGCTGTTAATTGAATCATGGAAAATTTAAGGCTGTAATCAAAGTTATTCGAACCAGGCCTTCCTCTTTGTGACATAAATGCTGTGAGAAACTGACAGAATTTTCCTTTACCTTGGAAAGTGCTAGGACAGTGTTTCAGACCCTAGAGTCAGACCCTGGTTTCTGGACCCTGGTATCCAATACCTGTGTAATTCTGGTATAAAGAAATAAAATAAAATAAATACATATTGCAGGTTAAAAAAAATGCATCCATTTTGTGTCTACAAAAACTGAGGCCGTGTTCACGCCTATCTTAAAATAGGCATGGGATAGTGTCTGGAGTGCAGAAAGTATGGTGTGCAGGAAGTATGTTTTTTTCCATAGCAGCAGTGGACTGAACTGCCAGGCTATTTTTTTAACCAGTTTAACCAGTTTTATTGCGTGATCTTCCAAGTACCCTCAACATATACAATGTTAATGGCAGTAATGACTCTAAAAACATTGCTAGAAGTGCCCAGCACCAAGTTGTACCAGGCCTTTACTGAATTGTAACAGAGGCAGTGGCACAGAGCAGGAGGTATCACAGGATTAACCATCACCTTATTTCAGTGGCCAGAGCCCCTCTCTACATGTGCAGGTAAAAGTTGATTGGATCTAATGTGTGATCCATACAATCACGCCTCCTGCCATGATTCTGGGCTCCCCTGCATTGGCAGATGCAGGCCCCCAGCCACGGGGGCCATACAAAGCCAAGGCAGAGATGCCTGTGTCTGACCAGGCTCTCAGTCCTGGCTGCATCACATGGACAGCTAGGACCAAGAGTCCCACAGCTGACAGAGCTCTCAGTCCCAGCTGCCCCATGCACAGCTAGGACAGAAAATCCCCACACCTAATGGGGCTTTCAGTTCTAGTTGCATGTGGCACAGCCAGGACTAAGAGCCCCATGAGCTGCAGGACTCTCAGCCCCAACAGCTGTGGAGCACTGCTGCAGTCTCCCACCTCTGGGAGGTATGGAACACTCCTGCACCATTGTGGCTGGGAGACTGCATTGGCTGTGATGTCCCATCTCCAGGGATGTAATGTGCTAACCAGTGTCTGGTATGTTGCAGCAGCTAAGGTCTCCCAGCTGCAGACAGCCTACACATGCAAATTAAAGCTGGATAAAAACCAGCTATAAAGTTATTGCACAGTTATTCAAGTAATAACTATATAGCCGGTTGGATCATTTAAAGATGGGATAGTTAATCTGCAAGTAGAGTCAGTCTAAATGCATTGCAGAGTCAAGGAAATTGTGCAATACATATAATATGTAGAAGCTCCCAGGTTTACTTACAGTTAGAGGGTTTGTAGGTGGAAGGGCAGTGTATATGTGGAAGGTACTTAGTTGAGAATTTAACTAACATTTCATGTTATGGCTGGCTAGCAAGTTAGACCTTTCATTTCTTTGGGAGAGAGATTAAGTTGGAAATGTCATGACTCAAGAGATCATTACAGATTTTCTAAGTGTGTCTTTCAATGGTGTGAGATGCCCAGAACACAGGCTAAGTTCAAAAAATGGTGTCTGGACTCCCAGAGCAGTGCAGTGTCAGGGACTGAGGAACACATGTTGTTCAGGAGATCCTGGATTCTAATTATGATGCCTTATTTGCTGTGATGCCTTGGGCAATGCACTCCACCTGTTTTGCTGTCTGCAAAATGGAGATGATATTTAGCCAACAAGCTAATGGACGAAGAGAAGGGCTGTGCAAGACTTTGAACTGTGCTTCGGATCTGGAGAAGTTTTGGATGCTTTGGTGTCTGCAGCAGCATGTCCAGATTGAAGACTTAGTTAGGCTTTCTGAAGCTATTCGGAGCTTCCAAAGTGCTTCGGGAAAGCTTTGGAGCCACTTTGGAGATCCAGCCATAGGCTATAATGGGGAATCAATGAAATATCTACAACTTTGTTATTTTTTTTGTCTGATTTGAATTAAACTTGTAGGGGTGGTGGCCTCTGCTAAGAGCATGAAGCCTGTCAAGTTTCAAGAAGATCGGTGCAGGGGTTCGGGGGGAACTGCACCCCAAATCCTTGAAAGCAAAACTCATGTCACATCTACGTGTTAAACCACAGGGGGCTGAAAACTCCAGGGGTGGAGGCCTCTACTGAGGCCACAAAGCCTGCCAAGTTTCAAGGAGATTGGTGCAGGGGTTTGGGGGGGAATTGCACCTCAAGCTGTGGACAAGTAAAACTTGTGACATGGGTGACACTGTGTGTTAAGGCGCAGCAGGGTGAAAGCTGCAGGGATGGTAGCCACCACCACTGCAGTCTTCACCGCCCTGTGGTATAGTACATACAAGTGACATAAGTTTTGATTTAAAAAACTTGGGGTGCAGTTATCCCCAAACCTCTGCACCGATCTTCTTGAAACTTGGCAGGATTCATACTCTCAGCAGAGATTACCATCCCTACATGTTTCATCCAAATCAGGCAAAAAACAACAAAGTTATAGATGTTTCACTGATTCTCCATTATACCCTATGGCAGAATCTCTGAGGTGCCTCCAAAGCTTCGGAGCTGCTTCAGTCAGATCAAAGCAGAAACCCAGTCCGGAGCTCTGGATCAGATCGCTGACATCCAAAGTGGCCAGATCTGAAGCTGGATTGAATAGCTACCTACTTGCACAGGTGAAGTGAAGAGGGAGGGTAAGGATATATTGGCAAAAACAGTCCATCCAACTGGCAGCCTGCAAATGGTTAAAGTGACCCACAGGCTTCCACTGGGCTCCCACTCCCTGCCATTGCTCCTATTGCTTACAGCAGCAACTGGAGTCTCTGTGGCAAGGCAACATGGCAGGAGGGGACCAATGCTGGTGGCAAATTGCATGGTGGGCACAGGCAGCAGGTTTCACACAGTAGCAGTAGGAGAGGAGTGAGGGGGAGCTCTCCCACATGGTGGCAGTAGCAACTGGGCCCATGTAGCAACAGGAAGATGGGGCTTACACGTGTAGTGGCGGCACTGTGGGGCTTGTGTTGCTAACACAGCAAGGGGACTGAACATGGTGGGGATCTGTGAATGTGGCCCCTGCAACATACAGCCTCTGTGGTGTGCAGCTAAGAGCCCTTGTGGCCCCTGGACACTGAAATTGGACAACCCTGAGCTACGGCATATATATAAATGTAAAATGTTAATTCAGATCTATTTCAGGATAGTACATTGTCTTCTTCCTCCCCTTATCCAGATGGAGCTCTTCATGTCTTACATCTTGAAACGGGGTAGACTGGATAGTGGGGCAAGTGTGTTTCCTTCAATAGGCTGCCACCATCTGAGTTGGCATGTTGCATCTCCTGTTTGTACAGCTCATTTGACCAAACAGCAACACTTACCTAAAGTCTACCCTTTTCTTGGACTCCTCCAGGCAACAGCCTGGCAACCAGGACAGTTTAAGATTTTTTTTTCCCATGAAACAGACTTTAATTTATTTTTCCAACTAAACATTTATGTACCAGCTGCTGAGTGGTTTTGGATGCATTAATTTTAATATTTATAATGTTTTTCTCTATTTGACCAACGTGCTTCTTATAAATAACAAATAAATGTATTTTTCAAAGCATATAGTGCAGTTACTTCACCTATTTTTTCCTTGGAAAGCTTTGCTTTGCAGCCACAAACTCCCTCCCTCCCCCCACCCCCGCCCCCGCCTCCAAATGGACTCACTCACACCTGTTAGCACCACACTATCTCAGTTACTCATCAATAAGGGGAACTGTGTGTGTGAACAGGGCTGCCAACATGTTTTATTCTTTTCCAGGTGAAGCCTCCAATTTTCAGTACTGGCTTCAATTCTGAAATGCACAGCTTGAAGCTCCTTTTCCCTTCTTCCCCCTCCCAAAACAGTGGTCACTTGCAAACTATTACTGAGAGTAGAAGAATAAGTCAGTTTTTCCAGGTTTGCAATTTATGACAGTAAACCTATATATTGATTTTG
The DNA here is from genome assembly GCA_030014935.1 of Caiman crocodilus. Lineage (NCBI taxonomy): Eukaryota > Metazoa > Chordata > Crocodylia > Alligatoridae > Caiman > Caiman crocodilus. The sequence goes on from JAGPOW010003310.1 coordinate 9,690,491, forward strand.
ATTGAAAGCAAAGCTTACAAGAAGTGTGTACACATGTGTGCACACACCCTTTCTAAATAGTGACCCACAGTTTTAAATACTTAAGAATAAAATTAACTTCCAACAATCAAATGTATACAACCAGAATTCCATCTCATTTTTTAAAAGAGAGTTAATTTTGATGTCAAATCCTTAACCTGCTTAGCTGCTTTAGTAAAACCCACTAAGGGGCCTAGCTGCATCATTAGGTACACAAATACCTATGAAAATCTGACCCTTTCCTCTCCATTGCTTTACAGCTCTACTGATTTGCATGTCTTCAGAATAAATACATTTTGCCCAGTTATAAATATCCTGAAGGATAACATTCTGGTAAAAATAATCTCACAGCTATTAGTAAAAACCAGAAGTTTATTTCACTTCATCAGACTCAGGAGCTATACGGGGTGACCCAGCAGACATATTTCAGGACCTCCAATTACAACACTGCTACAGATTTTATACAGAAATAGCAATTTAACTGAATCCCCAAATCAGTAGAAGTCATCATATTTCCTAATGCTCATTTCTGGAGGTCTACAATTAGGGGTATGTAATTAATTACTGGAACTGTTTGGAAACAGGAAGAACTTCTTCACAGTTAGAGTGGCCACGGTCTGGAACAGGCTCCCAAGGGAGGTGGTGCTCTCCCCTACCCTGGGGGTCTTCAAGAGGAGGTTGGATATGCATCTAGCTGGGGTCATCTATTAAGGTCTCTTCTGACCCTAACATCTATGAATCTATGAAAATCCAAAACACATTTAAACATCACTGATAAAAAATATATGACCACCTGAATGCTGTCACTAGGTAAGCTGGCCTGATGAAGGAGTTTGGGCCAGCTTCCTTGGACCATCAGGTCTGGCAGCCACCAAATGAAGCTCCCCAGGGTAACACAGGAACTGCTAGAAAAGACTAGACTCAAGGTCTACCTAAACCAAGGTTGTGTGTCTGAGTGGCCAGCAACAGATGTTGTAGCTGCTTCAAAGGAAAGCATAAGAACTGCACCATAGCAAAGATGGGAAAACTTGCCCCTCTCATCCCGGCCTCTCATGTTTAAAGACTATTCCAACCTCGAGACACCAGGTTTAATATTTCTCCCACACTGTTTGTTATCATTACCTATTACAATTTTTGATAGTCTTGTTTTCTGTATATATATCAAATCCCACAGTAAATCTTATGGAGCACTTGATGATACCCAAACCCTGTGGCAGTGAGTGCTATAGTCTGATCATGAGTTGCAATTAGGAAAACAGCATTTCCTTTTATAAGCTAGAATTTCCTGCCTTTCAGTTTCATGAACTCTCCCTTTTTCCCTGTGTTGCAGAAGGGGCAGAACAGAAGGTTCCCACCTACCTTCCATAAATTACTTGACATTTGTTTTACCATGTTTCACTTCTTTCTTTAACAGTTTCTTATCATATGAGAGCTGGTCCAAGCCCTTTTTCAGTCTTTTCCCCTTAATTCTGCGATATTTTGGGGGTTGGGGGACTTGAATATTAAATTTAATTAATATTTTAAGATTTTGAAATATTAAAAACTGCCTCCTTCTCTTGCTCTCTCCCTGTCTCCTCACCTCAAGAGGGCTGGAGAGATCCTGCCAAGTTCCTATTCCCCATGTCATTCCTTTGTCACCTCACTTTCATAAAAGTACGACACAGTCATGGCTGAGTTGGGATGAAATCTTGGATTTAGGAAAAAGGCTGAGCAGAGTAAATATGGATTCTCAGTGCTCTGCAGACAAACAGACCAGCTGTGCCTACATGGGTCGTGGTTTAGCCTATCATTTGTTAGAAATTATTTAGTAAGAAAATGTACCAAACTGCTGTCTGAAGAGATGCTTACAGCCACGTCCTGCTGGGGATCCTGCCATTGCCCCAGCCACCTGCTGCTGAAATCAGTGTGAGCCTGACAGAGAAAGTATCCTGTGGATGCTGAGAGAGGTCCCTCGGGGTCTGCCCCTATAAAAGAGAAAATCTACCATTATAAAACATTCCATTACACCATTTACCAAACCACAGAGCATTCACATTTTCACTATTTCCCCTCAGGAAAGGTACAGTGGGTTAAAATTAACAACAATTCTACATTCATTCCAATCTCCTAATTAACCAGGCAGGGCCATACTGCTCCAGCCAAATAATTCCCCAATATTTAGCCATTAGTTGTTTCCAATTTGGCTTGCTGCTGCTTCTGGCAAGTTTTGTCTCATAAACAATTATGCTGAATGCCAGATGTCCCAATAGACTGTTCTACTTTTACTAGCGGCTGTCTCATCAGACCAGCTTCGCTGGAGCTGGGAAGACAGTTTGACATTTGACATACATGTGTGTGTAAAGCTAAGGGTCAGCCAGAATTCCAGCAAGGTCCTCTAATTACAATAGCCTTACAGGCTGAATATATACACATTTCAATTAGGTTTTCTCCAAGATCCCAGGGCCCAGACTGTGCCCATAGAAGCATGTACTGCAATGACCTTCTGCACAAACAGACCCCACTCCCCAGCCCATCTTGGGGCTCAGCCCCTCTGCAGTGCCACCAGCCCTCTTCTACTAGACCTGGCTACCTTGTGATTCATGCTGGAGGAAGTAATTAAAGATTGGCCAGGCCAGTAGGAAGGAGCGAACTGGAAATGAAGGGAAAGGAGAATATAGTACAGGGATGGGCAAAATATGGCCTCTGGGCTGGAGCCAAATCATTCTATCCGACCTACAGGGCCCTTCCAAAAAACAATTATTACCGGCCCGTAGCTGCCCCTCTGAAAGCTGGCAGGAGGTGGGGCTTTCAGAGGTTGCATGCTATCAGACTGGGTGAGCTATATGCCTCCACCACTGTGGTGCTCTGGTACTCCAGCTGGGAGCCCCATATGGAGGCACTGAGCTTGATGGCAGGTGACTGAACAGTTGGTGAGTGGGGATTGGGGAGAGGAGCTCTTGCCTGAAGTGCTGGGAGCCTGTCGGCCCAATGGTGCATGTGTGTACGGGAGGGTGTGCAGGGGGTTTGTGGATGTGTGTGGGGGGGGCTCTCATGGCCCATGACAGGTAAAGCCCTTGGTGGCATGCAGCTCCCATGGAGTTCTGGGGGCTGCATGTGGTGACATGGAGCTGGCCTGGCCCACTGGCACATGCCTTTGGACAAGACCAGGCTGGCTCTGTGCTGCCACATGGAGCTCCTCGCACTGGAGGCAGGAGCTGTGTGCCATCAGGCTGGGCCAGGTCAGGCCAGCTCCATGCCTCTGTGTGGGGCTTCCAGCACTCCAGCAGAGAACCACACATGAAAGCACGGATCTGGTCTGGCTCTGCCTGGCACCACGTGCTCCTGGCTGCCATGCCAGGAACCCCACATGGTAGCACAGAGCCCACCCAGCCTGATGACATGTGGACTGGGAGACGCAGAGGGTTGCTCACCATTGGGCTGGGTGGGCTCTGTGCTGCCATATACAGCTTCCCACTGGAATGCTGGAAGCTCCACGTGAAAGCATGGAGCTGGCCCAGCCTGGCCCAATGGCACGTGGGCTTCCATCTGTAGAACTGGGAGCCCCACGTGCTGGCACAGAGTGAGTCTGTTCCAGCTCAAAGGTGCACACCAACAGGCTGGGCTAGCTCTGTGCTGTCATGTGCACCCCCAGAACTCAGCCACAGCTGTGCATGACCGGGGGACTCTGCCTGCCACAAGTCATGAGTACGCTGAATGCCTGCCACTTATTGCTGCTGCTGCCAGCAGTAGAGGCTCTGTGGTATGGGGGGGGCATGTGGCAAAGCCCCCCAAAGACACACATACAGTCCCATACCCACATCCCCTCAAACCCCACAAACACCCATAAACCCCCACACCCACCCACACACTCCCACCACCCCCCACAAATCTCACCCCCATACACCCACACCTCTTCACAAACCCCACACGCACCCACACCCCCCACAAATCCCACGCCCATATACCTCTCACACATAATATACAAGAGTAAGATTTTATGCTGAGCTATTATGCAATCACCTCTATATACAGTATGCAAACATACATATACTAGAACAAAAATAATATTTTTAAAATAAAATTAAAATATGTTTGCGTACCTGTTTGATTTTTAGTATACAATTTATTGGGGGGGGGGGGGGTTCTGTCCTGAAATGGTGTTTGGGCCATGGCACCTGTCAAGGGGCAGGGCTACCCATGTAGCCCTTTACATTTAACAAAAAGTCATTAAGCAGCCTTCCAGCTGAAATAACTGCCCACCCATGGTATAATACATACCAAAGTAACACTGGTGTTTTACAATTCCCACCATCCCCAGGGAAATTGGGAAAAAGATAATAAAGCCTCAGTGTATATTATGTTTTCTGTGTAGTACATCTGCCTCCAGGGATCCTTGTACCCATAACACCCAGACAGCTGGAACTGAGTGGGGATTCTTACCAGAGACACACAAGTGGCTTGGTGGCTTTTCTCATAGTCAGAAAAACCTTGCGTCTCCGCCACAACAGAGAAGTGTAGGGAGGCATGTTTTCTAAAACCTCCTCCTGAATCTTCGCAATGGAAACAAATGATTTGGGTCCAGGAATTTATTTATTTTTAGCTGTTAGGTAAGCTTCAATGGCTGTGTACTATATGAAAAAAAGCCTTCATAGCTGAAAAGGCTTGGTTCACATCAGACAGGAATATAATGCAGTAGAAAGCAGTTGCCAACTGAAATTCCCTAAAGGAGAGAGTCTCATGAGATTCAAAAGTGAATCAAGGCAATGGGACTTACAATTTTCTTTCAGATTTTGACAGAAAACACTACATGTTCTTATGCTAAGCTTTGCTACTTACTTGTTTTAAAATAAAAAACCCCTCTAGGTTTAACAGAAAGGCACTTGTTGACAGACACGCTAATTCCTTACAGGATAAATACAGAAAACTTAGGAGTAAATTCCAGAGAAGTATTTATATTTCAAGATAAAAGGCTCATGATGCTATCCAATCCTGCAGATAAGGGTGTTGGAAGTGGAGATGAAGTGTCACAGGTAGAATAGTTGAAACTGATTCATGGTCATCTCATGGAAAGGCTCTCCATGTTAACATAAGGTCTGGGGAGATAGCACATGGCATAAAGGATGGTCAAATGAAGGGCTGTAAGCCTCTGCTGTAATCTATTTATCAAGGTGAGAAATATGGTAGTGTGGCAAAGTGGGACTCCCCATCTAGACACAGTGCTAGGTTGCTCCTTGCCTTTGGGCACACCCTCCCACCTGACTTTCCTGCCACACCTTGTTCTTATTTAATTAAGATGTTAATTAAGGTGGGAGGCTGCTCATTTATGCCTTGATGCTACGAGGCAGTATCTGAGGCTCCGCACCTCCCCTACACTTTAGCCCATACCTCGCAGATGGCATCCAGATGTTATAGTGCTCCTGGCCTATAGCCGGACCAAGCTTAGGCCACGCCATCAGGCCTCAGTCACACACACATTCATACCACCCTCCTCTCATTAGGGCCTTTCACACTCCACCCTCTCTCACCAGGCCTCTTTCATACATCAACGACTCATCCTGCCTCTCCCATGACCCTTGCTGGGGTAGTGGCCAGCCATTCACCTAACTGGGTCTAAGCTTGCTCTAGCTGCTTCCGAGGGGCAACCCTGCATACATAAACATCCTGGGTACTCACCCTCTGGTTCCGCCCCCACTAGGGCCCCTTTCTAGGGCCACCCCTCACCAGGGCGTTTTTATCCCCTCACTCCGGGCTCCACACCACCCCCTTCACTCAGGGCTCCACACTGCCCCCTCACTCGGGGCTACTCATTGCTGCTCCCTCACTCGGGGCCACAGAGCTTCTCTCCCTGGTGGGCTCAGGTGGCTGCAGGCATGCCTGGCTGCCACTGCCTCCATTGTAACAAACCCACCTGAAGGTGAGGGCTAGGGTTAAGGTGCCCCTGTTGTGAATAACCAAGCCATTTTTGTCTAAAGGCCTAATAAATGGCCTTGAGCCATCCTCCCGAGACAGAATACACAGCGAGACTGGAAGGTTG
>JAGPOW010003310.1:9704172-9716680 GCA_030014935.1 Caiman crocodilus
CATGATAAGAGTGAGGTAAAGGGGAAGTTCCCAGACAGGGAACTGCCTCCCTTACAATAACACTGAAGATGTGGCAGGAGAGAAAAGGGGCAGCACCCAGACCATCTAGGGGGCACCAGAATTGGATTTCACCCTGACATCGCTGGGGGCCAAGGCACCGATGATGTTCCCAAAGCCTTATAACACCTATCAATGACAGGTGCTGGATTGGAGAATCAGCAATTCAGACATAGACACAGCTTTGAAAGTTTTTTCTACATACCTTGAGGTAGCAGGCATGGCTCGTGATCACTGCGATGCTAGGGCACATGGAGCATCCCACATGAGTGCAGGGGAACTCTTCATGTGCTTGGTGGCAAACTTCCAGTCCAATTCGTGTGCTTGGTAAGTACTTCCAGTCCAATTCTGAGTTTGCCGGGGAGCACATGGGAGACCTCCCCCTGCGCACTCCCTGGCTTGGCGATTGGCCACAGGGGGACCCTGGGTACCCCCCCTCAGACCCAGGAGGCACTAGTCCCTGAGCTGGGGGAGTACGGGTGGGGGGAGGGAGGGCCTGCATGCTCCTTAGAGGACCCGGAAGTGCTTCTGGTCAACTTCTGGGTCTGCTGCCAATCATGCTGGGGAGTCCCCCTGTGCTTCTGTGGAACGCTCCATGCACCCCAGCATCACAGCATTCATGAGCCCCTGCTACCTAGAGGTACGTAGAAATAACAATTGAAGCTATGTCTACGTCTGGATTTCTGAATCTTTCCAAATCTCTCCAGATCAATTCAGAGGGTTCCGATTCGATTTGAAGAGATTAAAGGGTCCTCTGATTTGATTCAGATTCAATGATTCAACCACCAAATCAGGCCAAATCTCAGCTGATTGAATCAGGGACTGAAGCTTTGCACAGCCCTAGTATCTATCACAGTTGACTCATGGTTCAAGAGTACCTCAAAGTGATCTTTCCTCTTAGCTGGGATAGATTCATTGTCTTTGAGGAGTATCGAGTCATCCTGTGATTGCAGGAATGTTGGACTATGGGAAGTTGGGCCACAAATGGCTTTTGTTGACTTGAAAAAACTATGTATGTCCTGTTTGTCAGCATAGAACTACATGTCCCTGGTTTTATCTTGCCACCGCTAAAATTTGCTTTCCCAGATCCTTCTTTGAGCTTTGACTTTGAAGAGCTGATACATCTCTTTCTGGTGAGATGAAGTATCATCTTACCAAAACACATACAGGAGCAATAAAGTAATTGTAGACAGTACCATGCAATTCTGGTCATCTGTAGTGAAGAAAGATGAATTTAAAATGCAACAGATAACAACAGGGTTACTAGGACCACCAGAACAGAGATTCTGTATTACAAGAAGAAACTGAAGAGATTGTTTAGTACTAAAAAGCAAAAGCTGGAGAGGCTATGAATACTATCTATAAATATATCATGGACATTGTGAAAAAGACTTACCCACTGGAGTCGGGTGGTGGTAGGATGCTGCGCCAGGAGATGAGCATGGCAAAAATGAAACTGCAGTGGGCAGAGATGCTGCAGCCAAAGATCAAAGAGACAAAAAACAGACAAACCAGAAGGAGCTGGGGATGGCTCCTGCATCAGCTTGGGCACATTTTATATATGCATGCCAGGGCCGATGGGCCAGTCGGACGTCCAGGGCCAGGATAAAAGGTCCAGTGGAAGAGCAGCGGGGGGAACCAGAAGTGAAATCCCCAGCTAGTCCAGAGGGACAGGAGCACACAAGCAGTCCCAGGGAGAGGACCTGGTGGGCACCCCAGAAGGGGGTTGCCCCAAGGATCCATGGCTAGCATTAGCCGGGGGAGCCATCCATGGAGCCAGAGTGGGCATCAACTGGCACCAACGAAGACTGGAGTCCTGTGGGACCCAGCAACCCCTTAAGACGGACACTACTGACGGGCACCAAAGACCCATCCCAAGAAAGGGATGACACGCTGGGGAAGAAGACGGTGCCAAGGATGGACGACACCTAGGCAGGAAAAAGAGGGCTGCAGGAGATGCTCGGGGAAAGAACAGCACCAATTGACTGAGGCCGTCAGACCCTATGAGCTTGACCGTTAAAGAAAATTCTGGACATCACCTTTGACAATGCAAGTGGCAACATCGTGGTTGGTGTGGATGGCAGTAGGCGGGGTATAGGGGAGGCAGAGCCCCACATAAAAGGAGCAGAGGAAGCGACCAAGGGAAGGCCCCAGGGGACAGGACCAAACATCACCCTCCCAATTCAAACAAACTAATCATCAAAGAAATGACAGGTGAGGCCCCTGGGGAACTGCCCCAAAGTTGCTTGGTGAGAAGCCATGGCAAGGTTCGAGCGGCATCTCTACCCATGATGTCCAGGGGAGAGGCATGGGAGATTACAACTTGGTGCATTGGCTGGGAATGGGGAAACAGAGGCAACCTTGGAGGCCAACACTGTGATGGAAGTTTACCTTAACTTCCAGATCAACCTGTTAGGTCAAACATTGCATCCTGTGACCCAGATGCTGGAAGTCCAGTAACAGCAAGCCATACAGCAGCAAGAGCGGATGCACCAAAATTGGACAACATTTTGCATGCTCCGGATGACACGTGAGGATGAAGTGGAAGTGTATATTGAGTCATTCAAAAGGACGGCGATCCAGATGGGGCTGGATCGACTCTTGTGGGCTAGCCAGCTCAGATCATTGGTGATAAGCATGGCCCAGGTCTCATACTGGGCCCTGCCAAGGGAAGATGCCTATGACTACGACAAGGTGAAGGTGGCCATATATTATCACCTGGATAATATATGGAGCTCACCCCAGAGCATTACCGAAAGCTATTCTGGGCTTGAAAAAGCAAAAAGGACCACAAGCCCCCAAATTTGATACAACTATTAAAGATCTCATGGACAAGTGGGTACTTCCGGGGAAGGTAGACCGGGCTGCCCTGGCCAACCAAATTCTACTCAAACAGTTTATGACAGACCTGGAAGAAGACATCCAACTATGGGCGCGGCAACACCTCCCACAGACAGCCATGGAAGCATTAAGCATTGCAGAGGCTTTTGTGGCCTCAGAAAGAGAGTCGCCGAGGGAAAAAATGTATAGAAGCTCAGCAACCATGTCTAAGAAGGAGGATGAACCCTGACGAGGACCCTCACGGTATACTCGCCAAGGGGTTGTGTGTTATCGATGTGGCAAAACCGACCATGTCTCCAGAGAGTGCACCATGGGGACTTCTGAAAGATGGAAACCCACTGGATACTCCTCAGGGGTGAGGGATCGGCATGAAACCAGTGAGCCGACTGAAAAAATGGATTGTAGTTTTGGGCATAGTGAGGAAATAGTAGTATGGAACTGCCCCATGGTGATGGCATGGGTGGTGGGCAAGCCACTGCAGGCCATATTAGACACTGGCTGCTCCCAGACATTAATCTGGACAGGAATAGTTCCCAGAGATACTATATGTCACAGGGAAAATACAAAGGGAGAACCCTGGGGACAGGAACCCACAGAGGAAAATGAAGAAAAAAGCTAGGGTAAAGCGAAATACTTACCTGCAGCATGGCCTGCGGCAAAACCAGAACTCAAGGAAGACCCCATGTGGATCATCAGCCATGTCTTTATACAGCTGTGGCCAGCCGGCAACGTCAGCAGCGATCGCTGACTGGCAGAAATAAAACAGGCCGCCAGCAAAGAGGAAGGAGGCAGAAGGGTGCTGGCAGGGGCACCGGCAGGAGGTGTTTGTTCACAGTTCCCATGGGAACGAGGAGAGCTGGCATCTGCTTTCCCCATAGGGGAAGAACCCTCCAGCACGAGCTGCAAGCTGGACACTGCCAGCTGCAGCAGCAGGAGTCGAAAGCCGGGGGCAGCTCCTTACGGCCGGAAACCTGAGTACAGGAGCAGAAGGGCACAGAGACTCCGACATCAGTGGCTATAAAGAAGGGGATGGAAAGGCTAAAGCAGTGCCCTGCGCCAGACTAGGTGGGACCATCAGGGGCAATGGAGAAGCTGGAGAGGCATACTATGTGGGTGAAGTGAGGCAAAGGCAGCATGAGGAGCTGCGAAGCACGGTCATCAGCAGCATGACACCGACCCAACAAGTAACCAGGGGCCAGGCTCCCACTGAAGGACCACAGGGGGTCTGAAGACACAAAAGTCTGGGTGTCAGGGGAGAGTCCACAAGCCACCCTGGCCACATACAGGGCTTAATCTAGATCCATTGTATTGAAGGCTGGATGGCAAGGGAACTGGCAAGGGAACAGTTGGCTCCCTCGTGGTGCAATATTAGGTTTTCTTTAGATTTTATGTTTCCCCCTTTTGGAGGGGCTGAGGTTCGGTGCTCTTGTGTGTCTTGTGCTTAGTGTTAGGTAAACCCCGGGGTTGTTTTCTGGCCTTTGGGAAAAAGTGGTGGTCGAGCAACCCAGGCAGGTGAACTTAGGCCACCTTAGTGGTATCAGGGAGAATCTCCGGTTTCAAAAGTGATCAGAAGGCTCAAGGAGCCTGGCCAGGAGGACAAATGTGACCCATCTAGGCTTGGTGTAAGGACAAGGTATAGGAGAGGTGGAGACTTGCAGAAGATCACTGGATAAATGTTCTGCCATCTGGAGACCCTATGTGGTCGGACCCTCCACTGAAATAATATTCAAAATCCTTGCAGGAGGGATTGGGGAAGACCATATCAGAAGCAAACACCTTCTTGATGGACTACTGGGGACGGTAAGGTGAGCACCATCGAACTTCCAGGCCAGAGTCACACAGGACCAGATGTTCAAGGCCAGATGGGCACACTATTGAATGGTGTCACCCAGTCAGAATGCACTGCATACACGGGGAAGCAGAACAGTATAACAGAGGCTTCATGGAGGTGAAAATCGTGGATTGAAAAGGCAAGTTACGGATAGGATTTGCACCACACTTGTCTGGCCAGATGATCGTGGGGTAGACTGGCCCTCTCTTTATGAAGTTTTAGAAGAGGTACGAACAGACGAATTGTGATGCAAAGAGCAATCTCAAGGGGATGGTTGGATTGAGGACGACGAAGTAGCACTGTCTGGGAAGGAAGAGTGGATAAGCCTCCAGACGGGTACCAAGGGACTGCAGTTCCGAACTGCTCAAGAAAAGGATGATGAGCTACAGAAGATAAGGGAGATGCAGGTTGCTCGCACCGAGGAAGAAATCATACAGCCCAAGGTTGATGTAAGTGCTCCGTATTTTTGGGTACATGAGGGTCTATTATACTGGGTTAACAAATGTCCTTGTTCAGGGGGAAGGGACCCAGCAATTAGTCGTACGCCAGAGTCTCCATAGTCAGATATGGAGGTTGGCACATGCTAGCCCCATGGGGGGGGTCACCTTAAAGCGGATAAGACTCTGGCCAGGATCGGGCAGTGGTTCTTTTGGCCAGGCATGAGGGAAGAAATCACGCAGTGTTGCGAGGCATGCCTGGAGTGCCAGAGAGTCCAAGAGTGACGACCCCCACGGGTGCCGTTACAGGCAATGCTGATCATGGAAGTGCCCTTCGATAGGATAGCCCTGGACATAGTGGGACTCTTGGCAAAGAGCAGTGCTGGACACCAGTCCATATTGGTGATAATCGACTATGCTACATGCTACCCAGATGCCATACCCCTACGGTTGGTGACTGCTCTGTGAATTGCAGCGGAGTTATTAAAGTGGATATCATGGGTAGGGGTCCTGAGAGAGATAATTACAGATCAGGGACAAATTTTATGTCTGGACTTATGCAAGCCATGTGCCAAGTACTAAAGATATGTCAACTGCGTACCTCAGTGTACCACTCAGAGACTAATGGTTTAGTGGAATGCCTGAATGGTACAATCAAATGCCCATTCCAACATTGCTCACAGGATGAACTGTGAAGGTAGGATCTGATCTTAATACCCCTCCTTTTTGCCCTTAGGGATACCCCCCAAGCATCAATGAAGCTGTCTCCCTTTGAATTGATATTCGGCCACAGGCCACGAGGCCTGTTGCAGGAAGCGAGGGAGGAATGGGAGATCTCAGGACAGCCGGGAGTTGATGTCCAACAACATTGACAAGAGATGACTGGATGACTTGAGAAGGTGAGGCGGCTGGCTCAGGAGAACCTGGTGGAGGCCCAACAGAGGCAAAGGCAGGAGTACAACAAAGGGGTCTGCATGCGCGACTTCCATGTAGGGGACAAAATGCTAGTATTACTCCCCACCATGGCTGATAAGTTGCTGATGCAATGGCACGGGCCATTTGAAATTGTGCTACAGGCTGGCCCTGTAGATTATGAAGTCCATTGTCCAGGGCATAAAAAAGAGCAGTATATTTATCATGTGAAATTTTTGAAGGCATGGCGGGAACCTGAAGCGTGGATGCTAAGCCTGGAGGAGCCCTGAGAAGAACTGGACCCGAAACAGGGGAGCCACAGGAAAGGTGGATCAAGATAGCCAACTGGCACATGGATCAGGACTCAGTGAAGAACAACACCATCATTTGTGGCAGCTAGTGGCAAGATTCAGCAAAGCATTTAATGAGAGGCCCGGAAGAGCCCAAGAGGTACAACTTGACGTTAATACGCCAAAGGGGGTTGTTGTGAGAGAAAGATGGCAGCCCATTTCATATCATTGCAAAAGGAATTGTGGTATGAACTATAAAAGATGTAGGCACAGGGGGTCATTGTGCCTTTGCACGGCCCTTGGCGAAGCCCAATGGTCATAGTACCAAAAGGTGACAGAACACTCCAAATATGCATTGACTTTAGGAAAGTTAATGAGATTGCCAGATTCAACGCTTTTCCTATGCCACATGTGGAAGCATTAGTGGAATGGATAGGGTGGGCACAGTATATCTCCATGATTGACATGGAGAAGGGCTACTGGCAAATTCCCATGGTGAAGAGCAACTGGAAAAAAATGGCCTTTGGCACCCCCTGGGAGTTATTTGAATTCACGAGAATGCCATTTGGCCTTCATGGAGCCGTGGCCACATTTCAACGACTTATGGACCACATGCTCACTCCACACACTATTTATACTGCCGCACATATCAATGACATCATGATTTATTCGCAAACATGGAAGCAACACCTATGTCATATAGGCGCGATCTTTCAGGAAATACCCCAGAAGGGGATGGCGATCAACCCAAAAAAATGCACCGTGGGAGTACAAGAGACCAATTATCTTGGGTTCAGAGTAGGACAGGGTATTATATGCCCTCTGGCTAGTAAAGTGGAAATAATAGGAAAGTATCCACCTCCTCAGATGGAATGTCAGATGCAAGCTTTTCTTGGCCTAGCCTATTATTACAGGAGATTTATCTCCCGCTTCACAGAGAAGGCAGCAACACTGATGGATACTATACAGGGAAAAATACAGGGTCCCATTTATTGAACCCCTGAGATAGGAAAGAATTTTGAGAACGTCAGAAGGGCCCTATGCAGTGATGTACTTGTCATAATGCTTGACTTTTCCAAAACTTTCATCCTGCAGACAGATGCTTCCAAGATAGCTGTGGGTGCAGTACTCTGTCAGGAGCAAGAAGGCATAGAGTGCCCAATCGCCTATGTTAGTCAGAAGCTAAACGCTGCTGAAACCAGGTATTCAACTATTGAAAGAGAATGTCTGACCATAAAACGGGCGGTGAATTATTTTAAGTATTACTTGATGGGGCAAGAGTTCAACTTAGTTACTGATCACGCTCCCTTACAGTGGCTGAGCAAATTCAAACACGACAATGCCCGGATCATGAGGTGGGCATTGTCATTGCAACCCTTCAAATTTAGGGTTAGGTACCAGACGGGAACAGCTAATCGAGTGGCTGATTTCCTGTCAAGGTGAGATGACATAGGGAAGATACAGACAGATCAACCTGAGAACTCCAGTAAGAACAGGGATGGACAAGATATCAATGACGGGACACCCCAAGGTAACTTAAATGGTGGGGTATGTGAAAAAGACTAAGCCGCTGGATTCAGGAGGCATTTGAATGCTGTGCCAGGAGACGAGCACGGCAAAAATGAAACAGGTGGAGCCACCATGGCCAAAGATCAGAGACAAAAAATGAACAAGCTGGAAGGACCTGAGGATGACTCCCGCATCAGCTTGGGGATGTTTTATATGTGCATGCCAGAGCTGATTGGCTGGCCAGATGCCTGGGGGCAGGATAAAAGACCCAGCAGAAGAGCAGCAGGGGGAACCAGAATTGAAATCCTCAGCCAGTCTGAAGGGACAGGAGCACACCAGTGGTTCCAGGGAGGGCACCTAGTGGGCACCCCAGAAGGGGGTGCCCCAAGGATCCACGGCCAGCATGAGCTGGGGGAGCCGCCCATGGAGCCAGAGTGGGAATCGATTGGCATGATGAAGACTCGAGTCCTGTGGGACCCAGTGACACCTTAAGATGGATGCCACTGATGGGCAGCAAAGACCCAGCCCAAGAAAGAGACAATGTACTGGGGAAGAGGACGGTGCCAAGACTGGATGATGCCTAGTCAGGAAAAAGGGGACTGCAGGTGATGCTCAGGGAAAGAACAGCACCAAACAGGACCAAACATCATCCTCCCGATTCAAACAAACTAATCATCAAAGACATGGCAGGCGAGGTACCTGGGACCCCCAAATCACTTGGTGACCAGAATGTCCACCCCAAGAAAACACAAGAAGGTTCAAAAGGCATCTCTACCTGCAATGTCCAGGGGAGGGACACAGGAGGTTACAGACATAAACATCCTAATAAGAGATAAACTATTTAATATAAAGAATGACACTGGTATTATTTGAAAACAAGAATATGTTTCATCTTATATAAAATAACACTGCTGGAATATTAAGTCATGTGATGGGAATTCAATTAATTAAACCTTTATACATTGTCTCCATGTTATATATTGAATAAATTTTAAAATTGCTCTCATTATTAAGTGGCACATCATCTAAATGTGAAAGTTTGTCCAAGTTGCCATCATCTCTCTCTGACTCCAGCAGCTTCACAGATTCATGGATCATAAGAAGACTTTGTGATCATTTATTCTGCCCTCAAGCACACAAGTACCGAAAGGAATTTCTGCATTCAACTTAGCAACTCGAGGCTGAAGTTAGACACCATCTAAAACTGTCTACTGGGCACAAATAAAGTCTCTGGGACTGAGAATCTCATGCCTGTAAAGTGTTCAGAAGTATTATAATGGCATTGTTTTACTTCAGGCTTTGTGCTGTTGGTTGATCACTTTAGTCCTGTCATATATAAAAAGTCTGAGAGTTTTTTTAGGGGAACCTTTTATGACTGGAAATAATTTTTGAGTTGCTTAGGATGAAATTTAGCATGAAGGTCACTTTTCTAATTTTGGCATTTGGCCTCCACCTTTAAAAATGGTGGCCATGACAAATAAGATGAATAAATGTCAATATCTTAGTAACTATGAGGCCAATTTTTATTTTCTAAACAACTTTAAATAGGTATTGCAATAATCTATAAAGTTCCTTTGTCTTTGATGAACAATGTCCCACTGTTTGGCAGCTTTAAGCCTTTAAATGCTAAGACCATTAATATTGACCATTTTTTTGACAATACAATAAGAGTACTTGTTTCAAGTGGAAAGTTTTACAATTTATTTCTTCAAAGTCACGTTTAATATTCTTAATAACAAAGGTACAAATGATTATGGAACACATTTAAGTAAAATAAAATACTTCAACTCAAATTTGAAGTCAAGTCTGACATGGCATATACCAGATATTTTTAATCTAGGTATTCCTCTTTTGTATCACTATTTTCTTCATATAGCTCTAGAGCAGTAGTTTTAATTGGCTTATCTGAATGTCCATTTTCATTGTTTAGAGTCAACTTCACTCCATTTGGCAGTCCACTTTTAGTATGCGCTACAGGTTCCAACATATCCAGCATTGATGTCCACCCAAAAATTGTTGAAACAAGAGCTTGTGCATGTTGTGAAGTTCTCCATTCATAGACTTTCAAGTGTGCTTGGAGACAGTGCTGTTTGAAGGAGTCATGATCCAGAGAAAGTCTTGCAGAATCGTAAAGTGTCATTTGTCACCATTTACATGCACAGGATCATTGTAAAGTATTCTGACAGTGAATAAAGCCAACTTATCAAACAGATTTTCAGTGAGCGCCTCATTTTTTTCCAAGTTGTTGCACAGTCCCCGTGTACAACAAAACTTTTGATTGTAAGATTTACTTCATTTTTGTCATTTTACCACCGTCAAAGAAACCTCCCACTGTGTCTACTCCAGTGAATCCGTAAAACCCAAGAGCAGCAGGTGCTACATCATGCTCTGGAAATAACGAACAGCAGTAGTAATATGATGGCACGTCTCCTGGTTTCTTCTTGTACATGTATATATATATATCTTGCTCAATCACATGACTAATGTAGGAAGCAACAACCCATACGTCAGTATCTTCAAAATAAAATATGATGGTGTAGGAATGATCCATTTAAGCTGCATGGAAGAACACCCTTGTGTCAGCCTCACATAAAGGTTTCAATACAAAAGGTACATCATGTTCTCCAAATGATAGCAGACAAGTTTTATTGTGAAGTACAGGTCAGCATGGTGGAAGTAAGAATACCATTCATTCAAGGAGAAATGTTGTAGTCTCATTTTGTTAGAATGCTTTGATAGAAATGAGCACCAGAATGCTTCAAGCATTTGCTGCTCGGAAACAGGGTAGACATTAGGAACAAACCTGAATAACTTCAAGCAATGCTGCAGTTAACCAGTGCACCAGTATTCCCTCAGAACTCACCTCCAATCTTCGCGGTTGCAGCTAAGCATATAATTTACCACTCATTCCCATCATTTTTGGCGATGCCTGGGCAGACTAGACTTTTTGAAACTTCAGGTTTTGGTATAACCAAGGTTGTTGTATATGAAATAGTCCACTCTTGGCAAAATGAAATTGATTGTGCCATAATTACATTTGTATAATGGCTTGTTTTGGAGCCTGTTAATCCATCTTCGTTGAAATCATTGTTATCCAAGACAACAGTACAGGGCCAACCTGAAGCAATTTCACTTGGACACAACTGTCCATGCTGAATCAATTGCAGTGTATCCATTGAAAGTACTGAACTACAGTTAGATTTGTAGCATTTCTAGGTTTTGAATTATGGGAGAGCTCAGGAGGGCTGAGGCCCCCCGTAAGAGTTAAGAGGCCCCCTATATATTTTGAAAAGCATAACCTGGGGGTGGGGGGTCTCTGATTTTATTAGGGTATCATGATGGGCAACCTAATTTTTTCTGCAGACCCTCCCACAAGAGTCAAATTGTAATTCAGACCCTGAGAATTCCTGCAGTGCCCGTGCTGAAAGTTTATCAAGACCATTGTAATAAGAATGCTGAGTTTCATTTCCTTCAGGATTTGGATGAGTTCCTTATTACCTGTCATGTTCTGAACATACGTAATGTGACTTGCATTGGCTGTTGCTTTCCTGTGCTTAGATGTAACAATTCTTCAGACAAAAAACATACAGCTGGTTGCGGACTGGCTGTGACCTTCTTCAAATGTAGAATCAAGATTAGCAAGTAATGCCACAAGACTGTGAATGTCATTGAGTGTGTTGTCCTCTTTCAAATCATCGATCCCACATGGCCATGGGATTCCAGCCTCCATCTGATGCTTGGAGTAAAGAAGATTGGCTACATTTTGTATCAGTTTTGGAAGGTCTATATCCCAACTATTCACTGAACTTTCAACATATGTTCCTCCGTGCTTCGGGAAATAAACTATGGGTATTTCACTTCTGCGATACCTGTACTGAAACCCAATGTCTTTTCCAAAATGATCTCCAAGCTTCTTGTGCAGAGATCATGGAGTATGTCTGTCATCACAAGTATTTTGGATTTCTTCGTTGGTAGTCTTCAAATGTCTTTGTAGCTGCTCATACTTGAAGAGTACCTCTATACTTGAAGAGTACATCTCAAAGTATGTATAGCTCTTTGAGGGTTTCTAGACTGTCAGCAACAGAAGCACAAAGCTGCTGGAATACCTTGTTCTGTTTCCCTGCTACCCATTTTTGCTGTTGTTGGTGATCTTTAGTTTATTTCACATGCTTATTATAGACAGGCCTGCAAAATGATTTCCAGCAGTCTTTATGATAACATAGTTTCATAGCTGGTAGGGTCGGAAGGGACCTGAGCAGATCATCAAGTCCGACCCCCAGGAAAAAGCACTGGGGTCAAATGACCTCAGCAAGGTGTTCGTATAACCTCCTCTTAAAGACCCCCAGGGTAGGAGCCAGCACCACCTCGCTTGGAAGTTGGTTCCAGGTCCTAACCGCCCTGACTGTGAAGTAGCTCCTCCTGATGTCTAGTCTGAATCTACCTTCTGCCAGCTTGTGACCGTTATTTCTAGTCAGTCCTGGTAGTGCTTGCGGGAACAGGGACTCCCCCAATGCCTGCTGGTCCCCTCTGATTAGTTTGTAACAGGCCACTAGATCCGAACCTCAGCCTTCTCTTGTGGAGGCTGAACAGGTTCAGGTCCCTTAGCCTCTCCTCGTAGGGCCTGCCCTGCT
>JAGPOW010003310.1:9728938-9773639 GCA_030014935.1 Caiman crocodilus
CAGCACTCTTTCCTGGCTATGCAGGGGGTCAGACTTGATGATCTATTGAGGTCCCTTCTGACCCTAGCATCTATGAATCTATGACAAAGGGGCCAAATTATCTTTATCTTTACCATCAAAGACATGGCAGGAAAGAATAGGGGGTGCCTTTTAGGCCAACTTAGCACGGTAAGAAGGCCTTGGGGTAGTCACAGCCATCCTACAGGACCCCATGCTGTTACACACAGACTTCTATATAAGTCCTCCCGGTGGGGCACAGTCCTCCCACAACAGGGTACCATCCTGATCATGAGGGAGGTGTCCCTCTCCTGTTTGTTTCCTCAGTGCTGGTTCACCACCCAGCTGGCCACCACCTGAGCTGTAGCACTTGTATCCTTCCTAGAGATACAGCCTCCATCATTGTCAGTTGCAATCCCTTGATTTAATGATGATCCTCCTGAACTGTGTTTACTAGTACTTCTAGTTCTTCTTGCTTCTACTACTTGTACTAGACAACTAGTAGATTGTCCTGCTAGTTTTCTGCCTATGATCTTCTTACAATTTCCTATGTTTTCTTTTATTCTTAGGCCTGGATCATTCTCCAAGCTGCCTTGCCCTTTACTTGAAGGCCTTTGTCTATGCTTACACTGAACCTAGCATAAAGCCCTCTTTGCTAAATTAGTGAGTCTAGGTGCAAAGATGCTCTTCCCTACTTCATTAGGTGGATCCCCTCTCTGCTTCTCAGGGCTTTTTCTTAGATCCTCCTTCCTCACTCTCTTCTTACCCTATGTTCAGAAAAGTCAAAGCCCAGTTAAATCCATCCAACTCTTTTACCTTTGCTGCTATGAACATCGCATGTGCTTTCTGAGGAGCCTTTTGGAAAGAACACTTTTATAACTACACCAGAGATTAGCTCAAATTCACATGATATTCCTGGCAATTCTTGTTATATAGGAATTAATTAAAACTGGGTTCTCCTGTTTCGGGCAATTTCATGACCAGACCCACCATGGGACATTGATCATGAGAGATAAGAACCACCACTACAGGCAATCATACTGCACCACAAATCTTGACTTCAATGGTCCAGGCAGGATAGTTTCAATCAAAACCACCAATTAAAGTGAACAGAGAAGAAATGAAATACAACAGTCCTGATGATGACCTACATGCTCCATGCTTATGATGAATAAAGCCATCACCCTTGGACTCATGCCCAACCATATATGAATTTGACTGTGAAAAATCAGATAGGGCCTTTAGGATGTTGTCATTGTAAGGTTTCATGTCTTGCTACTGTTTTGACTAATTTACTAACAGTAATTTGGGATCAGATACTTAGCAGTGCTAAGTATGTATGTGTGATGCCTAAACTTCTGAAGTATACACTAAACTAAAGAAGAATGAAATGGTCAACACGATGATTATCTCTTTCTTTGCTTGCACAAAACCTTCCTAGTCTCCTCAGTGGTATCATGGGCTTCACCAGGAATGTGTAGGGCCTGTGAGCAGGAGTGGATTGGTAGGGAGTATTCAAACTACTGGAAGGACTGCTGACAGAGAATTACTACTACGCCAGTGAGACATGAACTTACCAGATAATCAAATACAAATTTTGAGAGTATTGTGAGGGATAGGACAACACCAAAACTTGTAATAACCCAGGGATGGACGGCTAGGGTGTTAGAAATTGCATGATGACAAAAAGGAAATCTTGTTTCTTGCTACTATGGTGTATCACTTTATTTGAAAATGATGAAATCACTAATTAGAACTTTCTCTCTGCATTTTTCTTTGGAAAAAAATTAAAAATGTATAAGCCCCTCTGTACTGTGTATGTATATTTTATTGCTGTATAATTGGGATCTTCATTAGTTCCCCGGGTGGCGCAGTGACAGCCTTTTCAAGTGATATAGACATTAATGCATTGAGATATACAGTTTTCTTCTTTTTCTAAAAGAGTGCAGCCCATCCTAATAAGGATTTATGTACAAAGCCCCCTTTTTGGGGGAGCATTAGCTGCTTTAGTGTAGTTGAAAGACAAGTTTTTGATGGCAGCAGAATGGGGGCAAAACATTTGGAGACTGAAAAAGTGTTAATCATGTTAATTCCAAACCCCAGGGTATAATTGCTTCTGCTTTCAAACAAAATGTTACTTTTATCTAAATTACTAAAGTGGGAAAAGTGCAATCCAGTCTAATTTAGCACTGATGCTCCAGCGTAGACACACAGAACAGGGGTGTTGGGGAGTTCTAACCAACAACAGTACTCCACACACTTTCAGACTTTTTTTCCCTTTATCAGCACTTGGATCTTTCACCGTTACTGATAGTGCCCTGCAAAGGGGGCTACCTCATGGCAAAGCTAGTAGGCAGAGCTGCCACACTTCAGAATGGAAGTGTTGTGACTAGAAGGCAAGATGGGGACATGGTAAGAAGAAAAAGGGGACTGTCCAAGGAGAGAGAAGAGTCTTTTATCCCAGGATTGTTTATGTATTTGTTACAATCATTGGATTTAAAAAAAAAAAAAAAAGCATAACAGAAATAACTCTGTGGTAAGGACTAAATCTCAAGTCTCTACACTCCAGGCTAAGCAATCTCACCACTAGCTATAGAGCCAGATTCCCTTGTGCTTACTCTCCTTATTAGGGTTATGAGAAGCTTTGGATACCGGTTTGATTCAGAGGAGATTTGGCCTGATTCAGTGGCCAAGTCTCCTAATCCAAATCGAATCAGGAGACTAATAAAATGGTTTGAAATCGATTTGAAGCCTCTGAATTGATTTGGAAAAGATTTCAAGATTCAGTAATTTGGGCAGTCCTTGCTCACTGCTTTGGGGATTGCCCGCCTCCTCTTTCCCCCCCTCCCCCCCCACCTGGCAGCAGCCAAGGAGTGTGGGGCTTTAAAAAAAAAAAAGCCAGGACACTGGGGCTGAGTGGGTAGTCATTGATGGGGCTGAGAGAGAGGGTAGGCGATGGGGCCTGTTTGATTTGGAGATCTGGCTGATTCAGCGGCAGCTGAATCTCCGAATCAATTCAGGACAGTGATTCAAATCACCAAATAGAAATACTATTCCCCAAATAGACTGAATCCAAAGTAAATACTAGCCACTTTGCACAAGCCTACTCATTATGGTTCCCATAACTGTACTCCTTGCTGCCCAGCTCCAAAAGGAAGGACAGAGCAGGACCCCACTCAGTCTATGGTATAGTTCATGGTTAGGGCATTCTCCTGAGAAGTGGGAGACATGGGTTTGAATTCCCCTAAGGCTGAGGAGGGTCTAGAACTGAAGTCTCCCACTTCCTGGGTAAGAGTCCTAACCAGGGGTGGATTGAAGCAGGGTGCAGTAGCATAGCTGCATCCCTCTTTTAGATTGCATGGCACCATGGGAGCCTTTGGGGACTTTATAAAGCAGGGGAAAATTCTCCTCCCTTCCCGCTCAAAGGCTCTGCCCCTTCTTCCTCCTCCTCTCTGCCCCAACCTGATTTTCCTCACTGCTCTGAGGGTAGGGAAACGCCTGAGTCCTTCCTGTCCACTCTGTGGGGGCTGGGCTCAGCTGGGGACAGGGACAATAGCAGCAGGGATGGCTATAGTTCCCCTCCCTAGTGCTGGCTCTGGGCAGGGTGGGGGGAATTATTCTCTGGCTGCTATGTTGCTGCTGTTTCCTCTGCAGCTGAGCCCCTTCCCTCCTCAGCCCAGCTGGCTCTGGAGTTTCCCTGCTTCTGAGCAGTGGCAAAAGCAGCAGCAGCAAGCACAGGAGTTGGGGAGGGAGGGGAAAGTGAGGGAAGGGGTTGTGCCTTTGAACAGAAAGGGGAAAGGAAAAAGGATTTTCTCCTGCATTAGGGGCTTAAAACGTCTCCTGAGTTTCCTGCAGTGCGGTCTGCCTACATTGGCTGGGGAAGAGAAGGCTGGGAGCAAGGGGTGTAGCCACCTCTGCAGTGCAGTTTGCTGCCCCTGCACTCTGCCTTTGGGAAATCCTGGATCTGCCCTGGTCCTAACTACTAGGCTTTTGGGCAACAGGCGGTTAACTATCACCACCAGCCCATTACGCATCTACTCTCAGCAGAGCTACGTATTCTAGATCCAAACCAAGCATAACTATCCCTGGTTAAAGCCCAGCTTGACAAAACCCTGGTTGGAATGATATAGTTGGAAATGTCCTTGCTTTGAGGTGGGGATTGAACTAGATGACCTCCTCAGGTCCCTTCAACCCTAATTTTCTATGATTCTATGTAAACTCTCTATATGAGTTGGAGTGAAAAAGCACCTCTTTATTTAGTGTTTCCTATCAGCTACCCTTATGTAGCTGCTCTGGGCTTTCCAAATCATTCTTTGGAGGTGTTGATCTCTTCCTGTTCAGCATACCTAACCTAACACTATCTTCAAATGGCTTTGGCACTTCTGAAGAGCTACCCATTCGCTGTGGAATGTTCATAGGTACCTGAAGTGGCAGCAAAGGCTCCTCTTCCTGGTGCAAACCACCTACATCTTATGCAGTCCAACATGACCAAAGGTGCTCATGCTCTACATTACTAGGAACAACCCTCTTCTCTAAGAAGTATGCTCATGCCAATGGTAAATCAGAAGTTACACAAATATGTATTTTAAGACATGTATTTGTGATCCTAAAAATTATTGCCAAAAAGTAATCCTATACTTCTTATATTGTGGAAACATGATCATATTACTAGTGTTACAAGAAATGTACAGAATACTGATGCCAGGTATTCTAACTTGCCGATGCAAAATTGTCCGATACCATAAAGTGATGCTTCAGTTATTTTATTGGAATAAAGCCAGCTTCAGATTCCCTAGATGGCAGAACAGACTGATGCGTCTCAAACTGTAATGGCAAAGCTTAGGCTATGGGGTAAACTAAAATGATTCATTCACCCCCACTGAGTTGGGCTTTTTTTTTTTTTTAATTTAATTAATTGATAGTTAAACTTTTAAGCAAATTTTAGCAAAATATAGAAGGAAAATACTGAATGCATTAAATCACACAGAACCTCCACAAGGATCGGCAGCTGCTTCCCCAAGTAGATGCTGAAAAAGAGTATTTTTCAACAAAAGTGTGATTGTTTTTTATGCCCAGTCATTAAATGTTAGCGCAAATGAGAATAATTAATAAATTGTATCACAACATCCTTATGTCTACAGGTTTCACCAGCACCATGACTTCTGACCAGCTCATTTGTGACAGAGCAGACTGTCCCTTTCCACTTCTACTTTTGACACCCAGGGTTGAATTATTCTCTTAGCTGCTGTCAAATCACTATGAAATATAAAAAGTTACATTTGGAAAGTGGGAAGTAGAAACTCTATGGGCAAATGTAACAGACTCAAGCTATTTGCTCAGCATATAATACCTCCTGGTGGTCAGATCAGCCTGTCCAAGCCCCCTGGTCCCCTTTTACCTCTCACTTGCCATGATTGGATCTTTTAAGTCTTAACTTAATAATAATGTTGTTCAAGCTTTTTTGCTTGGCAAGTCAGATTGGCAGTAGCACCATAGGCCAGATCCAGCTGGGGTTCCTGATCTGGCACCCAGGTGGACAAGGAAGCACCATCTGGCCATGCGGAAGGAGGTAGGGGAGCAGGCCAGGCCCAACACAACCCTGCAAGGGAAAGGATTTTGACCCAGCCCTGTGGAGAGGAAAGGGGGCATGACTAGACCCCAGCCCCACCCTACAGAGAGGGAAGGAGATATGGTCTTGTGGGGGGGGGGGAGGGCCCTAACCTGACCCCACAGCTGGGGGAAAGAGAGTTATGGTATGGCCCTGATCCAGAAGCAGGGGTGAGCAGCTCTGCAGCGGAAGGGGGCTGTATACCAGCCTGGCCCCAACTAGCTACACAGGGCTTGGGGTTTAGAAATTTGACAGGAGGGAGGGTGGCCATATTAATGGCTACCATGTCCCCACTGCTAAATTTCCTGACCAGTGGAGAGGCCCACAGGCCAGATGCAATGGCTCTGAGAGCTGCATTTGGCCTGCAAGCTCCCTTAACTTACTATAATAGAAGAAACCAAGGGTTAGAAGACTATGACATACATATGTCATACTGGTTTTATACAGAAGTTTACACATTTAGAAAAATCTCACTGAAGCAGGCTGAACTATTTGTGGTTAACCACTTACTAGTATTCCATCTATTAAGTCTTTTTTCTCTTCACAAGTAATCTGCAAACAGTTTGGCTTTATGCATATATCTGTTAGTTTATTTAAAATATATATATTTTAAGAGAACATATTTCAGTCTGTGGACTGCTTGTGAACTACTCAGCTTGGTTGTGTTTTCAACTATTTGTTATTCAACCTGTCATTCAAATCACCTGGTATTACTTTTTGCTCATGATCAAATGACCAAGACTTTTATAAACAGGTGGAGGAAAAGCAAAGAATTTTTAGGATGGCTGAACAAGCTTTTACAGCATAAAGGTTAATGTAAGCACACTTTCACATTAATTCACAAGGCTTTCACTTCCTGCAAATACAATAAGAATTTTAAAAATGCTCAATATTAACAATAATTAACAATATCTGTGCGTGCCCTCGTGCCCAATATAAGGCTCAGGCAAGAAAGCAAAAATTATACCAAATGACTGAGAAATGCAAGAGCAGCTGCAATATGGTATTCAGGAACTTAAAACAAAAATTATTAAGGCCAGATTCCCATCTGTGTAAATGGCATGGCTCCATTACTTTAACTTCCACTGGACCTGGGCCTATGTATGCTGTCTAAAGATCTGGCTCTTAATTAAAGAATAGTATTGATATTGTTAAAGGGTTAAGGAGAGACTAAGTGTAAATGGAGCTGGCTCACTAAATGCTCCCATGCATGAGCATTGCCTTAGGACACGATAACATCTTTCATAGGCGACATGATGGAAAATAAAAATCTGCTCAAGTGAGTTAATACAAGACTAAATACTGGATCTCAGATATTGAGTTGCCTCATTAACTTCAATTAAGAGCCAGTTTTGGCAGCTCCATAGATTAGGAATTTGCAGGGCTGTAGGAATCATAGGATCATAAAAAAATTAAGGTTGGAAGGGACCTAGGAGGGCATCTAGTCCAACCCCCCGCCCAAAATAGGGCTATCCCTAATTATATCATCCCATCCAAGGCTTCGTCAAGCTGGGTCTTAAAAACCTCCAAAGATGGAGATTCCAGCACCTCTCTGGGTAACCGGTTTCAGTGCTTCACTACCCTCCTAGTGAGAGAGTTTTTCCTAACATCTAATAGGCCTGTGTGAAGCAGCTATTATTCACTTCAGATTCAAATTCAGCCAATTCAGGGGACAATGATTCAATTTGGTGGGGTGGGGGGGACAAGCCTGAAAAACCTCCACACTTAACGTTCCTGCCAGTGGGATGTGATCCCTGCTACCCCCTACTATGTGGGGGGCTCTACATGAGCCCCCTTGTCCCAGGGAGACAGTTGATGGGGGATGGGGAACCCTCCTCGCAGTAGGATGAGATATAAGGATGACCCACCTCTACAAAGAAAGCCAAGAAACCAGGGTAAACTTACCAGTTTCAGACCAGGAAGCATGGGATGAGCCACACCAGGAAGAGCCACTGGCACAGTTTATGAGCCATGCTTACTTCCAGTTAGAGCCGGCTCAGGTGGCTGACATCATCGTAGAATGCCATCCGGCTGGAATAAAAGCCGGCACTGGCAGAGACGTGGGGAGACAGCCAGCGAGGATGGTGCTCTCCATGCCCAGCACAGGCAGCACTGGCGTGCAGTTGAAGAGCTGGTGTGAGGAAAGGAAGAGTGGCCCTCGGCAGGAGGGAGGACCCAGAGCATTGTCAAGGGGTGGCTCAAGCCCTAGGCATGAGGGCTGTGAGGGAGGAGGGGATGCTAGCCTATTCCCTCAGGAGGGTTTTGTATTTTTTTTTCCATTGACATTCCTTTTGGGTTTTCCTTTTCTTTTACTGTGGCCAGGGTACAGACTCTGCTCCAGAAGATGGGAGCAGTCTTAGACCCACAGCAGGTGGCTGGCTAGCCTTGAAGAAATACCAGAAGGTCAGGGCAAATCAGCTGCTCCAGCAGCACAGGCAGTGTGCAGACCTAAAACTGGTGCAACCAGAGGGCAAACCACACAAAGACCATCTGACTTCTGGCTGGAGACTAGCATATGGAAGGGGTGTAAGGGAGGTGGAGCCCCACAGATACCCATCAGGAGGAAAGACCCACCTGGGAGAGTCCTCAGAAAGGGAACCCACCACTGTAGATTCAATCAAAGTTGTGGCAGGAAAGTTTCTGAGCTTTGCCCGGGGTGATCGAGAACCCCTCCAGAGGTCACAAGACCCCAAGCAATGTCCAACACCAGGTGAACGTGCTAAGGCAGCTTGTGAGCATATCCTTGAAGCTAGGCAGGCACACCCCCGAAGCCCGGAGGTGGCTGCAGGAGTGGTGAGTCCCAGGGCTTGTCTCCATTTATTTTTTCTTAAAGGGCCAGAGCTGGCCTGGTGGGGCACCCATGGGGAGCTGGGGGAATGAGAGGGTCAGGGGGCTCATGGAAGAGCCTCACATGCAGTGTGGGGTAGTGGGGGGGCAGCAGGGATCGCTCCCCCCTGCCTGACAGCACCCGGAGAGCACAGGGCTTTTATTTAAGGGGCTGGGAGCTAGGGCAGGTGGGGTAGCCATGGTGGGAGGGCTGGCGGAACAGGTGGGGGCTGGGGGAGCAGGCAGGGTTCAGGCGGGCTGAGGAAAGAGGGTGTCAGGGGGCTGGCAGGGGTCTCCCCATGGTCCCCTCCCTGAACTCCTGCCCACCCCTAGTTTTTACCAGCTTGGAGTTCAGCTGTAGCCACCAGGGACTGTCCAAATCAAAGCTCTCTGAATCTTTTCTGAAGATTCAGAGAGCTTTGAATTGATTCAGACCTTTTATTTGGTCCCCTGATTTGATTCAGATTCAGAGATTTGGCCACTGAATTAAGCCAAATCTCCTTTCAATCGAATCATCACCCAAACTTCACACACCTCTATCTAACCTACACTTCCCTTGCCACAACTTGAGACAATTTCTCCTTGTTCTGTCATCTGTCACCACTGAGAACAGTCTAGCTTCATCCTCTTTGGAGCCACACTTCAGGTAGTTGAAGGCTGCTATTAAATCCCCTCTCAGTCTTCTCTCCTCTAGACTAAAAAAGCCCAGTTCCCTCAGCTTCTCCTCAGAAGTCATGTGCTTCAGTCCCCTCACCATTTTTGCTGCTGGTCTCTCTCCAATTTGTTCACATCCTATCTGTAGTGAGGGGCCCAGAACTGGACACAGTACTCCAGATGTGGCTTCACCAGTGCTAAATAGAGGGGAATAATCACTTCCCTTGATCTGCTAGCAAGCTACTACCAAAGCAGAAGATGAAAAGTAGACCCAGATGTCCATGTTTAAGTACCTTAAAGTGTGATAGACCCCTGGGGTGAGAGTGTCTCAGGGAGTATTTACCCTCCTATGTACTTATTCTGTTTTTCATTGACTTCTAGGTTTTAATGTCAGAAGGGATCATGATCATCCAGTCTGTGTAGCAAAGGCCATTACATTTGACATAGTTACACTTGTATCTTTGATTTGATGATATCAAGAGAGAAACGGAGAATCTACTACTTCCCAGAGGTTGATTCCCCCCACCCCCTTAGAAAGCATACATTTTTCTCATTTACATTTGTTTGGCTACCATGTTCAGCCATTAAGTTGACTCTCACATAAGTCTGACTTTCTTTCATATAATTAAGATTCCTTCAGTACCCAGTTACACCCCTTCCCCCTGTGAAGGTACATACAAGTTATAATCTACTCATATTTTGATTTCTTAAATCTTTTTTCAAAAAAAACTAAACAGATGATATTTCTAACTCTCTCACTGTACGGCAATTTATCCAGCTCTTGAATAAATTTGTGGCTCTTTTTTATGCCTTCCCAAATTTTTTCAGCCCTCTCTTAAATATAGGTTATATTCAAAATTCTAGTGTTGGATTTACCTATGGTATACACGGAGATAAAGCCCCTCACTACTCCTCTTTTATACATCCAAAAATTACATTTGTTCTTTGACCATAGCAATATCCTAAGAGCTCACTTTCAGTTGTTCATCCACTCTGATTCTTAAATCGAGTCACTGCCACCTTGACACAGACCTTCATTCTGAAAGTATGGCCTGAGTTTCCTGTTCCCAATAGGCAGACAAAGTTCTTTGGGTGGATCTGATATCTTTTATTAGACCAACTTAAATAGTTGCAAAAATTCTTCTTCGCAAGCTTTTCAGTATAAATACCCTTCATCAGGCTGAGGAAGCATCTGCAGTAGGTGTGTTCTCTTCCTGGATGTAGATGCTTCCTCAGCCTGGTGAAGGGTATTTGTACCCAGAAGCTTGCCAAGAAGAATTTTTCCAACTATATAAGTTGGTCTAATAAAAGATATCAGATCCACCCAAAGAATCTTGTCTGCCTATGTCCTTTGACCAACACGGCTACAACCGATACACTTGTTCCTAATTGTACAACTTTGCTATGAGCTGTTTTCAAATATATTTTGCTTGTATGGGCCTAGCTTACTAGCAATCCTAAGTGCTCTGTATGGACTGCCTTGGCCTCCTCATTATTTATCACTCCATCATCATCTGCACATTTTATCAGCAGCAATTTTAAGTTTACTTCTGCATCACTAATAATGAATAGCATTATGCCTAGTACCAATAATGGTTTTTAGGCATGCCTGAACATGCCTAAAACCAAAAAGACAAGAAAACGAATAAAAAAAAAGGAATGACAAAAGCATCCCCACACTAGAAATTCTCTTATTTAAAGATGACTCCCTACTGGCATCTACTTCTTCAAGATGCCTTTAGCAACTTATATTCCAAGATGTATTTAAAAAACACCTGACATTAGTGCAACTTTTTAAGGATCCTTGGATGCAACTTATCTGGGCCTATTAATATAAAAGCATTTATACCTAGTAGACATTGTTTTACATGCTGCCTAGGTGCAATGAGACTGGAAAATATTAGTTATCTTTTGTATGCAGCTGTATCTAATATTTGGGCCAACATTTTCAAAGCATCTGTTTATTTTGTAATTCAAAAAAAGTGAGTACAGTAAAAGCTGTGTTATCCAGCATCCCCCGGGAATGGGGAACACTGGATAACAAAATATGCTGGTTAATTGAGCAGCCCTGGATGCCGCTTCTCCTGCTGCATCTGGGGTGTCCCTCCACCCCTCCCATGGCATTGCCATCCCTCTCATGGGCCCTGCGGGCCCCGTGGGACAGGGAGGCGGGCCCTGCACAGCCCCATGCAGCCTGTTATGCCCCCAGGCCATGGGGGCTTGGCAGTGCAGGCTGCTTTGCCCCAGGCAGTGGGGGTTTAGAGAAACTAGAAGTGCCATGGTGGGCACTTCTGGTTTCACTTTTCCTTACAAGCTAGCATGCTGGTTAACAGAGCATGCCAGCTTGTAAGACACCGGTTACCAGACAGTTTACTGTATCTCAATTTGGGTGCTCAAAAAATTGAAAGTATCCAAAACAAATGGAGGTTATAATGCACAATAGCTATTTTTGTACATATTTGTAATTCCAGTAAATTTAAAGATTAAGAAGATATTGCCCCTTTCCCTTGATGAGGGGTGGGAATGGGGTTTTCTTTTTCCATTTCCTATTTCTGCTGTGGCTGTATGAAGATATAAACTAAGTGTCATATAATGTCATGGGTTCTGTAACAGGTCGCTCTTCCCAGCACCATCTTCTTAGTACTCCGTGCCCTGCGTGGGGTGCCCTTGGATCCTTCTTCAGGGTTCTTAGGTCCCGCCCTATACTCACCTGCCACATCTTGATGGAAATTATGATGACGTTCTTGCGAGCGGGAGGCTGCCTATTGTACTGCCCCAATGCCAGGGGGCACTATCTGTGGCTAAGCTTCCTCCCCTACACCACAAGTCCGCGCCTCACCAATGTAATGGACGTTATTCTGTCCCTCTCTCTGTCTTCATGCCCCCTCTGGCACCTGGGCTCTCCGCAGCCCTGTCCTTCTCTCCGTGCCCCCTCTGGGGCTCCTCAATAATGTGGCCCTCTCTCTGGGCCTTCTCAATAATGCCACCCTCTTCTCTAGGGGTTCCTCAAGCACTGCCCCTTCTCTAGGGGTCTCTCAGTAATGCCGCCCTCCTCTGGGGCTCTTCCACACTGCTCCCTTCTCTGGGACTCACCACGCCCGCACTGGGCTTCTTAGCAAAGCCCCCTTCTCTGGGGCTCCTCAGTAATGCTGCCCCCTCTCTGGGGCGTCTCAGCTGCCCCCCTCTGGGGCTGCAGTCTGTGCACCCCCAATGCTGCACTCTTGCTGGTGCTGGGGTTCCCCACACTAGTGTGAGTCCCCTATGAGGCCTCCTCCAACCCCTAGTAGCCTCATCCAAACCACTAGTTTAACGAATAGCAACACAAACACAAGCCTCTTGGCTATAACATAAACAGAAGTCACCCAGTCATAAGAACATTCAATCCTACCAGGGATCTTTTCTCTCTCCACAGTATCAGAACATGGCTGGCAGCTCCTTCCTCCTTGGCTGCCAGTAGGGAACTGTCAGCCTGGCCTCAGCCCCTGGGCTTTATAAGGGAGCTCGGCCCTGCCCCTTTCAATCAGTTGGCCGCTGGCAGGTGCGATCTCTTGCTCCCTCCAGTTGCCCTGGCAACCAATATCTGGACTCCTTATTCACTGCTAGGGCTCTTTCCCTAGCAGTTTTCCTTTTTAGGAGCAGGGCACCTAAGTGCTCTGTGACAGGTTCAAATCCTATTTTACTCCCAAATGACTAAGTCTTACCTGCCACTTATCTTAACCTTACATGTCAAGACTCAGGAAAGTGACCCTGTCTCACTTCTAAGGCACTTCTTATTCTCGCAATAGGCAACCTAATGTATATGGAATTTATGCATGTTCCCAAACCAAATTGGATTTCAATAGAGCGTTAAGTGCAATTAGATGTCTAAGTATTGGCCAGGTGTAGGGATCTTTTCAGGCTAAGAGAGGCACATCAGGAATATAAGCAACTTTGTGGAATTTTGGTTGCTGTACACAGATTAAAGAGTTTAGGGACTTACATGCCCACAAACTCTGTAAGTGCTACTTAGAAGCCTTAGATGTGAAGCAGTATGTGGGCCACGGTGAGTACAATGGTAGTGGCAGAACTGGTGAAATGATTTACTGATTCACAGATGAACAGCCCCACAGAGGATAAGGTTACCATGCAATTCTACTAGCTCAATGTCTTTTCACTTTCAAAATATGTACATAGGAAAAGCATTTATAATTATCATATGGCACAGTGCAATAGTACAGATATAGCTCTAGTCTTGTCACTTTGTAGCAATAATAGTATATTGTCTCTCCTGTGTTTTCCCATAATGACAGCACTAGAAGAATGCTAATGCCTGGCAGCCTAGATGTAAAGATAGCAACAACATATTACTATAAGTAAGCTCTGCAGATTCATGGAGTGCATAATGTACATTGTAGGATTAAAGAAACATGCAATGCTTCTTCCTTATGTTATAAGTAAGCCTGTGAGAAAAAAAAAGCTGCTCGCTACTCAATTATAGATCCATATTACTGTAGAATAACACCGCAAAGGGAGGTCTGTATTGACCATGTACTCAAATTAATAAATGAATGTGTATAATGCTGTGCACTGTATAATACTGAAAATAAGAGAGTCTGCATTGATGGCAGGAATAAGAATGGAATATTTCATGTCAGAAGGAACAGAATAAACTTAACCAAAATATTTTGTTACTGGAAGAAAAATAATTCTAATTACACAAATCAAATAATTATAGCAATTCCAATTACATAGAAACAGGCACCTTACTACAAAATATCCAGAAAGTAGTTCAACAGGAATTTGTGTCATCATGGTGATGTATGTATCAGGCTGTGCTTGGCCTCAGAAACTGGTGTAGGAAGTTTCCATCCTAAAAGCCTTTGTGCATCTGTGACAGGGGGCCTCCTCAAGGCCGCTCTCCATGGCCCGCCCACCTGTCCTTGGGCCAACCGCCCGCCTAGTCTCACCCGCCACGACTTGGTCTTAATTGGTTCATAATTGATCTTCCATAAGCGGGAGGCTGCCCATTTGTGCCCAGATGCCAGGGGGCGCTATCTGCGGCTCCTTCCATCCCCATACCGCAGCCCAAGCCTCGCAGATGGCATCTCGATCTTCTAGTCACCGGCCCCCATACTGGGCCCACTCTCATCCTTCCAGGACCTGTTCATAATCCACTCAATCAGGCGGCCTCTCCGCCATCATCCAGGCTACCTTGCCCCCCCCCGAAACCCATCTTCCCCTCCCGGGTGTGTCCCTCCTGGACCTATGGCAATGTGCCCTGGCTCACCTCCAAGCCAGCCAGGACCCCAGGCCTCCAGCTCTGGGTGTGCCTCATGGTGGGCCCTCTGGCCCTTTTGAACCCTCCCTGGGTCCTGGCCCCAGCCTAGGCCAGTCAAGGGTACTCCCATGGTTGGGCGGGCCTCTAGCCCCTCACTCATTCTCAGGTCCCCCTCTGGACCCTCCAAGTCTCCCTAGACGGGGTAACCCACCCAGCAGTGGGGGCAAGGGGTTAAGGCACCCCGACTCGCCTTCCACTGGGGTGGTAACTGGCCTGGCATTTCCTGGGGGCTCCCATGCCACTGAGAGCCCCACCAGGCCACCCACTCCTGGCAGGGTGCAGTTTTCAGGTCCAAGCCCAGGAGCCTCCTTCCATCCCCTTACAGCTCCCCCATACCTCCAGTGTTCTTCCTAGCAGCTCTTCAGCCAGGCAATGCTGCTGCCTGGCCTCCAGGCAGCCAAACTACCTGAGTTTATATAGGCCTCAAAATGGCTGCCCCCATCAGGCACCTGGAGGCTGCCAGCTCCAGGGCCAGGCTGCTAGCTCCAGGGCCTTAAAGTGGCAGGCACCCCAAGTGCCCTGCCACAGCATCATTAAAGTCTAATGATATTGTCGCAGAGCACTGAGGTGCCCTGCTCCTAGAGAAGGGAAACTGCCAGGGAGAGAGCCCTGGCAGGGAATAACGAGCTCAGCTGTGGGTTGCCCGGGGCAACCAGGAAGTCAGCTGACCAGAAGGGGCAGGGCCTGGCCCTCATAAAGCCCAGGGCTGAGGCCAGGCTGGTAGTTCCCTGCTAGCAGTCAGAGGGGCTCGG
The DNA here is from genome assembly GCA_030014935.1 of Caiman crocodilus. NCBI lineage: Eukaryota > Metazoa > Chordata > Crocodylia > Alligatoridae > Caiman > Caiman crocodilus. The sequence continues at coordinate 9,744,093 of JAGPOW010003310.1, forward strand.
GCTCGGGCTCGGGCTCGGGCTCGGGCTCCAGCTTGACCAGAGTTGAGCAATGTTGTTAGAGCCAGAGGGTATGTCTTTGAGTTATAGCCAGGAGGCTTGAGTTTGTGTTGTTATATGTTACACCGGTGGCTAGGGTGAGGGTATTAGGGGTTGGAGGAGACCTCATTGGGGACTCACAACAAAGTGTGAGGACCCCAGCACCAGAGCGGGTGCAGCATACTCAGGGGGAATCCACAGTGGTGTGGGGACCCCGGCACCAGCGAGGGCACAGCGTTCTCATAGGAGACCCACAGTAGTGTGGGGATCCCAGTGCCAGTAAGGGTGCAGCTTGTGGGGTGCATAGACCCCAGCCCCAGAGAGGGGCGTTTGAGAAGCCCAAGTTGGGCACAGTGAGCCCCAGACAGGGGAGTGCTTTATTGGGAAGCCCAAGCATGGGCACGGAGAGCCCTAGAAAGGGGGAAACCTTATTGGAGAGCCCAAGTTGGGCCCGGCAAGACCCCAGACAGGGGGTGTCATGGAGAAGCCCCAATGCGGGTATGGTGAGCCCCAGGAGGGGGCGCTATTGAGAAGCCCCAGGGTGGGTGTGGCGAGCCCCAGAGAAGGGGTACTACTGAGAAGCCCTAGTGCAGGCTTGGTGAGCCCCTGGAGAAGGGTAGAGTACTGCAGTAAACCCCAGAGAGAGGGGGTAGCAGTGCAGTGGGCCTGAGAGACAGGTGGCATAACCAAGAAGTCCCACAGTGGGCACAGAAGTCCCCAGGAGATAGGCAGCTTTATTGAGAAGGACCCTGAGAGGGGCGACACTACAGAGAAGGCCCAGAGTGGGTGTAGAGAGCCCTAGGAAAAGGGCAGCATTGGGGAGAGAGCCCCAAGAGAGGGGCAGCATTCTAGAGAAGTTCCAGAGTGGGCACAGAAGGCCCAAGGAGAGGGGTGGCTTTATCGAGTGTACAGAGGAGGCCCCAGAGAGCGGGCGAGCGTATTCAACAGACCAACGTCCATCTCAACTGCAAGGCTTGGGTCGTGGTATCAGGGGAGGTTGGAGCCACGCATAAGCCCATAAGGCTAGGGTGTCTGGGAAGCACCCATCATACAGGGAGACACCCGGAGAGTCTGGGAAACCACAGGGACAGAGGTCGCAACTAACCGTGCCCAAGGAGATGTAAGGCAGCCTCCCAACCTTATCTAACAGCAAAGGTGTGGCGGGGGAGAAACCAAGGGTGCCCTTAGGCCAACTTGGCACAGAGGAAGGGGCCTCAAGGAGATCACAGACCTCCTGGAGGACTGACCCCCGACCCCCCCATGACAGACATGCATCTGTTTCAACGATCTGTTCATTCTGACCCTGCTAAATCAAGTACGTTTGAGATGGAAACAAAGAGGGTCCATAAATAGTCCAAACTGGATTGTAGCTCTTAACCTGAACCTGACTTCAATGGTTCAATCTATTGGATGTTTTGGGAGCAATTTGCTGCAAAACATGGAGCATGTCCAGCTCATTCACTCCAAACATAAAAATAAGGTAGTGAGGGCCCTGTATTTATAACCACTCTTGAGACTTAGTTTTGAGAATGTTTGAAAGAACAGGGATTGCCATTGTCAAGCCCATGTCAAATCTCCTCCAGGCAAAGGAGGTCCCTCTCTGAAGTTCATTCAGCTCAGGGGTTGCCCTCTATAGTTCAGCCACTATCATTTTAATCATTAGCTGCAATATTGTGTCATGAGGTGCTCACACTTATGATGACTCCGGTCCTATGAATATTGAGTAAAAAAGAGCCTATGCTAGAGTTCATTCAGCAATCTCTATGTTCAGGAGCTTCACCGGAAAAAGAATTTTACTTCATACTAAAGGACTAACTGAAGAAGTTCAACTCTGCTATTACACCGTGTAGAAGAGACCTTGTGTTGGTCTTTCACCAGTGCCACGGGACACCTCTGCCCATCACAGGACAGGGAGGCTCAAGTGAGGGAGACTTCTTGCACGCCATCAATGCTGACCTCATGAAGGAACACCTTGAGAGGCCAGGCCTGACAATCTGCACTCCAGGATACTCAAGAAGCTGGCTAGCATCGTAGCTTAGCCCCTGGCACGGATCTTCGAGAACTCCTGGCACTCTGGTGAAGTGCCTGAAGACTGGAAGAAGGCCAATGTGGTGCCTATCTTCAAGAGAGGAAAGTGGATCCAGCAAACTACAGGCCCATCAGCCTGTCCTCTATCCTGGGAAAGGTCTTAGAAAAAGAGTATCAAAGAGGCCATTCTTAACAGGCTGACCAATGGCAACATCCTGAGGGATAGCCAGCATGGGTGTGTTACAAGTACGTCTTGCTTGACCAACCTTATTTGCTTTTTACAACCAGGTGACGGAAGTCAATCATCGTGGTACACTGTGACCAGTGGGGTCCCTCAAGTCTCTGTCCTTGGGCATTAATGAAGATGTTGAATAGTATAGGATGTGGACATTGGTATCAGAAGTGGACCGGCCAAGTTCACTGATGACACCAAACTCTGGGGTAAAGCGTCCACACCTGAGGACAGGAGGGTGATCCAGACTGACCTCGACAGGCTCAGGAAATGGGTGGATGAGAACCTGATGGTGTTTAACACCGAAAAATGCAAGGTTCTCCACCTGGGGAGGGAAAACCTGCAGCATCCTTATAGGCTAGGCAGTGCTACTCTGCAAATGAAAGGGACATGGGAGTCATGATTGACCACAAGATGAACATAAGCCTTCAATGTGATGCTGCGGCTAGTAAAGCGAGCAAAATGCTGGCTTGCATCCATAGATGCTCCTCAAGAAAATCCCAGGATGTCATTCTCCCCTTGTACTCAGTCTCAGTGAAGCCACAGCTAGAGTACTGCATCCAGTTTTGGGCTCCACAATTAAAAAAGGATGTGGAAAAGCTTGAGAGAGTCCAGAGAAGAGCCACAAGCATGATCAGAGGTCAGGAAAATAGACCTTTATGACAAGAGGCTGAGAGCTATGGGACTCTTCAGCCTGGAAAAGCACAGGCTCAGAGGCAATCTGATGACCACCTATAAGTTTATAAGGGGTGTCCACCAGGATCTGGGGGAACGTTTGTTCACCAGAGTGCCTCAAGGGACAACAAGGTCAAATGGTTATAAATTCCTGCAAGACCATTTCAGTCTAGATATAAGGAAGAATTTCTTTACTGTCCAAGTCCCCAAGGTCTGGAACAGTCTGCCATTGGAGGGGGTTCAAGTACCTACATTGAATGACTTCAAGAGAAAATTAGATGTTTATCTTGCTGGGATCCTATGACCCCAGCTGACTTCCTGCCCCTGGGGTAGGGGTCAGGACTCAATGATCTTCCGAGGTCCCTTCCAGCCCTAATGTTTATGAAATCTTTACAGTCCCAGTTTTCACCATAGTTATTTGTTGCTTTCTTTGCTAATTTGGATCATAAATGAGAGAATGAAGAGGGCTCCAACCCTGCCCAGAAGCCATTCCTTGGCAACCCACTATAGCCTTGGTTTGTGATACTAACCAAGCAAAAGACTAGAAACGCTTCTATTCCAATGACTGAGACACTAAGCTCAGTCAGCTGGGAATTTCCATTTACCTCACGCTACCATTAAGACGTATTATCTTATTTAGGTAATAATTCCCATAGGTTACTCAAGTTAAGGAGGGATTTAATTGTAAATTATATGGGGAAGTATTTTTTAAAATCACATGAGGATTTCATGGCTGGAAGGACCAGATAATTTTTTTTCTGCAAAGAGACTGAATTCCAACCTGCTGCTGGAGAAATATTTCCACTGCCACAGTTTTCTCTCCTACACTGATAACACTAGCCAGATTTTAAGAAGTATTCAACTCCCAGCAGTTCTCAGCCATTTTGAAAACAGTTTTGGAAAATGAGCTGTGCTTTTTTTTGAAAATCCGTCCCTGTGTACATGAATTCTCTTGGAATAAAACACAAAGTACTTGAGAATGCTAGCTTCCTAGCCTATATTTTTTAACTGTGAAGGGTTTGTTGTTTAAAGGTCATACCAAAGAAGTGTTACCAGATAGGATATCCCATTTAAATTAGAGGCATAACTTGCACAGCTGGCATAGATTCTTGGGAATATGCTTCTGGATATATATGCATAGGAAGGTATAAAGGTGAAGGAGCAAAAATCTCTCCCAGATTCACAGAAGTTTAGGGCTGGAAGGGACCTCACGACTCAGTTCATTTGGTCTCCCCCAAATTTTCCTCATACCTTCTGTCACACTTGCCTCTTTCCCCTGGCTTCCATATCTTGCTGCAATTCTATTTTAAAAAGTTTTGAAAACACCAGAAAATAATCAGTAGGTATATACTCTGCCCCTACGTTTTTGGGTTTTGTTGTTGGGGGGGGGGGGGGGGAGTTGCTTTGCTTTGCATCTTTCCTACCAATGCACTTTTGTGACAGAGATACTGCCTAAAAACTTGGGGGCAAGGTTTCCTACACTTTCTTTCCCCTGTCACAGAGCAGGATGTCACCCTAGGGTCAAGCATGTATACCAAGGCTGAAGAGTAGCTGTTGTTCTGGAGTTGTTCAGCATATATTTAGTAGGCTCCTAATGGATGCATCTACATATGCATTTGATCTGACATCAGTTTACGTACAAGTAAACTACTTGCGAGTAAATGCTTCAAAGCAGGGACTTGGCAGTGGATTTGCTGCTCTTAGCACCAAACTGGTTCTACTTCCTCTGGCTCTGCAATGGGCCCTGCTGCCATGGTGGGGAGCTCCAGGCTCTGGCTGTAGCTGCCAACAGCCGGCAGCCCTCTTGAAAAGGTAGCCCGGTTCTGTGCTCCCTGGCCAGCCACTCCCTTGGCCAGGAGCAGCATGCCCCATACAGAGGCAGTATGTGGCAGCTCTCTCCTCACCACTCTGCCCCCCATGCTCCAGCCCCTGGCTCTTGAAGCGACAACCAGCACCCTGGGCTTCTGCTGGCCACTGTGCTGGCCCTGCTGGCCTGATACACTGACCACCAGCTGGCCTATGGCTGGCTGGGCTCTCCTGGCTCCCTCACATGCAGTGACTGCCTCCCTGACTGCCAGACCCCTTCAGGGATACTGACGACATGCTGCTTAATGCCACTTCTGGGGCTGCACTCACCCTCCTGGGCCTCCAGCTTTGCCACCTCTGGGCTCAATGGGACAGCCAGGACTGGTGGCTGCACATTGTCCAACAGACCAGGGACAGTGAGCAATGGCTGGAGGCATTCAGGATGACCTGGTACACCTTTCAGGACCTCCTAGGGCAGCTCCGGCCAAACCTGGAGCAGCAGAACACTGCCATGCAGCCACCCCTCCCCATGGACACCTGGCTGACCCTAGTCCTGCTGGCCACACCTACCAGCCTCTGCTATGTGGCTCTCTCTTTGGGGTGGGCAAGGCCACTGCCAGGAAGTCAATCCTGGAGGTGTGTAGCGCCTTCTAGGGCGTGCCGGGGCACACAGTGCTGCATGTGCACAACACCCTGGGGGTGGTGGTGGGGTTCTGTGTTCTGGGATTTCCTCACTTCATGGGTCCCATTAAGGGCCCCAATATCCCTGTCACCTGCCCAGCTCAGGGTGACCACCCCTACTACAGCCAGAGGAGTTTTCACTCCATGGTCCTCTAGGTTATCATGGACCACTGTGATGCCTTCACTGAGGTGAATGCCAGCTGGGCAAGTAGTGCCCATAACACCCGCAAGCTCTGTAACTCTGCCTTGGCAGGTATGATGCAGATAGAGTGCTTCATGCCAGTTGCCAAACCTGCACCTGGACACCATGATGGTCCCCCCTTTCCTCATTGGGGACTATGCCTATCCACTCATGCCCTGGCTCACACTGGCTAGCTGGACTCCCCGCCAGCCCCACTTTAACCAATGGCTGGGCCAGACCTGTTTCCTGGAGGAACGTGCCTTTGGCTGCCTCAAGGGATTCTGGTGCACCCTCACCACCCACCTCAAGTTTGATGAGGACAACCTCCCCCAACTCATCATCAAAGCCTATATGCTGCATTATATCTGTGAAGCCCAGGGGGAGCTCCTGCATGAGGCCACCTGGCTGTGGGAGCACCACCTGTGACAGCAGCAACAGCAGCAGCTCCTCCCCCCGCCAAGGCCCCAGACAAACTGCACACCTGCCACAGGGGGCCAGGGCACCAGGCACAAGAGGCACTGGCCAACCACCTCCTCCTGGCACTCCGACCAGGAATGCTGCCCACGGACCCCTCTCCCCTCCCACCCATCCCCAGTACCACGTAGACGCATCTCAGAATAACAAATTTGTATTCTTCTCACATCAAACAAAGCCTCTCTCCCTCCCACCTGCAACAACAGAACCCCCCACCACCCACCGACAATAAAACACCCTCTTTCCTATGCAAACTATTTACATGCTCTGTACCAGAGGCCATGCGCTGCCTAGCCTCAGATCAGGAGCCAGGAGTTCGTGAGTGCCCAGGGCCCATGACAATTCAGCTGGCCAAGGCTGGGCCCAGGCAGCCGCTGGCTGAACCCCCTTTACCCACTTGCTCTCCAGGGGCAGGTGAGCCACTGGGTACTGACCAGAGACAGCCTGTCTCCCCTGCCCTGTTCCTTGGCTGGGACAAGCCAGGGTGCTGGCAGCACCTGCTGCCATAGTTCCAGCCCCTGCTGCCCCCCACTTCTTCCTGAAGGCTCGCCAGCCTCCTGTGCTGCAGCCCAACCCACAGTGCCCAGGATCAAGGGGGATGGGGCTCCTGGATGGCTGGGACAAGGAGCTGCCTATGTCCCCACCCTCCCTGCAGGGGGCCTCTCCAGGGATGCACCCCAGGGCCAGCCCACCCCCATGCCAATGCTGCATCCCAAGTGTGCCCCTAATGCACATGTCCCAGGTGCTGCGTGAGGAGCTGTTTGCATGGACTGAGGGATACCCAACACATTATGCCCTGCTGCTGCTGATTGCTATAGTGCCCTGAGTGCACCTTTGACAGTGCAGATGAGGCAAGCTTGGGCTTCCCTGCAACCTCCACTGCTGCCTGGAGGGCTACATGTGAATGTGCTACACGTCTCTTCTCCTGCAGTTCGAAGACAACATCACTGCCAGCGTTGACGCATTCCTTGCTGTGTGAGAGTCCTGTGCCTACCTAGATGTGGAGGCATGGGCTGCCCAATAAAGTTTCGCACTGTCTCCTGCCTCCCTACATGCTGTTTGGGGGGAACCTGGGGCCAGGGGTGTGTGGCCATACCAGGTGAGGAGGGGGCTTGGGGCAGGAGCTGAGGACAGAGGCTGAGGGCAGGGGTTGGAGCAGGGACGACCTTCCCCACAGTGCAAGGCTTACCTCTGGGACTGCAGAGCTGTCATGGCAGGCACTGGCCCAGGCTCTCCAAGCTGCTGGTGGAGGCTGCAGCCAGGGAGCTCAGTGGGATGGGCTGCTGGAGGCCCAAAGGACCCTGCCCCAATGACATTTAATTATGGGTGCCATGCCAGGTCAGGGACATGGGCAGGCTACCCATGAAGCAAGGCTGTGGCCTGGGTTCCAGAGCATGAGGATCACTGCCCATTGCTGCAAAAAGGGCATGGACTTGTGCATACTCCCCAACCAAGGACTGTGTTCAGTCACATTGACCCACTGTGCCCACAAAGCCTTGACCTTTATGCAATATTGCCGCACTGACTGGTTGTGCCTGCACTCCAGCATCCGGCCTGACAGCCCCCCATAGACATTGGTGTTAGAATGCCTGCCCCAAGTGAATTGGCACACCTCCACCTTACCCTACAGTGCCACAAGGTCTCCAATTTCCTCCTGCAACCTGTTCGGGTCCCAGGTGGTGGGCACAGACGTGGGCAAAGATGATACCATTGGGGCTCCCACACCAGCTCTCTGGGCTCCGTACAGCTGTCCCTGTGCTGCCAGGCCTGGGCAGCTACCTAAACACCCATCACAGGGGCACAGCATGGGACTGGGAGCTGCATGGAAAGGCAGTGTTCCACAGCATCTGCAGGCTCTGGGCAGGTAGGCTGCAGGCAGTGGAAGCTGGCCCAAGCAGCCAGGAGCTTCCTACAGCTGGGCTCAGGTACTCACAGGTCTGGCAGGAGTCTGCAGCACCCTGCAGGCCTGGATGGCATGGGCCTAGCAGCCATACGGCACTGCGGTGCCAGGCAGCAGTGCCAGGGTGCAGGCAGGCTGGCACAGCTAGCTTACAGCCTGTCCAGGGGGACACGGGGGCCTGGAGTGGCCTTGGGCTACCTGGATGTACCTAGGACTCAAAATGTCTGCAGGTTTTTAAGGGACTGAGGCTGGGCCCAGCCTTGGGGCAGGAAAGGCTCTCAGTCCAGAGCTCTGGGGCCAGCCTCAGGCCAGCCCTCTAGTGGCAGGACTGACCAGGAGCAAATTGCTCCTGGTTGGCATTTACACATGCATTACTGCATAGTAATTAATCATGAATACATTTGTTACTTGCATTTGCAGGTAGCAAATTTACTCATGATTAGCAGTTTTTACTAAGCTGTAAGCATGCACACATGTAGATGCGTGCACTTACTGTGAAGTAAACTATGCAACTGCACAGTCAATCATCTTGTGTAGACATGCCCAATGAGTAGGAGGCCATAGGGAACCACCTGGAGCACTTTCATTGCTTCCTCCAAGGCCCATGGTGCTTGAAAGGGTTTGTTTGTGAATTGTTTACTAAAGCCATGTACCAGTGATTGTTTGGAGTGAGAGTGAAGGATGTTAGCCACCAAGATGTGTTGTTCTATGATCATAAAATATTCATTTACAAATGAAAACATACAGTAATAAGCAAAGAATGCCAAGATGAAAAGAGATAACATTATTTGCAGAAAATGGCCCCTGCTCATTTACATTTTCAGAATAAGGCATAAACATTCTTAAAAGCAAACAAATGATCTGTTTAAAAGTTGGAAATATCCAAGTGGGGAATGTCGGGACCCTGCTGTTTCCTAAAAGCCTTTGCCTTTCACAGCAATCCCTTCATGTGCACACAGATGTCAGAGTAGAGGAGGAAACATCTAAAGAGAAAAGAAACTTGTCCTTTTTATGCTCCAAAATGTTACTTGGACTCATATAAAAACAAAAAGTCCTACTCCTCAATACCCCACATGTTTCAGGCCTCGCTCTGAGTCTTTATTTACAAAAGGCAGGTTTGCATGACAGGAGTGCAAAGCAATTACTATTATTTACTAGCGAATTACCCATCAAGAATGATTTGGGGGGGGGGGGGCAGGAACAGAAAAAGTCCCTTGCTTGTAGAATTCAAGCCCAAAGAAAAATGGTTAAAGAAAGTAGGCAAACATGGGATATCTGGAGAAAAGAGAGCTGCTGGGAGACATGAGAACCATGTACACAGAGGAATGCTGTATCAGCTTGAGGCTGATACAAGCTCGTCTCTGGCAGCCATTGTCAGGCACATCAGATACCAAGGGATAAAAAGCAGTCTAAGAGGTACACTTCTAAGTGCCCCCACTAACCAATGTTAAGGGTAGGGATGTATGATAAGTGGTCAGGCCCATATTGAATGTGGATTAGTGTTCAGGCCTATACTGACCAAGGCACTCAACTGCCAAGGTGTATACAAGACCTCCAGGACCAGAACCAGCCGCCAGAGCAAATGAAAATGGAGAGCGAGTTCTCAGACTGTGGTCCGTGGCCCTGGTCATTTGCAGATCTCTCAAGCATCTCATTGTGAGGACAGTCATTCACTCCACTCCTAAACTGAGTACATTCAGCACCTATGATATCCGCCTCACATATGTTGTCAAAAGTTTTTATATCAGAAATACAAACACAGGGAATGGTCCCACAGCATGCTAACTCTTTGGCACTGAGCACTGTTCTGTGCCCCTCTTTTGAGCCTACGTCCCATACTCTGCCCCATGTGCATATCTTAGCTGGCTGACAGGTATGGAGCTCTATCAAGTACTTACAGAGATGGCAGGACAGATCGTGACATGTTTCTAGCTACTAAACTGCAGTAACAGAAAGAAAAGAAACCACCAAACTGTTACTTTGCCATGTAATAATCACGCTTACTTCCCCATGACAACTGTGTGGTAGCAAATGGATGAGGTACAGCATGGTAATGGTGAAGGAGTGAGTAGATACAGATCCATGGGCCAAACCCCACTTAGTGAGATGCACTGTAAAGTGCCTTGTTTCAGGGCTTGTCTACACCTAGAATTTTACCAGTTTGCCTCAATATTTCATTTTAAATGGTAAATTCATGAAGTTGTGTTGCTGCTTTTGATTGTATTGAAACCTGGCCTAAATTTACCTAAATAATCTGAGGACAAGTTTAAGCTAAACTGAAGTAGGTAATTTCAAATACACAATAAAAGCAACGATCTTGTTGAGCAAACTCACCTCACTATATAGAATAGAAAGATCTGTGACCCATAGTAACCTTATCTCTACTCCTTCCTCCTGGCACTATTTGCCACATCTGCAGTCAAACTTGGGGATCTCAGATTGGCTTCTTCAGTCATCTACAGACTCATCAATGACTTCCCTTTCTACTGGAAGACTGTCATCCTCGGATTAAGGGACTACCAACAACATTAATGATGAAAAGCATTGATATAGGATTCTGAAATAGTTAAACCAATTTAAGTAAATATGAAGTAACGAACAATGAAATCACCTTACCTGAGAACAAGGTCTCAGGGTGAACTCAGACAAGCAGCAGCATGGGACAGCACAGCTCCTGGGAGACCATGCAGTCCACGCAAATTAAGCCCTCTCCAGAGGCAGCCCTTTTGGAAAGGGAAAAATGGCTCCCCAGAGGTCATATGGTAAGGGCAGATGAAGCCTGCTCTGGAAGCAGCCATTTTGGGAAAAGGGAGAGCAATGAGAGGAGCCCAGAGGATGAGGGAGAGTTTGGGCACAGCATCCCGTCCTCAGAGCTGCCAGAGCCTGAGGAAAGGATGTGCTGTGCTGTGCTGCCGGCTGGAGGATTGGAAAACCCAGCTGCAGCACCTCCTTGATCCTTTTACCCTGGGAGCCCTTTGTAAATAAAGTGGACATAGTTTAAATTGTGTGGTGTCTAATCAAAGGTCCACAGGGCCACTAGATGCCTTCCTGTGAGGGGAATCTCCCTAACTCCAGGACGGTGGGCGGGTCCAGGCTGTGGGCACCTCCAGGGATCTGGAGTTGGGTTGTGGCTTTGCAGGTAGCCCCACAGCCAGGGTTACAATGGGATCAGAAATCTACCTCCACTTCAATGAGAATTTTCTAAGAAAAAAAGTTCTCAAACATATATGAAATGATGAAAATAGAGTAATTTTGCACAAGGTAAACTAACACATCTTAATGACCTTCAGATGAATGTATATCCTGGAAGTAATCTGTAATCTACAAGTGACTGTAAATGGAGCCAGAGTATTATGGTGCCACATGTTGTATGTGTATAATTAAAGGTCTGTCAGTGTTTCCGTTGTAAACTCAGTTTTAAGGGGTTTACAACTTTTCTTATGAGAACATATAGCAATGACCTGTTTTTGCATTCTAAGCAGGTTTTAAGGTCATTACATGAGTGTTAATGTTCCGTTACAATATATTGTAATGAAATGAGTCTTTTAGAGAAAAGCATTTTACAGTATTGGCAAAAAAAAGAGTATATTCATCTTAATTTTAGTTTCTACTTCAGTTCAGAAGCTTTTTACAATTAAATGTTTGGTTGCACCAGCAAATAAAGGATGCAAATCCTTGTCAGTGTGAAAACAATGATATCCTATTTTCATGTTCTCTGAGAAAGGGATTAAAATAGCTTTTCAAGGTACCTCTTAAAAAGCCAAATGATAAATTTGTCAAACCTGAGGGGTGGATATATGTTATTTTTTTTCACATACTCTCAGAGGCTTTTGATGTTGCTCCCCAGTCCATATCTCACAAGCACCTGTTTAAGAATCATGCACTATTGCATGTTTTCCTACAGGGCTGGGTAAGGTTCTTTTATATCCCTGAGTCCAGAAAAAGGAGTCCTTCCAGGAATGTAATTCTTCTAGTTAGCTCCTCCTTCCATTTTTATTTTAAGAACAAAGCATGGAGGATCAAATTATGCATGACCACATACAGGTACACAAAATGGCAGAGAGACAACCATACTATACCTCCTCCCCAGAACTGAAAATCTATTATGCAAGAGTCCCAAAATTAATAAATTTACCATAAAGGAAAGGGTGGAGCTAAGCCATGGTCCCACCCCTGTCTTCCCCAGAGAACTGGCCTGGCCATGAGAAGAGCATGTCCTGAATCTTAGGAAGAGGTTGGTGCTGAGCTACAATCTTTTCCCTGTGTTCAGGAATGGTAGTGATTGACAATGATGGATCTCCTCATGGACCTCTTTAATCTTAAAAGAGAAGCCTATAAGGGTTGGAAGACAGGAAATACCTCTAAGGAGGATTATGCATCACTGACCTGCGCCTGTAGGGAGTGGACCAGAAAAGCCAAGGTCGAAATCAAGCTCAAGCTGGATGTGGGAAACAAGGACAATAAAGAGTCCTTCTATAGATACGTAGGAAGTCATAAGAAAAATAAAGGCAACATTGGACTCCTGCTGAATCAAATGGGCCAGCTGACAACTGACACCCAGGAAAAAGCTAATCTCTTCAATGATTAATTTGCATCGGTTTTTCACCAACCTAAAGGGATCACCCTGCCTGACAGGTCACAGGACTACCACGGTACAGGTGTCCATACATCTAAATTTGTTGAAGACCTTGTGAGGGAACACCTTGAAAGGCTAGACATCCATAAGTCAGCCGCATCCAAGAATGTTAAAAGAGTTGGCTGACATCACAGCTTGACCATTGGTGCGGATATTTGAGAACTCATGGTGCTTGAGAGAGGTTTCCAAAGACTGAAAGAGGACCAATGTGGTGCCTATCTTCAAGAAAGAAAGGAAGGAGGATCCAGGGAACTACAAGCCAATCAGTTTGACCTCAATCCCTGGGAAGATCTTGGAAAAATTTATCAAAAAATCCATCAACAACAGGCTGACAGATGGTACCATTCTAAGAGACAGTCAACACGGCTTCATTATGGGTTGGTCAGACCAACCTCATCTCCTTCTATGAACAGGTGACGCATCACCTGGGTGGTGTGGAGAGGCTGATGTCATTTACTTGAATTTCAGAAAAGCCTTTGACTTGGTCGCCCATGATGTCCTTGTAGCAAAATTGAGGAACTGCAGCCTCAACAACTGGGGAACTTGCTCTGTGGTTGAACACTGCACCTGCCGCCAGTGAGGGCAGAGATAAGAGATGGGGCAGAGGCTGCAGGAGGTGGGGGGAGGGACAAGCGACTGCTGTTGATATGACTGTGACCCCCAACCCGGGCTCAGGACCAGAGTGGGAGCTGCAATATCCAGCCGGTCCCCTCTTTCCTCCCCCCACTGCACACTGTGGGGTCTTGTCTTACATCCAAGGCACTGAGGTAGGTGCTGCTTCATTGGGAATGAGGCCCCACACAGCTACACCCCTCTGGAAGTTGCACTCTGCCCAACTTGCCCCAGTGCTGGTGCTCAAGCCTCGCTCATGGCTGGGCAGCAAGAGGCAGGACAAGCACTCCAAAGGAGAAGGGGGGGGTCAGTGGTTCCCCTGCACCCCCCACCTTCTCTGGGTCATGCACACATAGCTGCCTCATGAAGCTTTGGGTAGACTTTGTCCCCCACTGCATGGCAGCAGCTGTTAGAAGCTGCCCCCCTGCCCACTCACTGCCTTGGTCAGCAGCTCTTACTACCCCCCATTGTCCCCACTGTGTGTAGTAGGGTCCTTCCCCTAGCCTCCCAGGCCAGCCAGATCCTACCCTCTCTTTCAGTCCCATGGCCTTGCCCTGGGCAGAGGAAGGAGAGCGGGAAGTCTGGCCCAGACACCACCCAGTCGTGGGCAGCTAGGCAGGCTCAGGCAGCTGCCCCCAGGCTGGAGGTGAAGGGCAGGGGCTGAAGGGCTCTGCACAGCCAGTCACAAGCACTGCTAGGCTAGCCCTGCCTGCTGTAACTGGCATGGGCACTTTTAAGTCTGCTCCAGGATTTGGGGAGCAGCACTTTAATTAGAGCAGCTTCGAGAACTGCTCTAATTAAAGTGCCACTATGTCTCCTGTATCAGTATCCCCATACTTAGAAATGGAGTTAAATATACTAAGTATTGGTTATCAGATCAGTATCGGCCAATATGGCTGGTTAATAACAGCTATCAGTATAGGCCAAGAAAATCTTTATTGGTGCACCCCTAAAGTCAACCATTTAAGGTCAGACAAGCATATTACAACTAGCTAGCAGATTATGGTTGAGATTCTGCTAGTGGGATTTGCTATCTTCACTTGAATTCTTGACTTTCTTTCCCTTAGGGAAGAATCACTTAAGGATGAGCAAATATGGGTTCTTTTCAGTCCTGCTGCTTGAAAAAATGTGGCCAGTGAAGGAGTCACCCACATGACACTAGGGAGCTCATTACTGGATACCCTCTCCAGATGTGGTATTCACATTTTGAAAAAAAGTTGTTAATACATTGGACAGAGTTCAGAGAAGAGCTACAAGAATGATCCGAGGACTGGAAAAACTACATCACATTAAGACACTTAAGAAGCTTAATCTCTTCAGTTTTTTCAAAAGGTTAGAAGGTGACTTGATCACAGTCTACAAGTGATCTCCATGGAAAGAACAGTTCTGATTATAGAAGGCTCTTTAATATAACAGAAAGAGGCAAAGTGAGATGCAGTGGCTGCAAGCTGAAGCTAAAAAAATTTCAACAGTGAGGCAATTTATCACTGGAATAGCTTACCAAGGGATAGGATGAATTCATCACCTGAAGTCCTTAAATCAAGTCTGGATTCTTTTCAAGAGCTACTGCTTAAATAGAAGTTATAAGCTTGAAGCATAAATTACTGGTGAGGTTCTTTAGCCTCTGTTATAGAGAAGGTCAGACTAGGTAATCATTATGGTTCCTTTTGGCTTTATGTGTATGAATATATGTCCTTAACTGGCTCATTCAGACCATCCACTGAAACAAAATCTAAAAACCATACAATCTATAGAAGCTGAACCTGCTAAGTGTTATGCAGAGGTGTTCTTATAATCATTAGAATTGGATACATCCAAAGCTACAGACCCAGTTCAGCTAAACATATGCTTCCCTTTATTACACAGGGCCCTAAGTCCCCTGGCACTCAGCCCCACATTTCTGTTCTAACTGCAGAACTGTCCTAACTGCTAAACAACAGATTCCATTATAGAGAAGAGCATAACTGAAATATAAAATGGTATTCCTACTCATTTGGGGATAATTGCCACTACAACAGAAGGGAAAGATGGACTCCAAAAAGGATAGTACAAGCTTTCTTGCCCAAGGTAGGGTCTTTCACAAAGGGTGCATCTAAACATTGCTGTACAGTGACACTTACTGCGTCTTTTGGAAGTACTAAAGCATGGCACTGTAGCACTTTTCCTCCTGCGCCGTGCACGTGGCACACAGATTTCACCACTACACCACCATAGTGGCACAGTACAATGGGGGAACATGCCACTACAGTGATGTAGCTGCCAATCACATGTAGACCCACATGATCGCTATGTCACTGTAGTGCACTGTACGGCAACATCACCATGGGGCAATATGTAGACCTGCCCAAAAAGTAATACACATCTCTTGCTGTGGAGATGTACAAGTGCTAAGGGGAAAATTTGATAAAATATGGAAAAAAAATAAGATCTGGCTACTGAATTGTGGTTTGTTTATCTGGAATGCTGCATACAGGCCACACGTGCTTAGCCTACACATGCATACTTACACATCTACAATGCAGAGGTAATAGAATTATAATCTGTGCATAAGTACCAAAATGCCAGTTATATAGCTGGAAAACTCCCCTTTAGACAAACAAAGGAAAACAGAATCCTGCTCTCGGTCAACCATGTTCAAGATGAATTCAAACAGATGCAGTGAATGGATGCAAACAATGGAGAACCTTGAGATTGAAGGGGTTTGGTTTACTTAGCTTAGGAAAATGAAGGCTGAGAGGGGATGTGGTTACTATGCATAAATACAATGTGGGGATGGAACTGGAGAAAGAGAGAAGCCCTGTTTTAGCTAAAGGATGTTTTGGCACAAGAACAAATTTGTATAAACTTAGCAAGAAAAGTTTAAACTAGGAATTGGAAGGTTTTTTACTTATCAAGGACTGAGATTCCTAGAAGGACCTTTCCTCAACAGGAATACTGAGGGCAAGAAGTCTAACTGGTTTTGGAAAAAAGTTGACACATTTATGAACAGAACTACATAGCGTGGTTGCTTTTGGCAGCATGGGTTTGGCAGCAGTGGTCCAAAAGAGCCCTTCCACTCTTATGTTCCTAAATTCAGCAAACACATAAACAAGGAAAAATTTCTCATAGAAAAAGCTTTTCATGCTCAAAGATGCTTTTGAAATATCACAACTGGAATGCAAGTCAAAGAATAGGATCATCTTCACATTAAGGCAGTAGGATGAGTAAGAAAGAAAAAAAAAAAGAAAAAAAGGGGAACTGACCCAGGAACCACAGACACTATCTACCAGCCAAGAGTAACATCTCCCACAGGAAACCTTCCACTTGTATTCTTTATTTGCTCAGATGGCACATGGTTTTGGAACAGGTAAATGCAGCTGGCAGGGTCCCTCAGGCAAATCCAACTGTGACCACGTTCCATTCACAGAATCACTGATGTAGCAGAAGTCCAGAAGGGGACTTCGTTTTAGTTATACAAGGAGCTAAAGAAAGTTGATAGTAAAGAAGGGAGGTGCTTTTTACTAATGTGATTTATTTCTTCACTAGTGTTTTCTCTCTCCCTCTGCAAATACATATTTAGACACAGAGGAAATGCTCTTGGAAAGGTAATAGCAGGCTCTGGCATTCTGAAGAGTAGCCTGTGTTACCAATTCTATTGTGTCAAATTTAGATTATTTTAAAGTTCACTTGAGCTGAAAATTTTTCTTAAAAATGAATAAGGCATCCTATTGACACAATTCATCTAGAAACAAAGGCACTTAATGTTTCTATTAGATTAAAAACATTCTAAGGCTGAGACTAAATCATATAATGAAGAAATTTTCATTACCAATGCTCTAAATCTTCACGCATATGTGAGCAACCGCAGTCAGTGACAGCATCATAAGTGTTTGTGGGATCAGACCCTGAGTAATTTTTTCAGGGGAAGGGAAGGGTGTTCTCTGAGATTCCTCCAGTAGCCTCGCACATTCTATAGTAGGATGACCTTGCCACTGAAGTCTGTCTATAATTTCTTTTGGAAATCATAACTTTGCTCTGAGTATTGGCCAGTTGCTGGTTTATTCAAGAGAGATGAAAAACGATCTTGCCTCTGAGCCCACAGGTAGCAAGGAAATGTCAAGGGTTTGGGATGGACTGAGAAGACTGGTGATTGTGGATGTCCTTCTCTACTCCTGAGCCTCGAATGATCCAACAAGAGTGTGCACTGAAATGATGTACTCTGCCAGGAGCATTACAGAAGCACATTTCCTCATCAAACAATTATCAGAGTTCACATGGTTAATTGAAATATTTCTGCTCCTACAATTTTAATTCATTCAGTGTAGTTCAGAAGCTACTGATAATAAAACCTAATTTATAATTAGGACTTATCAGTAATCAGTTAATTTATAGAACCCTAATTCTCAAGAAGGTATTTCAGAGCCTGTTCTTATTATATCATGGAGCTGATGTCCAGAGACAACCAAATCACAAGGGTGGAATGGAAACTAATTCTGAGCTAATCCTACTGTATATCTAAAGTATTTATTTATTTGAAATTTAATTCAGTATGATGAGATAGGGTATCTCATTTATGCAAGGTACCCATGGGGCAGGAAGTTTCATGTAAAAATGTCAAAAATAACATGTCAATAACATCTGTTACTTCTGATATGTATTCAATGCCATAAATTTCAGACAAGGTTATTTGAACCTTGTCTGCCTATGTCCTTAGACCAACGCAGCTATAACCTATACCCCCAAATAAATTTTCAGAGGTATTTCTGGCGAGCTGGGTTTATGCTGGAAAAGAACCAACAGAAGAATGACTCTAGACCCCTAAGTAGATAAATGGAAGGGCAGATATCTCAGTCAGAAGAAAAAGAAAAGATCTGAGATCACCTGCTCTCTCAAAAGACTGATCAAATGCCCAATGAAGTCAGCACAAGGAAGATTAGTATTGGCTTAAACAGTCTAGTTTTCAAATTCCCAAGCAATGGGGCTTTCACTGCTTCCTTTGGGTGGTAGTTTCACTGGCAGATAAATTTTACTGCTAGAAAGTTTAGGTGCACACCAGGATTCTCAACTTGAACTTGCCTTGCCTCCATCCCACTGTACTAGTCCCACATCAATTCTCCATTTCTGCCTCATTCCCACCTAACCAAATTAAACATGTGAACCTATCATTCTTTCTTCTGAAGATCATCTACCCAGTCCCTAGTTGTTCAGCAGCGTCACAGTGAATTCACTCCAGTGTGTTATATGCTCAAGCAGCATATAAAAGTGAACACAATATTCCAGGTCCAGTTGCACCAGAGTCACACAGGGAGGAACAACTACTGCTTTTCTCCTTGACCTAATGATGACTCTGTATATCTCGTCCAAATTGCACAAGAATTTCTTCCTAATTCATCTTTCACTTAATTTCCACTTTCTCACTTTGGGCTTTTTCAGCAATCTGCCTCCTGCTTTCTTCCTCCCACTCACTTTATTTATTTTCTGCAAGCTAAATTCATTTCCTTGTTTTTATACCCATGTTTCTAACTTTTTAGGTCCCTTTGAATTATTTTGCCATCCTGATTATTGTGTTTGCACCTCTTACAAATTTAGTACAGCCTTAAAATACCATCGATTTCCTTATTCCTTTTTTTACATAATTGATAAAAATACTATAGGAAGTCAGGCCTATTCTTGACCCTAACAGGTCTTTGCCTCCCACTTACTACCTTGCAATGTAATACACTCAGGTCTCCCTTTATCAGAGGGTTGTGTTCCAAAAAAACCCTTTATGTAAAGCAAATTCACATAAAGCGAATCCGTTATTTCATGTAATAAATAGGGATATGTACCATCTTCACCTTACTGCCCCCACAAACCATGTCAAATTCAACCATTACACAATCAAATAACTGCTGTGTGGAGGGGCTGCGAGCTCCATGCTGCAAGCAGTACAGTGGGTACGTTGCCAGAGCAGTGTGGGGCAGGCTGGAGAAGCACTTAGAAGACAAAAGCAAGGCAGCAGGGAAGGCCCGCTGCTTGCTGCTCCTGGCTCCATCCTGCTTCCCTTCCCCGGGTACCTCTCCAGCCCGGCAGGTGTGACCCAGCGCAGCTGTGAACACCGGGGCTGTGCAGAGAGGTGACAAGCTGCCTCCTGCACCAGGTTATGCCCGCCGGGCTGCAAAGGCACCCAGGTCAGGGAAACAGGGAACAGCAGGGCCACACAGAGAAGGTGCTTGCCCCACACTGCAAGCAGCTGTGTCTACGGCTGAATAGGTCACACCTATTACAAAGGAGTCTGTCACTTCTAAAAGGAGAGTGATTTCTTTCTCTTAATATTTGTCACACTGCTTTCTAGGTGGTAGAAGACAAATTTACAAGAAAATAATTGTTAAGATCATTCAATATTTTGTTGAGAAGATGGGTATATTATCTTCCTTAAAGCTCAGAGTAACTCCTCAGCTTTCCAAGAGTGAAAACATACTTACAAATGTTTCAATAAGATACATCCCTTTCCTTTCATGTGTCACTTCTCCTGGTTAGTTTAAGCCTATCCACATTTTCCGGGGGTATTGGTTGTAGCCGTGTTGGTCTGAGGACAGAGGCAGACATGGTTCTCTGATTTAATCAAAGAACCGCGTCCACATTATCCAAGTACTCACTTCCCTGTTCCTTATCAGCATGCATGTCCCAAGTTCTCTCTATTCACTCACTATTCATACTTGCTTTCAGATTTATTTCTTACTTGAAGGAAAATTTTACCAAGCTATTCAGTTTTTTAGGCTCCCCTATTAGGAGTCACCATTATTTTAATCTTCCCCTCAACAGCCCTTTCTTTCTTCATTGTCCACTCTCTCCTGAAACTTGATCCCCACAGTATATCTGGAAGAGTCCCTCCCTTCTCCCATATGGACAAAGGTAGCAATAATCCATGGCGTTGTTCTGCTGCCTATGTTTTTTCCCTCTGTACTTTACTATTCCTTGTTTGAGTCCCTTCTTATCTCCTATTTGGCCACAAATAACAGCCACAAATTGTTAGAGAGAAGGTTCAGGCTGGACATGAGGAGACATTACTTTACAGTTAGGGCTGCCAGCCTCTGGAATGGGCTCCCAAGTGAGATGGTACTCTCTCCTACCCTGGGGACCTTCAAGAGGAGGCTGGACAGATATTTGGCTGGCGTGATATGATCCCGGCATTCGTTCCTGCCCGGGGTAGAGGGTCGGACCTGATGATCTGTTTAGGTCTCTTCTGACCCTAAGTACTGTGATACTCACTTGGACAGGTTTTCTTTTATCCTCAAAAATATGAGCAGCCCCACCAAATACCACACAATGGCCAATTCTTATTTCTTGTAACTGTAAAAGAGCCATTGTCTACTGTGCTTTAATTAAACTGTATTAGCAGTGGCAATTTATTGACTTACTAGGTATTTGCATTTTCTGAATACTGTACACTTTTATCTGATAGGTAAAGAATCAATAAGGTGCACTGAAACATGTTGATAACATCCAAATTAGGGATGCAAAAGAACCACCTGGATGGGTTTTTTGAATAAGAGACATGAGCTACAAATTCAGGTGACAAATCATCTTTTATATATACCAGGGCTACTTTAAAACTAAAATCTGCCACATTTTACCCCTAAATCTTTATCTGCTTTTCACAGTATACAGAAATTCTTTGGTCATTGTTCTGTCTATCCCCTTCCCCTCATGGTGCTGTGGAGAAATTGGTCAGGGGGGCAAAATGCAGAGAGGGAACCCAATGCAGTCACTTACGTGGAGATTATGGCAAGTTCTTCTGGGAGGGAAATGTCTGTGGTGTGTGGAGGGGATAGAGCAGGGCTCAGGCTTATAAGCCGGAGGATGCCCCCATTTCTGTAAAAATATCTGGTTCCCTCCCTATGTATATAAAGCATCAGCCCCTCTTCTCTGGTTCTTGATCTTGCTCCCCACCAGCAGCGCAACTGAGTCATGCACTATTCTTCTACTGCATCCCTCAGTGAGGCTACATGTCACCTCTTCCCAACACACTGGATGATACTTTAAAGATCAGCATGGATTTCAGCTGAGAAATACCAGTCTAAGGAAAGCAAGTTGACTTAAGCTACTTCTATCATCTCTAATTCAGTTTGAGATGTGCCTACAACACATCATGAAAATACAACTGTGTGGTAATTGTGTAGGAAGGCGGGTCACGGAGCAGGGAACCTTCCAAACATTGCCTACTCCCAACTGGCAACTGTCTCGGTTCCTTTCCAACACAAATTCCAGGCTTGCGCCCCTTTCTATAGCAGCAAGAGGAGAGGAAAACTGAATGCTTATGATCTAAGCCCATAAAATAGGTCATTCTGCTGCAGTTTTAGTTAAATGTTATCTTACATTATATTATGTGTTTTTAGAAAGCCATGTGAGACATCTCTGCAAAACAGCGCTGAGTAATCTGGGATGGATAATGGCATTTTATAACACTACCCACTACCTGTTGCCTGGAACGGGAGTCCCTGCCAAATCTGAGGTTACAGAGAGCTGAGCCCCTAATATATCTAAGCTAACTATAAACAGGGTAGCAGCCTACTAGAAGCTGTATAGCTACACTGAATGGGCAAATGTATCCTGTTTCTCAGTGGAGACAGCTAGCCCTACTAGAGCTCTGCACCAGTGATGTTAATACTGATTCTGACACCTGAGCTAGTTTCACTGAAACCTAAGTCCATCCTAGCCACCCACCTCCATCAACATGTTCCAGAGTCAGAAGTTCACTAGTGAGCCTGCTCCAAGGAGCCTGATCCTATACTTGAGTTCTCAAGCTCTAGAAGGCCCAAATGAGCGGGTACTGGGACAACCCTGGAGCAGTCTCATTGTCTTTAGGATAGGTCAGTCAATTCATGCAGGTAGAGCACAGGGAGAGTGATCTTAGCTCTGTGCTCCCTGGGACACAGTATCATTGCAGTACAGACAAGGCATCAACTCCTAGACAGCTGGAGGGCCATGGTGATCTTTGAATGATACTGTGGCTTCAGTTTTGTATGATTTCCTTTCACCAGATACTCAGCTTGTTAAAATCTTTCCCTGCAGCTCCTGCCCCTTGATCTCCCCACACAAGCTTCATCATGTTCTGAATATTAGCTTTTCTTTCTGCAGCTTTTTATTCACCTGCTCTGATATAGGCCTTTCTCTTCATGTTTTCTTCTGCCAGTTTCTTACTGGCAGCTTTCACATCACCAAGACCAGTATCAGAATTGAAAGGCAGCATATGTCTATTGTCAACACAGTGGTTTAAGAACAGCACTGCACGTCCACGCTTAGACTTGATGTGGCTGAGCCACTCTGAAACCATTTATAAAATGTTTGCTTTTGTGCTTCTACTGCCTTGATCTGGAGATTGCGTGTGTTGCAACAGCTGTGATCACAGCAGTCACACTGACTCGGTCAAAGCATCCAAGAGTCCAGCTCCTTAAATGGCTCAAGTATTTGAACGGCGATCTCTGCCAGTCTTCTCTGACACTCAGCAGCTAGAAAATAGCATTAAGATTCTTGCAAATAATGAAAGTGGGAACCCATACTTTAACCTGGATGTGTAGTAAATGGAATTCTACCTGGTCGAGATATATCAAAAAATTCCTTGAAAAGGAAATTTTCATTTGTGCAGAACAAGTTATTTTCCAGTTACTATTAGAGCAGTCAACATTTTTCTAACTGGATATTTTTCTATCTGAAAGTGCTGATTCATCTTAACTGCAAAGCTTCAGAAGACTGTGGGTGCATCTACACAAAATGCTTTACTGTACTTTAGACTAATCGAATGCACAGTAAAATGTCACTGTCTACACATATGCAGCAATTACTGAGCAGCGTATTAGTCTAATGTGCCATTTTCTAGTACCTGAAGATACAGGTACTAGAAAAACAGCAGATTAACTAATGTGCCATATAGCACATGTAAATGCTGACTGGAAGCAAATTGTTCCTGGTTAGCCTAGGCAGCATGGGGCCACACAGGCTGGAGAGAGCTGTTCCCATTCAGGAGGACGCTGCCTGCCAGCCATGTGGAGATCAGGACCCACCCTGATCTCAATATGCCTGAAAGAACTGTCCTGGCTGCCAGGCAGCTGCCTGTCAGACATGTGGACAGACAGCTACCCATCCAGCCAAGAAAGTTCTCCCTCCCTCCTCCCCCTGACCTCCGGAGCTTGGGGCTAAGCTCCTGTGCTCCCTGCCGTCCTGAAGCTGTCATGTGGGGATCCTGGAGCTCCTTCTGGTTGCTGCAGGGGTGCAGAGCAGAGTAGGAATAGCCCTGGACTGGGCTGCTTCTGTTGCACTCAATTTGCTCCTAACAGGGGCACATGTATAGCTGTGCCAGGGAGCACTTTAATGACCCTGAGTTTTCTGTGCAGAAAATTCAGGGGCATTAAGACATGTGTCCAGTATTAACTTAAATTACATTTTACATATTGAAAAGGTGCATGATATAGAAAACATTAAATTTTCTGTCCAGGAATTCTTGATGGCAATAGGGAAAATAAACATAATAATAACCAATAACCATGTTTTTTGACCTTTCAGGAAAAAAAATCTTTTGTTTTTCATTTTTAAATGACTCTTCATTTAGAAATATAGCTAAGATTGTAAATTATAATATGAAATAAAAGATAGTAAAAAGTTAACTACAACATACAAATATAAAATAACAATACAAATTAAAATAGTACAACATTAAAACATTACAAATAAAATAAAATATTTTAATTTATCAAGATAAAATATTTGTATTGATTCGAAATTATTTTTGCTGAAGATTTTGTAATTTAGCTTTCCATTTGATTTCAGAATAATTCTTTTTTTCAAATGTAAGAATTTATAGAAGTTCGAGATCCTGAGCAGCATTAGCTGTTATTCTTTCCCATATACTACTAGGAAAATGTATATATTCCATTTCATATTTTACCATTCCAATGAAAGAAAAGAAAGAACAAACACTAGGTGTTGAGAAAGAGAGAGCGCACGCACGAGATAGCAAGAAGATGGTGTGACTCGTTCTGTATCATTCTGCATCTGAACAATAGTCCAATAGCATCATATTTTGAAGCAAGACAAGACTCTTGTGCATGTAAAGATGTGGTAAACAGAACCACTAATTCCTCTTCCAGCTGAATAGCTATTGGTACTACATGGTTGAACTTCTCAATCCAATGTGCTATGGTTTTGACTGGGACCACATTTTTGCAAGGAGAGACAAACCCTGATGCAAGTGAAGGCAAAAGTGTTGTGATTGTGGTTAGGCCCTAATTTAGTGGCACTTCCTACAGAGTTTTTGGACAGTCCTTTAAGGAAAGTGGCTGGACATCAAGACCCAGTAACCACAAGAAATCAGCTAGTGAAAGGATCTGGTTCTTATCTGACCAAGACAATTTCATGCTTCTGGAAAATGTAGAGAATATGTACACCACCACCACCACCATTCTGTGTCTAGGACCACTGCCAGAAAACATCTCCCACTCAGTCTTGTTTAGCAGGCACCTAATCCTGGGAATAAAGCAGTACAGCTGACCTCACACAGCCTTGAGTGTGTTCTGAGAAGCATACCCTTGGCAAAGATCATAAGAGTGGTGCTGAGACAAGTACCATGCCTCATTTCTGGGATTTGGTACATGCTGTGCAGAAGCTCAGAGGTGGTCCCCAGCAGGGTATGAAGTATGTGTGGACAAGCCTGTATCCACGAAGGTCTTCTCTGGACAGCAGATCCTTCAGTGGTTTCTGTCAGGTGCTCAACTGTGGTTAGGTCTCAATTCTTGAAACACACCCCAATTCATGGTCACGTCCCTCCAGGCTTATGTCAGTAAGACGCAAGTGATCTCCATGCAGTTGCACTTGTGGAAAGCTGCAGTAATACTCTATTAGAAATCAAGGCCACTGTGATCCCTGCCAGATTTTGGTAGGGCATTCATTTACTACTCATTAAATTGTTAGGAGAATGTTTACACAGCTCCACAAAATAGTACCATGCTTTGCTACAGCTGAGACACCAGTGAAAATACAGTTCTGCATCACTAGTGGGCATGTCTACACATGCACTTAACACACATTAGCCTATTTTAATGTGCATTAAAGCATCACTAAAAAACCATGTGCTTTTGCTAATGTGCATTAAAATAAGCTAAAGAGCATTAGTGTCAGTAAAAACTGGGTATGTCTATACACGCATTTATGCTGGCTTAAATTTACTCTGTTTAAGTGGGAATAGGCCAGGTCTACACGTGTAGGTGTTAAAGTGAATTAACTCTGTGTGGATTGACTTGGAACTAAATTTAGCCCCAAGACAGTTCACACACACAGTGTTACTGCACAGTAAAGCATCTACATGCGAGTCACTGCACAGTAACTAATTGAGTATAAGTTGCCATATTTACTAAGCAGTAAGGACATATATGTGTGACACATACCTGTACTGCACAATAATTTTGGTTACTGTACAGTAAATGTACATGTGTAGATGTGCCCACCATGCTCTTTAATTAACGCATATTAAGCTGGCCTAATGCTCATTTTCCTATTACTTCACAATGAAGGTACTAGATTTAATGTGCATTAGTAAAGCATGTTAATGCACCTGTAGGCATGTCCACTGCCTGCCAAGAGCCAGAGGGTGCATTTACACAAGATGCTGATTGCACAGTAGCCCAATACTACCCAAAAACTGTGCCTAGATGCTACTGTGCAGTAGTATTAGGCTACTGTGCAGCAGCATCACTTAAAAGGCATTCACCGGTGCTACTGCGCAGTTACTCCTAGTACTTTGCATTTATTTAGTACTTGTTTATACTGCACAGTTGTGTCTCATGTAGATGTGCTGAAAGCAAACAGTTTGTCTTTGTATTGGGCCAAGGATGGCACAAATTCAGGCATTATTGGAGCTATGAGAAAAGCAGTCTCCAGAGCTCATTACTATAAATGCTCCAGAAGATACTGCAGTGATAAGTGCCAATACAAGGAATTAGCAGGATAAACAAATTAGACAAACAGATGGACCAATGGATGAATGGTCAGACAGGTGGATGGACAGCAGAAAGACAAGAGGAAATCACACCAGCTGAGCATGTTTGCTTTGGCATAGCGTAGAGAAAGCGGCAGATCTTATCGAAAATCATGACTCAAATCATGTTGGGTTTTTAGCATCAGTTCTATGGTTTGTATCCCATGCAGTTTTTAGAGTGCTAGGGTTACATTTTTCTTTGACTGGGTAACAGGTGTCAATGAGCACACTACAACAGACACCAGATATTCCAGAGAGCAAGATACCAGTTCATATCACCCACATAGAAATCTGCTAGCTTTGAGACTCCAGGGCTTCAACTATATTATTCCCCTTGCAAGCCAGAAAGGAAGAGAAGCAAATTCCAACCCCATAGGAAACCCCAAGCTGCACTAGGAAATCCTGTGGAGCTCAGGGTTTCTAGAAATGTTTGGCCATCTATCCACACAGTTTTCCCCTCCTCAGTGCTAACCTATATGGGGACAGAGGGGGATTTTCAGTTTGCTTTCAACTTGCTACTGCCTTATGCTGCCCTTGCACAACTTGCTAGCATATTCTCCATGCAGAGCAGTTCTCCACCAGTCCCCAAAGCTACCACATACCACTCAGACCTAGAAAGCTGCTATGGACAGCTCATTCAGGCAACCACTTACACCTGCAGATTAAGGGATGTAAGCAACAATTTTCCTCCCTCCCAAAGATTTCTGCTATTTGAGTTTCCTCTCCAGTTCTTCTGGCCCTCTTTCCTCTGCAGCTTACAAAATGAAGAGAAGAACACCCAGACTCCTCCACCCAGAGACTGGAGGCCATGGCTGTCCCTAGATAATGAGGCCACATGCGGTGTGGGGTCATTCTACCAGGTTCTGATGGGCCCCTGCCTTCCATTCACTGACATCAGCAACTAGATCGCTGCAGCACTGCTGAGACTTATCAGAATAATTAAAGTTCTGACAAAATTTACAGAGCCAGGGAGTGCTCTCTCAGAGCCAGGCGGGCCAGTGAAATCCCATGTCACTGGGTGATGAGAAATGCCAAAATTCTTGTCTCACAAAAACTTTTATTTTTTACTGGAACCATATTGCCTTGGATTATAAACTACATAAACTGCAGATATAACAGAATCAGGAAACATGTACACAATACATTTTTTGTGTACCACCTTAGCCCTTCCATATAGACTCTTGAGTATGTACATCTTGAGATTTCTGCCATATATTCCTCAGGCATGAGATAAAGGATTATAGGTCTCATTTTTCAGTCGTGGCTCAGACAAGGGCCCTTTGGAACCAACAAGATTTATGCCCGAGTAATGGTGGCAGGTCACTACTGGACCATGACCAGCTGTCACATCTCTTCCACCAATTTCAAAGAACTCTGGGTCCAGATTTCTAGATGATTCAAGCCATCGTTCCACCATTCCATGGGTGTGAGGTTGCCTTCCCGGGCAATAGCATCTTTGCATGAGTGGACTCTTGGATGGCACAAAGACTCTGTAGCAACTCCTATGCCTCTCCCTTCCCTGCAACTGTGCAGAAGATCAAGCTGCAGGAAGATGATGGGGCTGGGGCATCTCAGAAACTTGTTGATCCACGGCTTTCCAAACAGTTTCTTGGGACTGCTGGAAACTTGTTGAAAGTATTATGGATGGGGAGCAGAAAGGCAGCTTATAGCTTCTTCTCTTTTCCAGCTGTCTCAAGTGCTCCCCAACCATAGTTAAGAACCTGACCCATGAAGCAGAACCTTATTTGCAAGACCAACTGACAGCTTTGGACAAATCTTCAGAAAGTAGTCTCCACTACCAGCCCCATAACTTGACACTCAAAACTCTATTTGCTACTTTTTGTAAGGCTGTAACACAAAATGCCCCAGCTGGCATCTGGGGTATTAAGTGACTGAAAATATCCAAATATTCAGAAAGCTGTGAATACTGAAATCCCCCCAGCAATTTAAAAGAACAGTGAAAAGGGAGCAATGGGGCTATATTAATCTTAGCTGGATCACACCAAAACGTATGCAAAAGGTGCATTTCCACACAAAGGATACTGTATTAGTTGACAAAGACAAGCTAATATCTCAGTTACTGCTCTTTGGTATGGATGAAGCAGCTATTTTAAGAAGTAGGAGTTCAAGGTTATCTGCTCCTGCACTTTTGTTTAAATTGATTTGCAGTGATGCTTTATTGACCTTGCCGCATAAAATAGCTCAAGGAAAATAAAAATGTGTTAGATCCTCATTAGAAGATCCGGTATGAGCACCAGCCAAACTGCTAGCATTATCTAGCCCATCATCCATAGCTAACCTTGGCCTGTGTTTACATTTAACTGTTAAATCATCATCTCATTCATGCCTGTTATTATAGTTACTGAAACTCCTTTAACTATATTACTATGCTCCCCCTTCTGCAATCCAGGTTATTGAAATTCCTCATCCAAATCCCAGTCCAAATTCCTCATCCAAATCCCAGTCCCTGCCCTACAAATTCTTCTGTGACAAAGTGCCACACATGCTCTAACTGAAGTGGCTACTCAGCTGCTTCATTTTCATAGACTCAACACTTTTCACCCAAACTACCTCTTGGAATGAAATATTTTATGGAAACTTGGAGAAAAACACATTGGGCTCTATTTGAAATAAGAGAGAAAGGAATAATATACAACTGTCCTGCCTTGGAAAAAAAACGACAGCTTTGTGCCCAAACACCACAGATTTTGTAGGCACGGAGTCTCCCCATGTACTCACTCTGCCAGCACCTTGTGATGTCATTTTCATTAGGGCAACATAAGTGCAAATCACTAATCTGAATGAAAGACAGTGTCAATGTGCAAGTTGTGCTAGCGTGAGGGTTCATCCACAGTGTACTGGCTAACACCTGGATAGATAAGAGGGGGGATGGATTTTTACATTGATTTACATTGTTTTTTAGAGATCCAAAATCATCTACAGGTGCCCTGCCATTGTTCTGGGCCTTCAGTTCCACCTATTAAAATATACTGGGGGTGTGTGTGTGTGTTAAGCTTGTTACTACTGTGCAGTAGCGTGGTGTCATAGTTCATGCCATGTGATGCTGCTGCACAGTAGTAACAAGTTACTGCGCAGTAAGCATCTCATATAGATGCAGACAGTTTAGGGAAAACCCCACAGAGGTAACATCCTACTGGAACTCGCCAGGAAGTATTTTGTCAAATATGGAAGAGTTTTAACTTCAGATTGGGATTCTAAGGAACACCAGGGTTTTCATGGGGACATCTCACTGTCTAGCTTTGTGTATGTTTCTTAGGCCTGTTCTTGATGTCCTAAA
>JAGPOW010003310.1:9773739-9789413 GCA_030014935.1 Caiman crocodilus
AAACATTTTGCTGTAGCCAGTCTCACCCAGCAGGGTTCCCAAAAAACCCCAAACAGTCTCCCTGTTGCTTACTGAAATGGGCAATGTCCACGTGACAGCCTGCCTCCTTAAACTTTTTTTTCTAAAGTCAGTTTTCTTCCAGGTTAAGAAACTGGGCTAAAGTAAAAAAAAGTCCCTTCTACCTTTACCATCTTGTCTCATATCACTGTATTGCTGAAAACATAGCAATTATTTATGATGATTTGGTTCTGGTAGCCCCAGTAATGTGCATGGTGTTATACTAACACAGCTATAGTTGAGCAAGAGACACTTTTCCCCTTCCATGTAAACCTTCCAGTGAGACACCTTCATTCTCTTGCCCAATGAATATTTAATTCATTATAGAAAGTGGAACAACTCCAGCAGGAAAGATTAAGCAAAATAGGGCCTTGTGGTGACAGTGCTCATCAGGGCTATATGAGCCTGAGGTTTCAAGCCTGAGATCTTCGATTTAAATCAGTTGGAGTAGGTTCTGAACTTGACTCTCCCACACTCTAAGTGGGCCATTGACTAGTCTGTGGAAAACTGCCTAACCTGCAAGGTGAGAGTCCTTTTCTGTGGCTGTGAACAGATCCTTACTGAAACGGGTACATGAATTCCAAGAGAAAATTTCAGTTTTGATGAATAACCATTTTCCAAAAGAAAAAACATTTTGTCAGAAAATTTCTAGCTGTCTTCAAACATGGCACTGAGCCAAATTCCTGCTAAGAGATCAACTCTGTAAAGACCTCATGGTACTCCTAATGAAGTCCCATTATTGACATGTTGAACTGGGCAGACATGCAGTCCCACTGCTATCATGACTATGGAGTCATGAAAACTGAAAATGGACACCCTGACCCAACAGCAGCATTCAAGACCATTTTACATTTACTTGTCTCCCTCTAGCCTTGGTTCCCTGAAAGAAGCTACTTTGCACCATATGAGTATCAAAAAGCTACTTGAAAACAGGTAGACCTGGAAAACAGACCTTGCCTAGTATTATCTTCTGGTGGTGAAGGAGCCACAACTGCGGTCTTCCACTGCTCCTCCTCCCAACTACAGGCATAGAGCGTGTGCCTTGGAAAAAAGGGATGTTGTGAGAGTGCCACTGCATCTGGCTAGTCTTTTGCTGCCATGCTAGTTCCTGGGAACTGCTGACACTAGTGGAAGACAATGCAACCTTCAGATGGCTTTAACTTGCCCATGGGCCAGAGCTCGAAGATGAGAGCAATGCAAAGGCCCCCTTCTCTTCATCAGGCTTGTACAGAGTACAGCTCAGCCACTCCTGTCTTCATACAACCCTATATATATACCCACTGCCTATACAATCCCTATCAATTCTTAGGCGTGTAGACGCTGGCCTATTCCCACTTAAACAGAGTAAATTTAAGCCAGCATAAATGCATGTATAGACATACCCAGTTTTTACTGACACTAATGCTCTTTAGCTTATTTTAATGCACATTAGCGAAAGCACATGGTTTTTTTAGTGATGCTTTAATGCACATTAAAATAGGCTAAATAGGCTATCAATGTGTGTTTATATCTGGCAGCAGCCCTTCTCCAGATGAGTCATGTGTTTGGGATTCAGTGCTCTGGTCACTGCTTTTATAATGCTGTGAATTTAAAAAACTGAAGCAATGACACTATTACTGTGATGTATGTGGAAAGGTGTTACACACAACAAGATTAAAGTAAAGTATCTATACAGAATCTTGTCACTAGCCACATCAGCCTCATGATGCGCCACATGGGATTCACACTGGCCCAGATCCTCAAGTCACTGGGAGTTTTACTGATGTTGGACTTCAGGATTTGACCTAATATGAACAGCAAGGCCACTATACTCAAACATAATGTCAAATGGGGAAAGACTGCAGGCCAGGCCAGAAAAGCCAGGCACCCTGCACAGACAGGAATGCTCTGCATAGCCAGCCTCTAAGGTGTTTTCAGTGTATATTTTAGCAATGACTGTTCCACCACTTCTCTTCAAAGACTTTTTTCGGTATAACATCTCACACTGTTCAGAAACTCTTCTTAAATCTTTCGGCTATTAATTTCAACCCATTATCCCTGGTCACTGCAATAGCGTGATGGTGACTTGTAATACTGCCATCTAGTGGTGCCTTGCTCTATACCCAGTTATAGAGAACTGCACGTTCCTTTCCACAGGATAACCTTTTTTCTGCCATATCCGAAAGTAACCAGAAATTACTACCTGCAAGGCCTTTAGATCATGTTAACCCTACAGACAATACTAACTGTGGGTGTAGTTAACATAGAAAAACTACTGAAATAAGAACTACAAAACTGAACAAAGAAATAGCAGTTTCCCTAAACAAGTTCCATCTCAGCAGATGGAGAAGGGATGATGAGCATGCATCAAGCCCTTCATTTTCCTAAGCGGTAGATGCTGAAGCTGAAGATGCCTGAGTAAACTATGCAGAAGTATGAGAAAAATCTATACATGATGGTGTGTACTGTCAGAGGTATGCAGTTAACAGATATGGGCTTAAGCCACACAGCTGAAATCCACTTTTGATTCAGATGTGAATCCAAAATCCCAGTCCAGTCTTACTGATTTTCTATCAGTAAGGATAAACTGCCTGGCAGTGAATTGAAATATGTGTTATAAGCCTTTATGAATTTAACTACATGTTGGTCATCTTAGGCAGGAAAGATGGGAATATCAGAGAGATTTGAACTGGAGTAAGAGAAATGAGCCCAGTAAAGAATTTGCAGATAAGACAATATCTAACTTAAGTAAAAAAAAAAAAAAAGATTTCTGCCATAAACTAACTAGAAAAAAAACTTACAACAACCTTACAACTCTATCCTATGAGTTGAGGTCATTTTCCCAGCTCCATGGTTTGGCGAAACATCAAAACAAAGTCAAAACAGCCTCATTGTTTCGATAAAGTGAAACAGTGAGGCTATTTTGACTCAAAATTAAATTTGATACAAAACACTGTTCTGTCCAGGCCTCGAAACTGAAGTTGGAATGGAACAGTGCCATTTCACAGGGCCCTATCATACACCACGGTAGTGTAAGCATCAGAGAGAACCGCAGTCTCTGACTCCTTTCCCTTGACCACCTGACTGGATCACTGCTTCTTATGAAAATACACCTCCAAGATAATTTATTTAATTAAATACACAAAGGGTTAACTGTGTTCTCACCTGTCATTTTCCAAAAAATGACACCACACCATAGAATTTGGTGAACTCTGGATTCCATGCCTCTCCTTCTCATTGACTTTCCCAGCATAACAACGAGTCTGCAGAGCTGGACTGGAAAATTACTTCAGAAATTCTCTGGCATAGTCTCTTTTAGAAGGCTTTTATGATTACCCTCCAGGCCCAGGATGAATTTCAAGAAGTCTGAGAAGTCTAGGATGCAGACAACATGCAAGTACTTGCTATGTATCAAGAAATACTGGCACAGGGATCTTTACAGGAGTCAATCAGTGAAGCCACGATCTGCATGCTTCTCAAGCTGCACAAAGAGCCTTGTTTTCATTTTGCCATGCACAATAAAGCTCCCTAATAAGGCCTTTTTGATTACTGTCACAAAGTAATCCTATGCAGAAAAGGACTCTAGGGACTTCTCTCTAGAGTACTGTACAACAACCAGTCCAAGGAATACATGAGACTTACGATGATATATTTGATATTTCCTATGATGTACTGTGATGACCCCTCATAGGCCTCTGCTGTGAAATCATGGACAAAGGGGGCACATCCAGACAAGCACAGTCATGCGGTATATGGTCAAAAAAAAAAAAACCCTCCGCAGAAAAAGGGGCCAACATAGTACTGGCTGCAGCCACCCCTCCCCTTCCTGGGGCAACTTGCCACATGCCAAAGGGTGTGCAGCACAGGCATTTCCTGGGGACAAGTAGTGATGGCACCAGGTGCGTCGCCACTACTTGTCCCCAGGGAACTAAGCATCTACAAACATCTGGACGTGCCTAGAGAGAGCATCTGACTATGTTAAGTGAAAATATTGTTTCTTTCAGGAACAATATATCAACTGAGGTTTGGGAACAATT
This sequence comes from Caiman crocodilus, assembly GCA_030014935.1. Lineage (NCBI taxonomy): Eukaryota > Metazoa > Chordata > Crocodylia > Alligatoridae > Caiman > Caiman crocodilus. Next base: position 9,777,813 of record JAGPOW010003310.1, read on the forward strand.
TCCATGGATGGGTAACTCCATAATACTTCTGCAGAGGTGGACATTAATTCGCTGACTTCTGAGTTACTCTCTAAACAAACTTACCTCTATCTGCCACCCACCACCACAATATTCTTCATATTTCTATCCGTCTATTTAAGAAAGACTAATCGGAGGACTTAAACTGGGGATGAGTGGCACATATCTCCCTTGCCAAATAAGATATAAAGATAGTCATCTTTTTATAAATACATTATGCTAATACATCATGCTAATATTCACCATTAACAGCTTTTGGGGAAAATCCATTTCTCTCTCTTAGTTTAGTAACAATACTAAGCATTTATATAGCACTTTTTATCACTATATCTCAACATATTTTGTAAAGGTGAGGCATTATGGCTGCTTAATAGATAGGGAAACTCAATCACAGGACTGTTAAATGTACACTTTAAAAAGGAACTTGAAATACTAGGATAAGTTCACATTGCCACAAGTGTGATTTGAGATCCACAGTGAGAGACCTAGCAAGGTCAGTCTCTCTGGTCCATGCAAGACAAACTAGCAGGTAACAAGGCTTCCCACTACCTACCAGGGAGGCTTTGATAGCAGCAGGCTCTGTAATCCCATAGACAGCAGCAGAAAAAGATCCAACAAATTGACACAGAAACCAAACTAATTCATCCTAAAAATGGGGTATATATTTTGATTAACAATAAAGGCAATTAACTACTGTAACAGCCTACTAAGCAGTGCAGTGGACTTTCTGCCTGTTGAAGTCTTTGAAGTAAGACTGAACATCTTTCTTAAAGGTTATGATCTATCTCAACTATGCGTTATTACCTGAATTTTGATGGAGATGAGACAATGACCTTCAAATCTATGATTCAAACCAGGCCATTCAGCAAGTCAATGGCACTGCTCATCCCTTGACAGATGGTCACAAGGTAATGCAAAATGACTTTCCTCTTAGTCAGACCACCATTAAATTCTGGCACTTGTGGATTTCCACAGAAAAAAATCAGACTTAGACCCTCTAAATCTCTTTTTCATATATTGCTGGCAAAGTTCAATAAAGGTCTGTTTACCACCTATAGGCCACATCTATAAATGCACTTTACAGTGGAGTAGACTAATTACCTGTGGAGTAAAGCATCGCCATCTATGTGTGTAACAATATTAAGCCACAGTATACTATTTTACTTTGGGGTAATTAACTGCAATAAAATGCACATGTTGATGCTGACCAGTCTGCCCAGCAAGCTGGGACCAGACTCCTGCCTGCTGTCTAACTACACAACTCCACACTTGCAGCATCCTGGTGCCCCAGCCACCCAACGGCTTATCACATTGAGTGACCAATCTGGTTCACAGTCCCTTGAGCTATATAAAATACCATCAGCATGCTAAGAAGAAGACTGTGGTGGATAACATTGCATCACGTCTCTGTTTTAATTGAGTTTAAAACCAGTGAGAAACATTAGCTGCTTTAGCTTGACCTTCTAAGCTGGCTAGACATCTATCTGGGCTGGTTTAGGAATGAATATTATCCAGAGGGTTGGACCAACTGACTCCAAATGTCCCTTCCCACCCTGTGAGTCTGTGATTCTCTTGCACATCACTGGCCATTACATTTCCCTTGTATTGAACCCAATAACTTTGTGTTTAGCTAACATGCTTCTTCCAGGAAGGCTGCCCATCTTGACCTGAAGACATCAAGAGACAGAGAATCCCTGCTTCCTTTTGGGAGTTGGTTCCAGTGGTTAATCCCCTCCATAGAATCATAAAAAATTAGGGTTGGAAGGGATTTCAGGAGGTCATCTCGTCCAACCCGCTGCTCAAAGCAGGAACAATCCCAACTGTATTATCCCAACCAAGGCTTTGTCTAGCTGAGTCTTAAAAACATCCAAGGATGGAGATTCCACAATTTCTCCAGGTTGACTGTTCCAGAACTTTATTACCCTCCTAATGAGTTTTTATTAATATCTGTCACATATTGGGGTTCCAGGTATGGCCATGACACCTCCTAGATGCTCCATGACTGTTCCCACTCCACACCTAGGGTGCATTCTTGTCTTTCCTGCCATGCCTTGATGAAAATATAAACATAAGAGGGAGGCTGCCCTGCTCTTATTATAATGATCACCCAGAACGTGGTCATGGACTTGTGGGCTAATTGCATGACTCTGTGGCATTCCATGGAGGCTGCTCCACCACACTAATCAACTCCAGTAAGATGCAATTTTAGGTTTTACCTGGGACTGGTCTTCAAATCTTCCTGGTCTTATACATCCCTCTCTGGGCTCTCCCCTAGATTTCCTATACCCTCCCCCCTTTGCTCCCCCCCGGGATGCTAGGCACTGGGCTCCTGAGCCCTAGCTCCATCTTTCCTTTAGGTCTATGTCCTGTATCTCTGCCCCCCACCTCACCCTCGGAGCCCTACCAGCCATTGTTATCCTGAACTGCATACTCCCTGACCCCTCCCTCTCAGCTGTGGCCCCACAAAGACCTTTGTGCCTCTCCTAGGCCCTGGCTCTGCCTCCAGGCCAGTCAAAACTCCAGGTTTCCAGTTCTGGCAATCTCCACTGTAGGCTATTTCAAACTTCAGCCCCTCCTGGCCCCTGGCCCTTGCATAGGCCAGTCAGGGTTCCTAGAGTCAATTCTACAAGTGCCAGCCCTCTCCTCTCTGTGGGCCCATCCTCTAAGACTGTTCCACAGATTGCTCACTCTCCTTGGGCTCACCTAGAGCCCTCCATAGGTCTTCCCTACTGAAGCCCTTTCCCTTCTCTTAGGGATCACCTGGACCCTCAATAGGCTTAGTCCCTTTCCCAGGACTTGCCTGGTCTCTCATTAGGCCCCTGTGCACTTGGCCCCTCTCTCTGTGGGCTTGTCTGGCCTCTGAACAGGGCCCAGACACTCAGCCCTTCTTTCATGGCTCTCCTTGCCCCTCAACAGGCCCACAGACTCATAACCCTCTTCTCAGGGTTCTTGACTCCACACTGGGTCATCAGGAACCTCCTTTATCCCCTTAGTTCCTACTCAAATGTCCGGATGTCATTCTCCATGCTGGCATTCAGGAGCTGCAACCATCCTGCTGGGTGATGTTCCATCAACAGTTCCTAAACCCTGTTGCTGCCATGCCAGCTCTCCAGGTCTGGGCTTATACCTAGTCTATGCCTAGCCCTCCTCCAACCAGGAGACTCCCATTGCTCAGGTGACTCCTTTGATCAGGTTTAGCCTCATCTGCTGGTCCCTGGGTCAGCAGACTTAGCAATTAGCCTCGACCCCTACCTGCCAGTAGCTCAAAAAGCTGCCTGACCTCTTAAAGTGGCAGGCCCATCAAGTGCTCTGCCACACCAACCTAAATTTCCCATGCTGAAACTTCAAACAACTGCCCCTTTTTCTGCCATCTGCCACCACTGAGAACAGTCTAGCTCCATCCTCTTTGGAACCACCCTTCAGGTAGTTGAAGGCTCTTATTAAATCCCATTTCAGTCTTCTCTTCTCCAGACTAAATGAGCCCTGTTCCCCCAGCCTCTCCTCAGAAATCATGTGCCTCAGCCCCCTAACCATTTTCATTGCCCTCTGCTGGACTGTCTTCAATTTTTCCACATCTCTTCTATAATGAGGCACCCACAACTGGACACAATACTCCAGATGTGGCCTCACCAGTGTCAAATACAGGAGGGAAATAATGATTTTGCTTGATCTGCTGGTAATACATATTGTCCCCTGTAACCTTCACATCCTTTTCTGCAGAGCTGTTGTGTAGCCAGTTGGTCCCCAGTCTGTACCAATGCATGGAATTGTAAGTGCAGGCTACAGGACCGACCCCTGAATCACTCCACTTGATATCGACTGCCAACTAGACATCAAGCCATTGATTACTATCCTCTGAGCCTGACAATCCAGCCAGTGTTCTATTCATCTTACAGTCCATTTATCCAATCCATACTGCCTTAGCTTGTTTGTGAGAACGTTGCAGGAGACAATATCAAAAGCCTTGCTAAAGTCAAGGTATATCATGTCCACTGCTCTCTTCACAGTCACAGTACCAGTCATGTCGTCATAGAAAGAAAATAGGTTGGTCAGACTTGACTTGCCCTTGGTAAATCCATGTCTGTCATAGTTAAAATCAGGGCCTCATATCTAATTTGAATTTATGTGACTTCATCTGCCAGACATTGGTTCTTGTCATACTTTTCTCTACCAGATTATTTTTTCTTGTAGGGTATTCACAGACCTCAGACTGCCACCTTGGGTTGGGGTTGAGGGTCTATGAAGGCCATGGAAATTCTAGTTCTCAGTGTTTTCAGGTAAACAGGGCACTGCTGTGCTTGGGCTACACTTGAGAACACTCAGATGGCTGAAATTCCTTTCCTGCCAGCTGAGATACAGCTGTTCTTGCTAAGCACCCACCTCTTTCTAGCTGCAAGTAAAAGCAGTGTAGATCATCTGCTTTGATGACAGTCTTTGACAGTTTGGCTCTTAATCCTTTGGTATCTCAGTTTTGCCATCTGAAAAAGGACTGCTAATATGTTTTTACTCCCAGGAAGGACTTAAGAAAAGTAATGCATATAAAACTCTGCAGTAACTGTTGCTATAATGACAACACCAGTATCAATATATTTGGACAAAGGTATTTTGCAAAACATTTAAAAATGTTGGCAATTCTGTGCAGAATCCAGCAGAAGTTGCTGAGTCTCAGCTCTGCAGCAGGAAGGCAACAAGAGGTTGTCTATGTGTGGAATGGACCTCATAAGCCCTCCCCCTTGTTTTTATGTAAAATCATTGAGCTCATTTTCACATGCATCTCAAGGAATCATTTGGCTATAGTTCATCAAGCCTATTAAGTCCTAGCAGGTGGGAAAAAGTCCATATTGTTTTACTAGTCTGATTAAAAATAGTAAGGCCAATTCTGCTTAGGGTATCCTTATAGTATGGACTTGTATGATCTTGTAAAACTTTTTCCACTTGAAAGTCACACTTCTTTGGAAATTGGAAGACTATTACTGACTTCAGGAGGATCAAAATTAAACACTATTATTTTAATATAAGTGTCCATAGACAGACTTGCAATGAAATAACAAAATATATAGATTAACATCAAGCTTCTTCCGTGCTTTAGCTTAAACCAATTCCTAACTGACTACAGCCAAACTGCAATAGATTTAATTTGTTGCTGAAATAAGTAGCCACACAGAGGTTTGCATCAGATTAAGTAAAATAGTTTAAAAATCACACTTTTGTTAAAATGATGGAACTTTCTTATATAGATAAAGTTTTAGTTGACTCAGTAAAAGACTGTGTTAACATAAGGTCTGAATCAATTAGGATGAGCTTTAACTTGAACTGAAATAAACATTCCTAATTAAAATAAATGTCTAGACAGGGGTTTGCACTGATATAACTAAGTGGCTTTAAGTGCAAGTTGCTATATGGGCAAGGTCTTTCAGTAGCCGATATTCTATTTCTGTGAATTAGATGGTTGCTTTGCTAATATTTTCTTCTTGCCTTTGCCTCCAGTTGAGTCTCTACTTCATAGACTAGCTGTAAACAACATCCCTGAGCTTTAATCTGCAGGTGACAAACAGAGCCATACAAACTGGATTGGCAGGAACACAAAGAAGGCTTTCATCTCGTCATTGCACAAGATACTTACAGTAACTTCTCCAGGAAAAAAGATTACGCATCAACATTGTGAGCATAAAGATAATTTAAAAGGGATGTTAAGAAACTTCATGTCAGAAAAATATAGAACATCTGCAAACAGACAAGTATTCAGTAATAAGTTACGTCAACAATCTAGGAGAAAAGAATCCATTCCTGTGTAGTGACAAACCCCTTAGCTTATCCCAGAAGGGATTTCAGCAAATTGAACGGCACTTGAAAGTAAAAATGGTTGTATGCAGGGCTTTGGGAATGGTCATTCAGCTGGGGTTTTTCTCCACTGCTTGCAGTGCATTCTGTCAAGACCATGGACCTAGCTCTCCTCTACCATTGCCTCAAATAGACATTTTCACCAAGGCAAAATAAGTATACTATGATATCGTTCTCATGAAGTAGGTAATAGCTGCTATCCTGGCTAACCACCAGACTTAACATGCTTGTAAAAGCCTCACTTTGTTGAAATGTATGGGAATTTTGCTACTAAGTCCAGTAGGGCAAGGGTTTCACTCAGGTGGGATTAAAGAACTAGGCACAGTAGTTGGGAGTTCTGCCAGATTCACTTTCTCTGGGTGCATTTATACATGTGCCTCATTGTGCAGTTGGTACTTGTATAGTCATTTAGTACTTGCTTTGCTTGGGTCATTTCTGATCCTATTGCACAGTAGCAGCAGCATCATGGTTTGTGCCTGCCGAAGCTGTCAGGGCGATGTAGCATCTCATGTAGAAGTGCTCTCTGTATATCAGCATATAGGGGAGACATGCTGCATTCACTGACCAATAACAGTAGCACAATACTACTACCAGTACTACCATGATGGTGGTTATGGTGATGATGATTCGACCACTAAACAACACTTTGAATTAAACTCTGTCTGTTTGACCAACAAATAGTGTTCACAATTCCACTACTAAAGTTTTAAATCTTCTAGCTACGGAAAGTACATAACAGAATGTCCTGTTCATTCGCTTAAATGAAGGTCAACAAACCAGCTTTTAACACAAAGCTGCATAAGCTTCTTCACTGGAAACATAGTGATTTCCAGGCTGTGCAGATACCATGCAGGCTCTGCAGCATTTACTCTTCTCTGCAGAGCTCGGTCAGAGTATATTCCAGGGAGATCACTGAGCTTCCTGCCTATCTCCAAACTTCCATTGTGCCACTCCACTGTCCTATTGTCCTGCTTAACTCAGGACAAGAATCGTGGATCATGGTAGGCACTGGTTTGACCTTACTACTGTCAGACCACTCTGCCAGCACTACAGGCAGATGCTATCCCCTGCACCTCTCTCTTCTGCTGCCCATGCTGTCCTATTTGCCTGCTCTGCTCTTTCATGCCAGTCTCCAGTCTTCATTTCCCATTCCTCTCCAAGTCTTTGGTCTTCCTGATGGTTCCTTCCATCACATTCTGCCCTTGGGCTGGCTCTTCTGATAGCCCATTTCCTTTGTTAATTGTTCTGCACTATGAGATGATTGCCCCCAGTTCTTCCTCTCCAGATTAAAGCAAAACACTGGCAAAGAATATAAGTACATGGTCCTTCCTGCTACCAACTGCTTTACCCAAGTTTCAGCTGAATTTCTACTTAATGAATCCAGCTCTGTCATTTAGGGGATGTTCCGGCAATAAGATATGACAAGGTGTGAATTATAGTGCAATAATTCATGCCTTAAGCATTGTCAGGCACAAGTCTGAAAGCCGAGTGCCATCTATGCAACTCAGTGTGAATTATTGCACCATAATTCAAGCCCTGAGGAAACAATAAGGGACTAGCCAGAGACTATCAATATGTGAAAAAAATTGGGTTAAATCTATTAATTTTTTTTATGAGAAAGAAAAATTATGCTATTTGCAGCATTTCTTTCTATCTAGATCCATGTTTTCTTTGTAGAGGGGTAAAATAAAAGCCTGGGTCCTGCTTGTTGTAAAATGGGGAGTGGTATCTCCAGTTTGTTTAAGGGGAAAACTAATGCAGACTGGTTGTCATTTGCAAAAGACCTGCTCATTCTTTCTCTGTCTAAACATACAGCAATTGTCATTTCATGCTAAACCACCTGACAAACAGCACAAATTATAAACAAGGATCACTTCACACACAATGGACACAATCAAAGAAAGGGAGAAGAACACATATGGGACTGTGTTAAACTAAACTAAATAGAGCTATCTGTGAGTGTAATTTGTTGCAGGCATGCATCAAATTACGTGTAGGCTTGGTGAGTCACAGTCCTAAGTGTGGAACTTGCATACAACTATCACTCAGATGACCTTTTCCAGGATCTATGGTAATAAGCCATGCTTGATACAGTGAGTGGGAAAGAGCAAGGAAAACTGCTATGAATGTGGAGCAACAGAAGATCTTAATTCTAAAGAAGAGCAGAAGGATCACAATATATCTGAGAGAGAGATGCAAGAGGAAAATCAGCTTGGAAGTCTGAAAAGTATCTTCAACACTTATATACAAATACAAGGATTATGGAAAGAAGCAGGATAAACTGGAAGTTGTAGTATGTATATGAAGACAATATGACTTAATTGGCATTACAGAAATACGGCAGGATAACTCCCAAGACTGGACTATGAACACATTGTTCTAGATAGGTTCAAGAAGAAAGCAGGTTGTACTCCATTATATATCAGGAATACATATTTGTTTCAATGTTCAAAAACAAGGAAGCATCAGATCTGTTAAGAATTTCAGGGTGAAGATAAAGGGAGAAAAGAACAGTCAGGATATTATGGTGAGGGTCTACTAGATGCCTAATCAAGGCGCAGCAGCAGATAAAACATTCTTCAGGCAGGTAAGAAGACTATCTAAAACTTTTGAGATAGTACTAATGGAGGGTTTTAACACCCCTGATATACTGTGGAAGAAAAATAGAGCAAACATAAAATATAAAGCAAGTTCTTAAAGTGTATACAGGAGAGTTTCCTGTTTCAGGAACTTAAGGATGCAGCTAGGGTAGGTTCATCTATCTTCGATCTTGTTCTGAACAATAAAAAAAAAACTAATTGTGAATTTTAAGGTAGTCAAAAATGTGGGAGGAAGTGATCACATTATGATAGAATTAATGAATCTAAGAAAAGAAAGGCACGAGACCAGCAAAACAAGGATACTGCATTACAACACTTGACTGACTCAGAGAAATAATGGGTAAAGTCCCATAGATGGAGAGATTAAAGGATAAATGGGTCCCAGAGGCTTTGTAGTTCCTAAAAGACATAACACAGAGGTAAGATAAGAACTACAGGGGACCAATGTGGCTATACAAGGAACCCCTTAGCTACGGAATTAAGGTAGAAAGACTAGCTATGTTTCATCTGGAGAAAAACATGTGAAGTGGGGACATGACAGCAGTTTTCAAATATTTGAAAGGCTACAATAAAAAGAGTGTGAAAAGCTATTCTTTCTTCTTTAAGAGGGCTGGTCATATTAGGTATATTGAGATATTGGGTTTAGAATACAGCAGAGAAGAATTAAATTAAATTTCAGGGAAAATGTACTAACTGCAAACCAACAAGTAAGTGGAAAATGCTGCCCAGAGAAGGTGTGGAATATGCTTTGGAGCTTTTAAAGAGGTAGCTGGATGGGTATCTCTCTGGACTGGTTAGAAATGGTATATTCTGCATCTGTACAAGGAGTTGAAACAGATGGCCATAGAGGTAACTTCCGACCCTATCATTCATGTAGATCAGTTGCTTTGGAAATATCAGGCTGTGTTCCCTACCTCACTGAAGGGAGAACAGATATCCTTCAGCTGATGTTGGAAGGTGGCAGACTTGTGGGCTTTTTTATCCCTTCCAAATGAAGATCAGAGCATGGCCTCCTGAAAATACCAGCAAGCAGGGGGAGGGGCTATTTAAGCTACAGAACAATGCTGGAATGAACAAATGGGTATAGACTGGCCATGCATAAATATAAGGTGGAAATCAGAAGAATTATTTTAATGTTCTGAGGAGTAATGTTCTGGAACAGCTTTCAGTAGAAGCCAGTGGGCGCATCTGCACGAGACACTATGTCACCGTACTGACAAGCTACGATGACGTAGCTTAGAGCTACAGCAACTTAGAGTTAGCGGGCACAAACTGTAACTCTACTGGCACTGCACAATAGCAATGAGCTACAGCACAGTAGGGAAATGACCCATGAGGCACCGGGACTGTGCAGTATTGGCCATTACTGCATGGTCATTTAGTACTTGCTAAAGCGAGTATTAAATGACTGAGCAGTAACAACTGTGCAGTCAGGCGCATGTGTAGACAACACCAGTACGGCGGGAGATAAACCGATTTAGCTTTAAAGTGGATCTTGATAAACTTAATAAAGGGGCTCAATCATGCTTGTAGATGCCTTTAATAACCTAGGTTAGTGGTTTTCAACCTGTGGTCTGTGGAGCCCAGCGAACCGCATACTATGTCTAAAGGGTCTGCAAAAGATGATTGTGAGCAATCTGAAGTATGTGAACACCCACACTTACAATTCAAAGCGGTGCACACCTCTATTTGAATTTTTTTAGGGGGTCTGCAAATGAAATAATGTTGAAAACCATTAACCTAGGTGATCCCATTAGGGCTTCTGGGGGCTCATGGCAGAGCACCCCAGACAGTGTGGGGCAGTGGGGGGAAGCGGGGATCGCTTCCCCTGCCTGGAAGCAGCCAGTGAGTCCTGGGCATTTTTTTTCAAAGAGCTGGGAGCTGGGGTCAGGTAGGGCAGCCATTGATGGGGCACTGTGGATGGGGAGTGAGGGACACTGGCAGGACCAGGGGGCTGTGGCTTGAGGCTGAGGGGCCTGGACCTGCATCCTGGTGAGCAAAGGGATAGGGGAAGTTCTGATTTTCCAAGATAAAAAACCCAAAATTGAATACCAAAATTTATAGGTACTTAGAATTTATTTTATTATAGTGACTGAGGTGCTGGTAGGCTTCCAAATTGCTTTAAAATTGTAAATATATAAAGAAAATATTGTGTTCAATTGACACCTACGTACATAGTGGCATTTCATTTTAATCATGGATTGGGGTTAATCAGAGAATGTATGGTGTTTATCAGAGAATTTGTGATTTTCAAACAGAGAAAACAAAGATCCATGACGATCATAAATCTTTGGTAACTATAGCAAAGAAACGGTTATGAGATATACCACCCAGCTTACAGAGACTTTTCTTTCAGCTGCACATGTATGATCTAGACATACAGTACATGACAGGAAAACATCTGCTTATTGCAGATCCATTGTCCATAGTATATGACACAATGGAAAATGACAGAATTCCAGACTCAGACATAGCACATGTTAATCTAATAAAAAGAGTGATTCCTGTCACAGATAAAATGTGGGCACTAACTACAGAAGCTACTGCTAAGGACATCACATTGCCAAAAGTGAAAACAGCTATTTAGGCTGGTTTGTCTGGCAAACATTTGCCTAGGCCCTACCCTCAATTCAAGGAAGAGTTGTCAGTACTGCATGGCATTTTGTTCAAAGGCTGATGATTTGTTGTTCCAGAAGTGCTAAAGAAAGACTTGTTAAACAGAATACATGAGGGGTATCTAGGCACTGCAAAATGCAAAAGGAGAGCAAGGGGTGCTTTATATTGGTCCAACCCAAAAAATGACATAGAAGATGTTGTTAAGGCTTGTACAATGTGCCTAAAGTACAGATCAGCACAAAGAAAAAAGCCCATGATGGTCATGGAGGAGCCCATAGCTCCATGGTATCAAGTGGGCATTGACTTATTCATGCATGCAGGAAAAAATTACATATTAGTGCTGGATTATTATTCTCATTGTCCTGAAACATCATTTCTCAAAAGCACAACAGCAAACCATGTCATAACTGACATCAAATCGATTTTTCTAGACATGGGATTCCATAAATTGTGAGTACAGACAATGGATCTCAATTCCACTGTCTTGATTTTAAAGTTTGCAAACAAATATGGATTCCATCACAAC
>JAGPOW010003310.1:9789886-9826381 GCA_030014935.1 Caiman crocodilus
TGTTTACCTCTCACTCTTAAATTACAGGGCAACACCCATGAAACATGGATTGTCCCCAGCAGAAATGCTGTTTAACAGGAAATTCAAAACCAGGCTGCCTAACCTTGTGGACGGTGCTTATCAGAATGAACAGCAAGATGTGAAAACATTTCACAAATTCAACAAATTGAAACAAAAATGGTACAGTGGCAGAGGTTCCAGGGAGTTACCACAACTGCACAACTAAGATATGGTGCTTATTTCAGATGGACAAACGTGGAAAGAAAAAGCATTAGTTTCCCATCAAGTAGCTCCCAGATCCTTTCAAGTAGTTGCACCAGAAGAGCAGGTATTAAGAAGGAACTGGTGACACTTGCAGCTTGTAAAAGGAAGAAAAGAAGCATCATCATCAGAGTCACCAAAGGAAACAGAGCTAACAACAAAGCAACAAGAAATGACAGAGGAGATTGAAAATGAGACAGGAGTAGAGATATCAGAACAAGGAAACCAAACAAGAACAGAACCAATTGTTTGTTTGTCTGTTTATTTAGTGAATGCAGATCTGAAGAGCCAAGTGATAGCTTCCTTGTTAACTGAGTTCAAAGTTATTAATCTGCCTCTTAGTTTGTAGAGAGGACACTCCTCAATTATATGTAACATTGTTTGTGTCTCTCCACAAGAGCACAATAAGTTAGTACTGAGGCCCCATTCATGGAGCAGTGGTGGCCTTCGGGCTGTTGGGGCTTTGGGCAAGAGAATTATTTGAAGTCCCTTAGAGGCTTAATTTGGATGACCTATAAGCAATTCAGACATTTTCAATTTTAATTTCACTTTGACCTATCCATGAAACTGCAATGAAAGTATCTCAATACAATATTGATAATACAAAGAGTTTTGTAACATTGAGCTATATTCTAGGTGCATTCTAGGTTCAAAATGTTGGGGCCCCCTAATGTGTGGGGCCCCAGGCAATCCCAGTTTGCCCTCCCTGAAGGCTGCTACTGGGTAGAGGTTGGCTGCACAGCACAGGGGCCTTGGCCTGTCCTGAGCCTATTTAGCAGAGGTTGCTCTCATCATGTTAATTCAAACCTAACAAGTTGATGAGTGAACTTATTTTTGACTTCCCATGTTTCTCATTCCTTGATCTAAAGGGTATCTGCAAACAAGTCCTGATCCAGGAGGTTGCTCCATAAGGGGCACTGCAAGGAAAGGTGGGCCTTAAGTGTATTAAACAGATCATGCTGAAGTGGTAGGTGAGATGCAGCATGAATGGTTTCAACCAACTTTTGAGTCATCATCATTCAATGGATGTTGGGGGGAGTAATAGTTGCAAGGACAGGAAGCCAAGGAAAGAGAGTTGAATGGAGGGCTCATGGTTGCGTTCAGCTGGGTGTCAACGAGATGTGTGTGTGATGACCTTTTCCAAACAGCTGCACAGTACTCTGCTATGGAGTATGATAGGGCAAGCCCAGAATGTTGTGGCTACAGCTCCCCATGTTGATCTGGCAAGCTAGGCTAACAGGGGTTTTTTGGGATTTGACCTTCGCTGCTATTTTCTTTAAATGTTCCCGGAAGGTCAGGGTTCTGTCTAGAGATACTACCAAATAAGTTGGGCATGAATCATGTTTTAGTCTTTGGTTACCCATGTAGATGTTAAGTTCTTTTTAGGCACTGGCATTATGGAGGTGGAATACACAGGATAGAGTCTTGGCAGGATTCAGCATGAACCGCAATCTAGTGTAGTAGTCTGCCAGTTTTGTCACATCTTTGTCACATACATTTAAACCAATAAGGATTGAAAATGCAAGAAACAGGGAAGATTACAGAGTTAAAAAGCCAACACAAGGACTAATAGAGACCTGTTAAAATGTGCTTTAACATTGGGTTGAACTAAATTTCCAATGTTAATATTACATGATGGAATTCTAATATTATAAAAGCCTAAGTCTGTCTGTCTGCCTGTAACACTTTATTCACGCTCTGATTGGCTGATGGAAACAGCCAATCAGAGTGCTCCAAGTGTGGGGGAGCACTGCCATGGTTCCGAAGCCACGCCAAGGACCAGACAGAGGTTGGGGGAGCCAAGGCCAGCAGCATTGGCCTTGGCTCTTCCACCCCACTCCCTGCAAGAGGCAGAACAGCGGCAGCATGGGGCGCTAGGTGGCGGCACTCCATCGCAGCTCCCCCTCCCCTCCCTGTCATTCTTGATGGGCAATTGGCTACTGTTACATATAAAGGGGGAAGATGTGTGGATACCTTTAAGAGTGTTATGTATAAGTTGTTCCATTTGCCCAGGGATTGCAGGAGGAAACAGCAGAATGGTAGGAAAGGTAGTGCTCTCTAAATAAACAATCTTCATTGTTCTATAAGTTTAACTCCTTGGTCTATTGAGAATAACACACCTATGTCCTAGGCTACTATGATTGTGTGCAAGTGATACTATCCAGGCCTTTGCACCCCTGGCAGGGCTTTAGTAGACTGACACTAGTGAATATACCTCAGATGCTTCACAGTGCAGTGCAACACTCATAAATGCTTGAGATGGGAAAGGAAAATGACAGCTGTATTCAAGTGAAACTAAAGTAGAAATTAAGGGGGCAGGAAGTAGTTACCCAAAATTGAATTTGGCTTGGACATTGGGAGTAACGTCCCAATGTCACTATGCATGTGAAAAAATGTCATGGGGTCTTTTGTGCCCACAAGGGGGCAGAACCTCAGTTTGAATTTCATCAGAAGATGGAAAATGAAAGAAAAAAAAATGAAGTGTGATTTCAGTCAGTTCAACAACAAACAAATGGGGGCACCAAGGTAGGCTAAATGCTCTTTCTGTCATAGTTTTGCATGTAAAACTGAGCTAACCAAATAGTGTCCTTATAAAGTAAATAATACATTACATGAAAACTGAGAGCATTCACTAAAACAATGATATCCATGTTTCCTTTAAGTGATTCACTATTGCTGATTTTTCTTGCTGTTCCATTCCTCTGGAGATACTAAGACTATGCACTGGCACTTGCTGTTCTTTTGACAGTGAGGTACCACTGCATGGTCTGGAGAAAGTCTCCTTACTTGGTTACATTTCAGTATTTCAGGAGCTAAAAGAAGCAAAGGTTAAGCAAAATAGATAATGACTGGACTAGGGAATTCACTACAGCAAAAAGAGTCACGTCAGTTTAAAGTCTCTACAGCTGGGCACAATTGCTGTTTTTTTCCATGACTTATTGCTTTTTACAGCTGATGGGATGTGAAACAGGAGCCCCTAAAGAGATGCTTGTTGAATATTGTCAAAGCTGGTTCTATTCACCTTCCATAGAGGTGATGTAATGAAGTCTATGTCCAGAGAAGGCCACACCTATGGATGTATTTAAGAAAAGTTAGCCTCTTCCCAGAGTGTCTTCAACCCACTGTGTGATCCAGGCTCTGCCCAGACATCTAACTTTTGATACATGCCAAACTCAGAGAGTTTTCATCCTGGTTCTGAGAGAGCTGTTCTGCCCTCCAGCTCCCCCAAAAAACCTCTTGTTAGGATATGAAAATTGCAGTTTATATCTCCCTTTCTACCTAGTATGCTCTAATGTGGAAGTCTAGAAATACCCACAACCATGGACTTCAATTCCAGGATTTATTCTGCCTGACAGAAGAGGGGAGCCTTCCTTCACCACAAACAATTTAGTTTTTGCCATTGAATGCATTCTACATCTGCCCCTTTGGCTATTTCTCATGGTGTATACTTGCCATTTAAAAGCTGGGTAGAGAGGTTTCACAGGCTTCTTTTTTGGTTATACTACAACAACAGACCTGTGACAAAAAGAAGGTAGCTTTGGAAAGGGGGATTTGCTTCTGGGTTGACAGTTTGTGGCATGAGAGGGAGCCCAGCCTGCTAACTGTGTAGGATCTGGGACTGGAGCCAGCTGATCAATTGCCAGGGCAGCCTTTAACTGACCAGATGGACCCATAGAGGTGGGCCCTTCCTTTTTAGTTTGTATAGATTTCATCATGAGATATCTATTAGTTAATTGATTGTTGTTGCAGAACATTAGCTATTGTCAAAATCAGAAAACCGCTACTCTGATTATTTTTAATCTAAGGTGCTTTTCCAGGCCTCATTAACATACTACCCAAGTAGCTCACAATCATTATTGTATTCATCCTCAGAAAAAAGAAGTGAATTACTGCTACTCCTAAACTATGATTGCTGGGGGCCAGGGAAACACTGACTCAGTGGCAACATGTAGGGAGTTCATGGGGATACATGTGCATCCCCTGAGAGTGCTGGTGCACCCCCTGACAGCCAGCATTCCTGGGCGGGGGGGGCAGGCGAGAGTGCTAGCACTCCCCCACAAGAGCATCAGCCAGGGAGGGGTGGGCGCCAAGAGAAGAGATCCCTGTGGTCCTCCCACAGCTGATTCTGCCAACCTGGAAGTGCCAGTGGTGTGCTGCTGCCACTTGTGGGTCAGTGGGATTGGCCACAAGTGCCCCCCCCCGACTCAGGAGGCACCAGTCACCCATGCACGGACTGCAGCATGACCAGGGACTGACATACAAGAAAGCTCTGTAGATGGAGACACTAGGAGAGCCACTCTTGCAGGAGCTAAGGGAATACTTCTCCTCAGTGCGACAGGAAGCTGGGGGTCTCAATAGGAGGACTCAGGTACCTGTACTAATGCCAGAGGGAGCAGTACACCTCCTTGGAGGCTGACATCAGCTCCAAAGAACAATGGCTTGGAACCCTCCTCTGGGTCAAACTGCAGGGCGGGGAAGAGGGGGGCGGCAAGGGAAAGACCTAGCTGTAGGTGTATACTACAGACCACCAAACCAGGGGGAGGAGCTGATATGGAGTTAGTTCTCTCAAGAACTGACAGAGGCTGTGAGTGCACAGGACATGGTCATCATGGGTGACTTCAATTATCCAGACATCTCGTGGTAGGAACACTCAGCCAAGTTGGATCAGTCTCATTACTTCCTGACCTGCGTCAGATCCCTTCCTGACTCAGAAGGTGTATGGGACAACCAGAGGTAACACTCTCCTAGACTTAGTCTTAGCCAAAGGAGATGATCCAGTGACTGACTTGAACATAGAGAGCAACCTGGGTGACAGTGACCACAGAACCATCACGTTCACTGTCAGTTGCAAGGGAAGCAAATTAGATAGCAGGACTGAAGTTTTGGATTTCAAAAATGCAAATTTTAACCAGCTCAGGACAATAGCAGGGGAAGTGTTAAGGGACCAGGGACCGAAGTCAAAAGGAATGCATGAAGAGTAGTCAATCCTTAAGGACACGATCCTTGAAGCACAAAGGAAGTCCATTCCCATGTGAAGGAAAGGTAGCAAAAGGGCTGGGAAGCCCTCTTGGCTAAACAGGGAAATCATGGTTTCTTAGAAAAAAGAGGAGGTGTGCAAACAATGGAAGCTTGGGACAGTCCGCAAGGAGGACTATACAACAACGGCCCACTCTTGTATGGAGCAGATTAGAAAGGCTAACGTGATGACTGAACTTAAATTAGCAATGGTAATCAAGGACAACAAGAAGTTCTTCTTTAGGTACATAGGGAACAGGAGGCAAACAAATGGGAGTGCAGGGCCATTGCTTAACAACTCAGGACAGCTGGTTACCAACACTCAGGAGAAAACTGAACTCCTGAATGACTAATTTGTTTCAGTATTTCACTAGGCCAAGGGGGAAATCATGCCAGTTAAGGCACAGAATGGACATGATAGGAATGACCACCTTCCTACTATTGACATTAAACTAGTTCATGATCAATTAAAAAGATTAGACATATACAGGTCAGCAGGCTTGAATGAACTTCATCCAAGAGTGCTGAAAGAGCTGGCCGAAGTCATTGCAGAACCCCTGGTGAAACTCTTCTAAAACTCATGGTGCTCCAGAGAGGTCCCTGAGGACTGGAAGAGGGCCACTGTTGTACCCATCTTTAAGACAGGGAGGAGAAAAAAGCCAGGTAACTATAGGCCAATTAGCCTAACTTCTATCCCAGGGAAAATCCTGGAAAAAATCATTAAGGAATCTATATGCGATAGGCTTGAAAAGGTAGGATTCTGAATGACAACCAGCATAGCTTTGTCACAGGCAGATCTTGTCTTACCAATCTCATCTCCTTCTACGACCAGGTAACTCACCACCTGAATAAGAATGAGGTCAACACTGTATACCCTGACTTCCAAAAGGCCTTTGATCTGGTATCCCACAATGTTCTCACAGAAAAATGGGAGGATTGCAGGCTTAACTGCATGACTGTTAGGTGGGTAGGAAGCTGGTTGCAGGAGTTAGGACCCAGAGAGTTCTAATGAGTGGATTTGTGTCATCCTGGTGAGAAGTGGTCAGTGGTGTCCCTCAGGGGTTGGTGCTTGGTTCAGTTCTTTTCAACATCTTTATCAATGATTTGGATGCAGGGGTGATAAGCTCACTGGCCAAGTTCACGGACAACACCAAGTTATGGGGGAGTGTGGTCATGCTTGCAAGTTAAATGGATCTGAACCAGATGAAGTTCAACATCAAGAAATCTAAAGTGCTCCACCTGGGGATGAACAATCCCAAACATACTAACAGCTTCAGTGGTGCCAGACTGACCAGCATCATGACTGAAAGGGACCTGGGGGTAATAATAGACCATAGTATGAATATGAGCCATCAATGCTATGCAGCAGCCAACAGGGCAAATAATAATCTGGCATACATTAATCAATGCATCTCAAGCAAAACCAAGGAAGTGATTCTTCCACTTTACTCAGCATTGCTGCACTTCACCAAGGACGTGGTAAAGCTTGAGAGACTCCAGAGAAGAACCACCCATATGATCAGAGACTTGCAAGGCAAGCCATATGAGGAAAGGCTGAGGGAACTGGGACTCTTCAGCCTAAAAAAGAGAAGGCTGAGAGGGGACTTCGTAGCAGCTTACCTTACATCAACGGAGTACATCAGGGGGTTGACAAAAAACTGTTCACCAGGGCACCCTTGGGGAAAACCAGGAGTAATGGCCACAAACTCCTGGAAGACTGTTTCAGGCTTAACAGTAGGAAAAACTTTACAGTTTATTCCAGCTATTCCAGACTACCATCAGAGATGCAATCACCTACCTTGGAAATCTTCAAAAGGATACTGGACAGTCATCTTGGTGGGGTCACTGGACCCCCAGTTGTTTTTTCTGCCTAGTGCAGGGGGGCTAGACCAGATGATCTTGTGAGGTCCCTTCCCAGCTCTTACAATCTATGAATCCTTCTTACACATAGGAATCCAAGATACAGGGAAACTAAGGACCACATGCTTTTTGCTGCTAAGTTGTCCCTTATTTAGCTTCTACTTCAAACTAACGTGATCAGGCAGTCAGATGATCCTCTATCACTCGTGTAGATAAGCCATTCCCTTGTTCTTTCATAGTGCATCTCCAGAAGTGGATCCTGTTTCACTCAAAAAATCACAAGGCTCTTACTTTCATTTTAATGGGGAATGTTTAGATCTTTCCTTCCTCTCCCACCCAAGATGAATCATGGGAAAAAATACTAGATACCTGATCTAGAGAAAGATGTAACAAGAACCAGCAGCTGGAACTTAAAGCTGGACACATTCAAATTGGAAATAATGCACAAATGTTTAAGAGTGAGGGCAACTAACCAATGCAACAGCTAGAGATATCTTGGAGTTTCCATCTCTTGCTGCCATCAAGTTAATGTCTTTCTGTATTATTTGCTTCAGTTGAAAAAAAGGTATAGAGCTAAATTAAGATGTAGGTGAATAAAATCCACATGACTGTGTTATACAGGAGATCAGATCTAGTGACCCCTCTGACCTTAAACTCTATGGATCAGTGAATATAAAAAATTGTCCTGCTTTGCCACATCACCACTCTTCTCCTTCTGGATCCTTGGGCAACCTCAGAAATAAAGTTCAAAGAAATATGATTCCATTTCTACATGCTGGCCTACTCACAATCCTACAGCAAACTCACTGATGAAATTCTGAGTTTAGAGTACACCGGGGGTACACCGCTAGGTGATTCCAATTTAGGACTTATATAGCTAAAAAATATGTGTATAGCCCAGCACATGATTTGGAGAAACTGAGTTACTTGCTTAGGCTACTTCTTTGTATTTAGTGGCTGGCTAGTATAAAATTCATAAACAGTCCTGGGAAGCAGGAACCAAAACTAAGGTCCCCTCTCTACCTAGGTGAGGGTCAGACCAGCAAGCAGGTCAGGCTCCTCTTTATTAACTTTCCTTCAGGCTCCATCTTTCTCCCATTCCTGGCTGCAAAGTTTGAGCTTCAACAGGAAGGATACAAGGTGCTACATCTGTGAACTCTATTTTACAGCATGACAGTTAGGAACTAGAAGAGGGAAATGTGGGTTTTTACCCTCTCAGACTGCAGAAAGCCTTAGAATTAAAATATTGCACTTCTTAGACAAGTGCTTTAATCACTATATGCAAGGTGGGCACCAGCAGCAACAACCACAGTTCTAAAAGATAGGGGGCTGTGGCTGCTGCACTTTGTGCTTGATTTAATGCTGCTTATGTGTATTAGGTTTGCTCAGGGCACCTTTCCCAGATTTAGGTAGAACTTAGGCACTGCTCTGCCTCATGGGTAGATTGTAATCAAATTTGTGTGTCTTTTTGCTGCTCTGTGCACATGCAGAATTCTCTGTGTAGGCACCTGGAGAACTGCTGTCCAAACTGTTTGTGCCAAATGAATGTAGGTGCATAATGTGTTATGTGGACACTGGAAAATGGGTCTCCCTAGCTCACTTTTTAGGATGTAAATGCCTAAATTCCCTCCAAGTCCAATTACTAGTGCCTAAGGTGTTTGTTTTAGAGCCCCATCACAGTAAGCCATGTACACACATAGGCAAAAAAGAATGATTCCTGCTGAAGAGAGCTTAAAATCTAAGTTTTAAGGTGAGATGGAAGGTAGATGAAAGAAACTGATGGCAGAAGCACAAGGGAATAGCAATACAGTTGTAAACAGTGCACTAAGCACAGCTTACAGCACACCAGTTACCTAGCCTCTGCTTAGTGTTTTGTAGGCATCACAGCATGTAAAGGTTTTAAGCAAGAGATGCAGAGGAGGATAATGTAACAGCCTTGTAATTTTTACAGGGAGCTCCATGCCTAAAGAAGCAGCATGAGAGATGTAAAACGATTTCTGCCTGAAGTCTGACAAATGAGCAATTAAGGTTGGCATAGTTGGTGAAACAGGGGTTGGAGTCTCCATTGCTGTAGGGCATAAGGAATGATAGTTACGGCAGTGCTTTTCTCTACTGCCTCTGAAGGGCATTAGAAAGGAGGATAAGGAGTTTGTCCTTGATGCACTGGAAAAAGAGAGCTGGTAGAGGGATGTAAAGTGGGATTGGCACAGTGGAACTGACAAGACAAGAAGATGGTTACATTTAGTTTTGGTTAGGGTTAGACTGCCCAATCTTTAAGGAGGGGATTGAAAGTGGCAAAAGAAGTGATTGGGGCTATGGGTCTAGTACTTAAAAGATATATAGTTGCTTTGTGAGGGAGATGGCAGAGAATCAGAATGAATGAGTGGAGGGCAAGTTGGTGGGACAGTCTGCTGAACAGAGCAAGAATATAGGAAGTGGGATGGATGTTATGATGGAATTGAGGGTGGTACAATGTGGAGCAAGTCAGTGGCTGAGTCAATGGAAGGACAGAAGTAAGAGCAGGGAAGAGGGGCTCTGAGCAGAGAAATTGTTGATACTGATACAGTAGAAGTTCTAGAATAGCTGCTAAAGCATATTGTAATAGCCGCCCACAGAACAAGGCCCCTCTTCTTAGATAATAAATACTTCATCTTGGAATTTGGTTGTTTGATTGTTGTTGCAGAACTTTACCTATATTCAAAATAGGACAACAATTCTTCTGATTACTGTTAATCTAAAATGTAGAATATTTTCAATCTCATCTCTATTATCATACTCTTTGAACATCTCACAATCTTTTATGTATTTACCCTCTTCTGCCCCAGCCCCCTGCCAGTGAAGTAGAAAATTATCAATAGGTAATGGTCCTCTGGCAGAATAGCTGTGGCAGCCTGAAGCTCAGCATGTGCTCCTCATCCAAGTATTTACCCAGATTTTCAGGCAGGTTTTGTAGGGTGTGCTAAACTCTACGCAAGTCAGCTCTGTTGCCAGAAGTATTGAACTAGTTATCTTGCAGCTAGCTTGAGTACTTGTACATGAGTTACTGTTACTGCAGTGCAGACTCCTATTTCTTTCCATTTTACATATGGTAAATTGGGATGCAAGGTCACATCAAAGGCTTGAAATAGAGCTGGGAATGGAACCTCCCCCATTTTCTAATCCTCAGAGAAATGATTTTCAACTGGGATTTCACAAGATCCTTGTAAGCATGCCACAGCAACCGGTCCCTGTGCACACTACACTACTTGCTCCTCCCATCCCCTACCCCAGAGTCCTGTGGACAAGGGACACATGCAGTTGGCTCCCTCCCACTCGCAGCAGCTATTGCACCAATTTATCTGAACAGTGCTGTCTGCCATGGGCAGGCAGGTGGACAGATGTGTGAACATAAGTCACAAAACCATGTTTTTCAGCCTGATTCATCCCCCTATTCCTCACATGCTCCTGGGGCTGGCAGGAAGGATTTGGGGAGGCAGGTGGCTCTAACCCAGCATGTGATGCCAACCGCCACTTCCCTTCCCAGTGGCAGGGACTGAGCTTGATCCCTCAAGCTCAGTCCCTTCCTGGGTGCAGGAAGGGGGTGCCCTTCTCCCTCTTGGGCCTTGTGTGTTCTGTGGCCCACCTGTTGCCCCTCTGACCCTCTCAACACCCTCCACATGCCACATGTGCAGCCAAGCACCTTGTCCCTGTTTGTCAGGTGTCCCTGGGCTCTGTCCATGTCTGCCATAGGCCAGAGTTTGGGGGGATCACCCTGGGACAAATAAGGGCAGAAACTGGCTCGTTGGTTCCTGGTCCCCAGTGGTGACCTGGACCCATGTGTAGGGAGTCTAGGTGTTACATTGAGAACGAATGTATGTTGTAGAGATGGTGAAGCAGCCTGAAAGGTAATAATTATTATATCATATTTGATATAATATAATATAGTAATACCATTCATTACTATTACATTAATAACACAATTATAATATTAACATGATCATATTCATCCTGTATTTATATTAGGGGTTTTTTTTTAAATGGGGTGCTGCTAAATTCTAAAAACTTACAGAGGTTGCCTTGAATCTAAAAAAAAAGGTTGAGAACCACTGCCCTAGAGCCATTGCACCCTGTCATTCTGTTCTTGTACACAAAGCCATTACAATATGAATATTTAATGTTAATTTAGAGCCTCCTCCTCCTCCTTTTACTGACAATTACAAAAACTCCCTATGAATTCAGTTATTATTATAATTTTTTCCCTGTCTGTATTACAGTAGCAGTAAAAGAATCCAGAGGAGATGAGGCCTTCTTGAGTGAAAATCAGTGAATTTGAGTCTCTCAAATTTTTGGTCTCCAGTTTGAGAGACTAGTTTCAATTAGTCTTTTCAGAAAGCATTGCAGCAGGTTTTTAGTATCAATAAGCTGCTAACTCTGGTGACTTCTGATTCAGAAGCCTAAAGTTTGGTGCTTATAGGCCACCTTAGCAGAGGTATCATTATAAAGGGTGAAGTATAAATGGAATAGAACTATGTGGACTTTTAATACAGGCAAAGAATCTCCCTAGCCAGGGCGAGCATAGGACCATGCAGACAAAGCATTTCTGCGGCTTCCTCTGTTGGCTAAACCACATACACAGGTTAGAGAGACTGCTTAATGCTTATGAACAAATGAACCATGTCCTTTAAGAAGTAGAAGCTCATGCATTTAAAGACAGAAGCCCAAATCCTATTAAGCCAATTAGCCATTTTTAGAAATCTAAGTCACTAAGTGGCATTCTATTAAACCCTCACAAAACTCTGTGAATTATGTTCAGATGCCTCTATCTCACAGGAACCTGTTTTATCCTGAAAAGTTCTCTGCAGTCCCCTAAGTGCCTTGATTGTCTTCAGCTTGCTCAGAAAGGATCCAAGGCAACCATGAAGACACCTGATTTAATTTTCCCTCCCTTCTGATACAGCAGCTTCTGAGAAAGTGTATAGATTCTTCACAATTTCCTGAGTACAGGAGCAGGAAAAGGTGATACATACCAATTCTGACACCAAAATGACGTCCACGGAAGTGCTGGTGATACTTGCCTTTTGCCCAATCACCTAGCAGTTACGTATAGCAGGCTGTATATAAACAGTCTTGTAGCAGTATTTTAGCACCCCTTCCCAGATATATGAGTACTACCCAGAGTCCAGCTCCCTCTTGCTTGCTCCCCAGACTGTTCATGCATTTTGCATTACCTAATCATCGGATAAAAAGAAAGCTTGTGTGGGACCAGAACCCACAGCTCCCTCCATCTCAGGGCTTGACCACAGTCATACTTCCCCTGGCTTGCTCTTCTTCCAGTCCCCTGACTGCATGTTGCAGACTTACCAGCCTCTATGCGTGATCCAGCCCCTAGAGGGGGCAGAGAGCCATTCTGTGTCTCCATGGGTTGTCCTAGGATCAACTCCATTCCGCTGTTCTCAAGTCCCCGTCCTTTCCAGTCTCCATGTTTGAGGCGTCAAGCTGAGGAATACATGGAAAGAAAGCATATACAGTGAGGTCATCGATCTTGGCAGCGAAGAAGTGTTTGCCTTGCTCTGTAATGTAAAATATAGGTTCCAGAATGCCAAAAAGGTAATTTAAATGTTAAAACATTTGTGATTACATAAATTGCATGTATTATTCCAATAGAATTGTAGTGGGATTAATCTGCCCTTAATAGAATACTGCTAATAATTTATATCATTATATTTAATAATATTAATTCCACTTAAATTTTTCCATTTACATTGTTCATTTAAGGGCAGCTACACTGAGCTTCAGAGCATTTAGCTCATGGTGTGCAGCAGTCACTTATCATTTGCACAACTGGGGATTCCACTAGGCAATTTTCTAGAAATAAAGATCAGCTTCTAGTGAAAGGAAGTTTTAAAAAATTATAGTATTAAATGAGTAGATATTAATGTGTCATATTTAGAATATAAAACAACCCATAATCTGTACTGTAGGTTTTTTCACCTCCTAAACATATATTTTTGCCCTTCCAGAGGAATCTTTTGTTCTGCTATTTAACTTATTAGGCATCACCATTCTAACTATTAAAATAAAATTGTTAAAATCATAATATATGAGAAATAAAAACCTTGGCGGTACGATAGTACCTTCTGAGCAGAGCATCACAGTTTTCTGGTGATGAATTGGAGTTAGTTATACATTTCATTAGAATTTATATTAGAAGCCAAGAAATGAAACATTGTTTCATTAGATCCTTTGAAATTTCTCCAACCTAATGAAGCTGTCAAAGTTCTATTAATAAACACTGTAAATATTTATTTGTGTGTGTTAATATGTACTTACAGTTCCTTAATGTTGCATCTGCAATGTTAATGAAAAGTTCAGGCATGAAATCACAGAAGGAGAAGAACCTTTCAGATGGCTATTCCTGGGGAGATGAATGACCAGAGCATAAGACTTGCAGTAAGGAATTTTGAGGGGATTTAAATCCCAGCTGAAGAGTATTTTCAGAGACCTTGGGTAAGTCATGTAACTTCCCTGCAGTAATGGTGATAATAATGCCTCCTTGGCTACTTTGCAAGAAAGTTGAAAACTCATTACTTCTAAAGTACTTTAGAAATTTAAATACCTATATGTAATTGGCAAGGTATTATTATTTTTTAGTACAATAAATACATTGACAGCAGATCCATTCGCTCATGTATGCCAATTGGGTTGTTCAATTTGTGGATATGGCAAGATTCAGGGAACAAAGGCCATGAGAGAAAACTCATTCAAGTAGTCGGTATGACACTTTAGGTATGAAAGGGTCAATATATTTTAAAGTGCTTAGGAAAATAATATGATTTATGTTATTGACTTGATTTTTTAAGGAAATTAACCATTGTTTCCTCATATCTAGTAATTCCTTCTTAAAAGTACCCTTTACTGACTTATCCAGTTTTATCTTCTCATTTCATTTCTGTATTTCCCCAGGAAAGCTAATTTCAGTAACAAGTAAGTTATTATTCATTACAACTGTCATTATAATGATGTCTGATGTTCAGAGGGACATCCAGTTTTACAGCTGGATTGTCCAAGGCACAAATTGGTTGTGTTACCCAAGGTAAGTTGATAGCTCTGGCAGGATTATAAATAAAAATAATGTTACATGTCTGCGGTGCTTTTCATCTCAAAGAAACCTACGGGACTTTATAGGCTGTGTTCAGAGAGAATACGTGACTGTGTGGTGTGGTATAAAAGGTTTTATTAGCATGCATCTGGGATGGCCACATTGCTCACATGTGGTGAAACCATGAGTGTATAATTCAGGGCATCCCAAATGAGTGCTGATAAAATTATTTATACCATATCACAAAGTCAAATATTTAGTATACTCCATATGGTATAGAAAAATATTTTAGAAATGTCTCAGAACTTCAAACTCCTGGTCTGTGGTCCAGTTACAGCCTGCTTAATGTATGTATGACAATTTAAAGATACAAGCCCAAAATTATTAAAATAAATGGAGGAGGGGGCACACACAGGGGCAGACTTGCCTACATGTTCTGGCTACTTTTGTTGCTCCAGTACAGCACAAAAACAGCCAGAGTTTACTGCCCAGTTAATCTGGCGTCACAGCTGCTTTGTATCAACAGAGCAAAGCAAAGCAGCATGAGTGCTCTGGTGAATCTGTCCTCAAGTTGCATTTGGTTCACTGGTGATGGATAGGAGGTGGGAGACATTTTAAAAGAGGGCACCTCATGGAAATTTCTTAAGAAGACTATGTATCAGCATTGCTGATAAATTCATTTTCAGTCATGAAGAATAATGGCATAAAAGGTCATTAATTCAAAAAAGGACTTATTTAAGTGCAGCCTATGTATAAAATTTCAGTGATTTTTAATTATGCAGAAAATTTTAAAAGTCTGCTCTATTTTGTTGTTAAGATTATTAGGTACAAAAGCAAGGTCTGACAGTGCATTACATTTCTTCAAGGACTAGGTTTAAATTGGTTTTAACTCATAAATAAATCAATGGATTTACTTGTAAAAACTCAGAAAATGTATTCTGTACTCAAAGAATAACTGCAGGAATTTTGTGGAAGATGCACAGGAACAAAGAGATGAATCCCTGCTTTAAGAGCAAAACCCAATTCAGCCATAACTATGGAGCCCCAGCTCATGATTTCCATAATTATACAAGTGAAGTAGAAAGGCACAGTTAGGGTACTCAAATAATCTTAATTTTGCCCTGTAGTGATACCACAAGGGACAAGAAAATAATATGTCTTTTAAAGAAATAATCTAATTTTGGACCAAAAATACTAAAATACCTCTGTAATAATCAAATGGTTATTGCATGATGTTAAGAGTTAAGGTTGTTTGGGTGAACTGCCTAGATTTCTTTTAAGTATAATTTTACATATCTTTTTTTTCCTTATTATTTCTTTATTTTTCTTTTTTTGCTTAGTTTAGGGATAATTGCAACATCTCTGTAATGTATCTTGCTCTAAATTAGTGATATGTGATTTTAGCATAAACTCCTTAACATAATCTTTGTCTGTGAATATTAATATTGCATTCTATTTCTTACTTACAGTAAAAATCCAATCTGATTTGTCTGAAGCTTGTGTTGTATCTTTTCCAAATTTATGTGGATAAAGAGTGAATCTTGTAGGGATTTTCAATTAAATCTATTATTTACAGAATGAATTACATTTAATTGAAGGTCCCATTTATTAAGATAGTTTTTCTCCAGTCTCTGAACTTTATCAGACCACCTTTCTTAATAAACATTATTTATAGAACAATGTAAATGCGTAACTATAATGCAGTGCTAAACACATAGCCCATGTCATTTGTAACCTCTGCACATTGTCAGCCCTAAATAAGAGGGTGTTTCAGAAAGTGACAGCAATTTCTTAATAAAACCATTGTGTGTGCAATGATCATTTACTGGGCCACATCACTTCTCTACCTAGTCATAAACCGTGGGTGCTTTCAACAATGCCACCATCAGTGTTCCATACTACTGTGTAGTTTCCCACTTACTGCACACAAACAGGTTTTATTTGAAATTGCTGTTACTTTCTGAAACACCCTCATGTTTGTTGAGGCTCTAATTATGTTTTATATGATAATATATGGCATATTGAACTGTTGCAGGTAGCGTGTTTACTTATTTGTCAGAGACAAAAGGAAGTGTTTTGTTATGACACTGAGTATATCACTAACAGGCTGTGTCCATTATAATGTATGGTTAAGTTTTGCTCCATGGCTTAATATATTCTTGCTCATTAGGATTTGCATTGGGAAATGTCATGGTTGTCTAGGCAATCTTAGTTTTTTTAAGCTAAGCTTTTGTCTTATATTTTATCATATAATGCTATATACAGTCATATGCTTACATGCACAAGCACACACATACATCCCTTTGCTCATCCCTAAAATTTGTCACCTCCTGGGGAAAATGGAATACCAGCATCTTAAAACATAGCATATGAGTTTAGAAGGAGGAGGAAACAGTGCCATACATATTTGAACTACAGGATAATTTAAATAGTACCAAACTATTACTTTTATTGGAATTTCCAAAGGATATGACTTTAATATTCCTTCTTTTGTAAAAATTGCTGTTACTGGACTTAGTGGGCCAGGAGGCCCCTTCCAGTTCTACATTTTTAAAGTCTTTAATAAAGGACATTGGTTTTACGTCTGATCCAACAGACAGCACCTGCAGGAGAAAAGTGCACCCTTACATTATGCTGCGACACTGGTTCAGCACTGAATCAAAGTGCATAAGCACAAAATGGGGAACAATGGGCTAAATTACAGCCCTGCAGTTAAGGATCGAAGTGCTAGAATTAGAGAGTCATAGAGAAGTAGGGCTAGAAAGGACCTCCAGAAGTTATCTAGTCCAACTCCCTGCTGGAGGCAGTTTCATCCCTATCCGAACCACCCCAAACAACTGTAATCTAAACTCTACAGATCAATTAATTAAATTGGCCCCAGTGTTTTACAGTTATTCCTCACTTAATGTCATAGTTACATTCTTGAAAAATATGACTTTAAGTGAAACGACGTTAAGCAGACCCAATTATGTCACAGTAGTTACCTACTAGAAGGCGGCAACCAAACATTATAACTGAACATTGTGTGACTTTAAATGAGTATGTTCTCTAATAGATCCGTGTGACAGGGGGCCATCCCGGGGCCAAGATCTTACGTTGGCCTGCCCACCCATCTAAGTAGGGCAGTCTGCCCAGACTCTCCTGCCATGACTTGATGGTTTAATAAACTGGTGTTCTAAATGGGATGCTGCCCATTATAATGCACCGATGACGGGATGCAATCCATGGCTTCGTACCGTCCCAGCTCTGTGGCCCATGTCTTGCAGATGGCGTCCAGAAAATTGTTACTCTCCTGACCTAAAGTCAGACCAAACTTAGTCCTCTACCAAGCCTCTCACATGTTGCTCTGTTCTGAGCCTTACTCGTACCCCTGCTCTCACTGAGGCCTCTTGCACTCTGTCCTCTCCCACTGGACCTCTTTCACGCTGCTCTGTACTGGGCCTCCTTCACTCCACCTTGTTCCTCTAAGCAACTCCCGTAGGCCATCAGACTTATCAGTTTCATTCCTTGACTGGCCAACATGCAGCCTTTGGGCTGCTCCCGCAACTATCATCTGGGTAGTGACTAGCCAATTCACCAGACGTGGGCTACCTTAGTCCCTAGCCCTCCACTGGGTGGCTCATTACATTTATGTACTCATAGGTGTTGGCCCGTGTGCTGCCCTTCTTGCCATCCTTCAGCCCTACTCAACACACCCCCTGGTGCTGCCCTTCAGACTGTCCTTCACTATTCAACACCAGTGACGTATCGTGGGTATCTGGCACTCAGGGGCCAGTGCTTGCATTTGCGCTCCCCCCCACTTCCTTCTTGTAGCAATACTTAAAGTCACATTGCATGATAAGAACTCTGAAGGGCATAGCACTGGCTCCCAGGGGCCATGCCCCCCTCTTGCCTCTCCCTTGCCGGTTCACCACTGCTCAACGTCTTGCTTATATACAGTCCTTTGGTCCATAAAGATGTTCCCTACTCTGTGCAAGTCCACCAAACCTCATACTGCCCTTCTCCCAGGCCACTCTCCTGCCCTCTCTCTCCAGGCTACCTGTGATCTAACATCCCCCTGGGCTCAGGTGTCTGTGGATGTGCCTGGCCCTATTACGTGCTACTGGGTCTTTTGGGGTCTTGCATCCTGTAGGGCTCAGGTGTCCAGAGATGTGCCTGGCCCTCTTACCCACAATGTTGTGGGTGCTGGGACTATTAAGCCCCCCCTACCCGCCTTTCACTGGGGAGGTTAGTGGACCTGGAATTCAAATGATACTGCCCTGCCATGGGTAGTCCTTCCAGGTATCCCTACCCCAGCAGGGTGTAGTTTCAGGCAATGCTTGGGACCAGGAGCCTCCTGCCATTCCCATAGCGCCTGCCCTTACCTTCAAGATGTGAGCAGCAACTCAGCCAGATAATGTTGCTCCCTTGACTGCAAGCAACAAACTGCTGCCTCTGCCTAAGTTTGAAAATGGCTGTCTTAATCAAGCATCTACCGGCTGTCTGCTCCAGCCCTTAAAGTGGCAGACGTGAAAGGTGCACCACTACAATCAGCAACATAATAATGAAACAACATTAATTGTGACAATGTTAAGTGAGGAGAACCTGTACATTACAGAAAGTGTTCATCTTCTGAAACAGTGTATAAAAGAAGCTGGATATTGCTGCTGTTTTTATATTTATATCCCACCCTATCTAGAAAGGCTCAGAGTGGCTTACAGTAAATGACAAATAACTCATAGATAAGAAACAATAATAGACTCCTCAGATGATATGTGATAACTAGAAAACTCCATCCCAAATGCACTTCCCTACCTATCACCCATAAGAGCAACTCCTCTGGCAAACCCCAACAGTGTTTCCCAACCTTTGCAACCATCATTAATATCTAGGTATAAGAAATATCTTCTCCCTTCCACCCTCACCCCAATGCCCACCCACTCTCACTCCCCTGCCTCACACAGAGGAGATTACCCTACCATCACCCCAATGTCCATCCCAAGCTTGCACCACCTTCTTCTACAGCAGTGATTTTCAACCAGGGTTCTATGGTAATCCTTTCAGGGGTGCCACAGAGCACCACATAAAGTTAGCACTGTTAGATGGGCAAACATGATTCACAAAATAAACCCAGATATTTCAAAATAATTCATAGCATTTAAAACAGTTGGACCTGTCTTTCTGAGTTTTTGCAACAGAAAATGATTCTGTTGTTCTATTATTCTAAATTATTCTATTATTCTTCTGTAGTCAAAGACTAATGAAAACTAAAAGCTGGCATTTTTCAAGGGCTGCTTTGTTGAGTCTAAAAAGTTTAAGAACCACTATTCCACAGAGTCTATGGCTGTCCCCAGAAATGCATAATTCCTCCCCCTCCCTCCAAAACCAGAAACATAAATTCAAAACAACCATAATAGGGCCATAACAGAAAGACCTCCCCCTCCCCCCCACAAGAGCCAAAGTTTGTCCCACCCAGGGAGATCTGCCCAGGGAGGCCTCCTGGCTTTGTAGAACTGTGTCTTGTTCGTTGGGACTTGTATACTGTTCTGCATAGGTAATTAGTTTTAGCATATGGGCAGACTTTTTCTGGTGGATTTACTGCATGGTCTTTTGGTTTATATTAAACATAAAGATAAATCAAGATTCTTTGTGCTTCAGAGCCCAAAATGGACACTTTACTCCCGAAGAAGGGAACAGGGACATCCACGCCCCGGAAAACTTACCTCCTAGGCAGGCTGGGGCAGAGAAAGAGCTGCACGAGCTGGTGTTTTGTTGGCTGTTCAAGCAACTGTCAATCAAGTTTGGTGGTGGCCAGCTGATGATATCAGCTGGGGTTGCCTCCATAGGAGATTTAAAAACCCCACCAGAAGCCAGGCGGGGTGGGGGGTGGGGAGGAGGAAGACCAGCTGGAAGTACTCTGGGCATGCTGAGACCCAGCGTGCTGGTGGGAACAGACCCAACGACTCTGCCCCAGGGCACAGGAGTGAGGGCAGGAGCTGGAACCCAGCTGCGAACTTGCAAAGCCCAGCCCTGGAGCATTAGAGGCTCTAGGATGGTGATCCTCCCTAAGAGAATCAACCAGGTTTATATATCCTCCCCATCCCCAGTTCTGAAGCCAGCACTTAGGGCTTCAAGGTCGACATAGGGACCAGGGCAGTCAGGCTGATTTCCCAAGCCTGCACCATACATACAGTTGTGGAAGTGGATGCTTCTCAGGGCAATGCATGAGCCATAACCCCGAATCAGGGAGACAACACAAAGATCTACATAGCTGCTGAGTGGATGGGGTGTAGGGGAGGCAAAGCCCTGAGAACAACAACCGCAAACCTGTGAGTATCCTGTCTTCAGGTCTTGGGGGAAGAAACACCACTGAACCCCCTCTTCTTTACAATTCCATCAAGTTGTGGCAGGAAAGTCGGGAATCCAGACTACGGAGCAAGAACATACTCACAGCGCCAAGACACACTGAGGATTGTCACCATAGATCATGCATGTTAAAACCATAAAGAATTCCAACACAGGTGGATGCATAAAAGATCATAAGTAGAGGAAGAACTGTTATCAGGAGTATAAAAGTGTCTTCTACATAAATATTGCTTAGCACTTCCCTTAAAAAAACCTTGCAAACATTTCTTAAGAGTTTCAAAATCTCAATGTTTGATAAAGAATAGTCCTCAGGTCAAAAAGATACTTTGCTACCTTCATGAAAATCTGCTTCGATTTGCCTGAATTCTAAATTGTTATTTCTGCCATTAATAGTCTGTGGTTTGCCTAATGTACCTAGCTTGAGGGAGTAAAATGTCTCAATATCTATAGCATGTTACATATACAGCCTCATTACTTTAGCATTTCAAACACAAAAATTCAAAAAAATTCAAAAAAAAACCAGACACAGTACACACATACACACACACGGGATGCTGCCCTTCCTATCAATATGTGCCTTGCCCAAGAGCAGTGAGTCTCAATCTGGGATTCCTTGAGATCCTTTCAAGGGTGCTGTGGTGTGCCACATAACGTGTGCACTGTTTGGTGGGAAAATATGATTCACAAGATAAACCAAGAGATTTCAAAAATGAATTAACAGAATCATAGGATCATAGAAAATTAGGGTTGGAAGGGTCCTCAGGAGATCATCTCATCAAACCCCCTGCATAAAGCAGGACCAGCCCCAACTATTTTATCCCAGCCAAAGCTTTGTATAGGAAGGTCTTAAACATTTCCAAAGATGGAGATTCCATGACCTCTCTGGGTAACCTGTTCCAGTGCTTTACTGTTTTTCCTGAATATCTAACCTAAAATTTCCTTGCTGCAAATTGAGACCATTACTTATTGTCCACTGTAACCACAAGGTCCTTTTTTGCAGAGCTGCTGACCAGCCAGTCAACCCCCAGCCTGTTCTGGTGCATGGGATTGTTCCATCCTAGGTACAGGACTTTGCACATGTCCTTTTTGAACCTCATTAAGATTTCTTTTGATCCAATCTGCCAAGTTTTCAAGGTCTCTCTGAATCTTAGCCCTACCGTATCCTAGCCCTATTCATAGTATCAAAAACATTCTGATCTGTAGTACTCTTTCCGAGTTCATAGATTCATAGATGTTAGGGTCGGAAGGAACCTCAATAGATCATCGAGTCCGAACCCCTGCATAGGCAGGAAAGAGTGCTGGGTCTAGATGACCCCAGCTAGATGCTTATCTAACCTCCTCTTGAAGACCCCCAGGGTAGGGGAGAACACCACTTCCTAATGTCCAATCCAAATCTGCTCTCTGCTAGCTTATGGCCATTATTTCTTGTAACCCCTGGGGGCACCTTGGTGAATAAAACCTCACCATTCCCTTCTGTGCCCCCATGATGAACTTATAGGCAGCCACAAGATCGCCTCTCAACCTTCTCTTGCGGAGGCTGAAAAGGTCCAGGTTCTCTAGTCTCTCCTCGTAGGGTTTGGTCTGCAAGCCCTTAACCATACATGTGGTCCTTCTCTGGACCCTCTCCAGGTTATCCGCATCCCTCTTGAAGTGCAGCACCCAGAATTGCATGCAGTACTCCAACTGCGGTCTGCCCAACACCCAATAGAGGGGGAGTATCACCTCCTTAGGTGATGCACGGTAAAGTGCCATTGGCTTTTCTGATGGCTTCGTCACACTGCCAACTCATGTTCATCTTGAAGTCCACTAGGACTCCAAGATGCCTCTCCACTTCCGTGCCACCCAAGCAGGTCATTCCCTAGGCTGTAGGTGTGCTGGACATTTTTCCTCCCTAGGTGCAGCACTTCGCATTTCTCCTTGTTGAACTGCATTCTGTTGTTTTCTGCCCACTTGTCCAACCTGTCATAGCTTTGTGTCAGCTGCAAACTTGGACAGAGTACAATTCACTCCCTCGTCCAAGTCGCTGATGAAAACATTAAAGAGTATTGGTCCAAGGACCGAGCCCCATGGGACTCCACTGCCCACATCCTTCCAGGTTGAAACCGACCCATCTACCACAACTCTCTGGGTGCGACCCTCTAGCCAATTTGCCACCCACCAGACTGTGTAGTCATCCAAGTCACAGCCTGTTAATTTGTTCACCAGTATGGGGTGGGATACCGTATCAAAGGCCTTCCTGAAGTCTAAGTATACAACATCCACCCCTCCTCCTGCGTCCAGGTGTTTCGTAATCTGGTCTGGACACTAGATTAGTCAGGCAAACTCAGGCACAGAACACAGGAGTTCTTTGCAACCAAAGAAATTATTATTTTTCTGTAATCAAAGAATGAATGAAAACTAGGAGATGGCACTTTCTGAGGAGTGTCTTGAGTCTTTCAAGGGGTACCTTAAGTCTAAAAAAGTTGAGAACCACTGCCCTAGAAGAATGAGCACTGTCTTAGGAACCAAGTGATCATGAACTCTATGCTCATATCTCTTGATCAGGTGTTCATCATTTAAAATCCTGTACTCTGAAGTAAGTACCCAACTGAGAGGTTACATAAACTGGAAATAAAACTTAACTTGAATATGACAGAATTAAATCTCCACCACACGATTGCTTTCAAAAAGCATGCATATCTTCATCCTTAGCCCATGCATTACTAACACTGTTTCAGTACACTATATTTCATTTCTACAGACTTGTTCATATAGAAGAATACTTTTTCACTGTTACTAATAGTTAATCCAGTAGCTCAAGAGGTAAAAACCTATGCTGCAATGATGAAACTCTTGGATATCCCCACCTTTAATCTCATAATCACATTATTTTTTACCCACAGGACCCCTCTACCAGTACACAGAAAGAATTATGCTCAGTGAATGAAGAACCTATTCAATATTTGTATTTATCTTCATCATTCAATGTGCCACTTCAGGCCTTATTCATTGCATACCATCTAAATCCTCTAAAGAATATGGAATTTCCCCGTGAAGTGGAGAATATTATTATCATTTCCATTTTATAGATAAGGAACTTGAAACTGAAAAACTAAGCAATTTGTACAAAACCAGATGCTGATTTTATGGCAAAACCAAGATTAGCCTGGCTTGACACCATGTGTCAATTGCCTTAGGCCAAAGTACTTGCAAAGGTGTTAACTTACAGTTGTGAGTACCCAGCATTTCTGTATAACAGGCCTAAGGTGTCTCAAGTTGGTCAACCAGACAAAGAAGCATAAAAATTATTGGACACTCTTAAAACTTGCACTATAAGTGATTTGCCCAGCACCTGTGACAGAGGCCATTACAGGACCAAGTTCCACAGGGAGAGCTGAAATCATCTCTGAAGATGCACAAGTTGAATGAAATGCAGACTTATACAGGACATACCTATGGATGGCTGCTCAGCCCAACCTATGGTACAAACATAGCTGTCTGCAAAAAGACCTTTAACTGGCGGCAAAGGGCAGAAGATCTTTGTCAGAGAGTATTTCCAAGAACAGTGGAAAAAATATCTTGCAAGCAACAACTAGAAAGTAGGGTAGTATGCTGCGTTCTCTGAACAAAGACATGAGACATCATTCTGACACTGAATAGATTTCTTAAATAAGAAAGAAAGGGAACAGAATGGTGGTGTAACTGTAGTAATGGCACTCTGCAGGATACTTTACAGACTACAGAGGATTCATGAGTATGGTATGGTCTAAGGGAAAAATAGCCAAGTGATGTCAGAGACTCTTACTGTCCTACAAGCCAAGGAAGACAAAAAAATCCCAGACGATTCTGGGACTAAATCACTGGATAGATAAATAATTTTTGGCTTTGTGGAACTGTTGTCTGCTTTCCATGGGGAAAGGGGATTTATATTTTGGAGAGTCTCTATCAGGAGGAGGAAAACAAGTCTTGGCACAGGCTGACTAAACTAATCAGTGGGGAATTAAGCTTCCAATGTGAGGAAAGGGTAAAGGAGAGAACAAGTGAACACTCATTAACACAACAAGAAAATGCTGAGGATAAATTTAACAAGGCACCAAAGGATGTTTATAGAAGAAGTTGCTTAATTCCTTTTGCACCAAAGCTAAAGAAATTAGAACTCCTTATTCAGAGATACAAATACAACCTACTTGATAGGTGGATTCATATTATTAGAGTGTTAAAATCATTAGTGATTATATATTTAAGAGAGATTAAACTGGAAAAAAGGAAGAGGAATAGCAGTCTTTGTCAAAAGTGGCATTGGCTATTTATTAAGGCTGTGAGAAGCTTTGGTCCGATTCGATTCGTTAGAGATTCGGCCCAATTTGGTGGCCAAATCTCTGAATCCAAACTGAAACAGAGGACCTTTTAATCTCTCCAAATCAAATCGGAATCCTCCAAAGAGGTTCAAAGAGATTCGGTGATTTGGACAGACACAGCTTTAAATGTTTTTTCTACGTACCTCTCGGTAGCAGGTAGCTTGTGAATCTGCAAACTTGGACAGAGTACATTTCACTCTCTCGTCCAAGTCGCTGATGAAAACATTAAAGAGTATCAGTCCAAGGACCGAGCCCTGCGGGACTCCACTACC
Organism: Caiman crocodilus; assembly: GCA_030014935.1. Classification (NCBI taxonomy): domain Eukaryota; kingdom Metazoa; phylum Chordata; order Crocodylia; family Alligatoridae; genus Caiman; species Caiman crocodilus. Next base: position 9,815,056 of record JAGPOW010003310.1, read on the forward strand.
CACATCCTTCCAGGTTGAAACCGACCCATCTACCACGACTGGTAGATGCTGGAACACATGGAGTGTCCCACAGAAGTGCAGGGGGCTCCCCGGCGTGCTCAGCAGCAGACCCGGAAGTGGCCCAGAAACACTCCAGGTCTGCTGGAGAGTGTGCTGGGGGGGCCCCCTGCACCTCCCTGGCTCAGCAACTGTGCCTCCTGGGTCTGGGGGCCACCTGGGGTCGCACCCACAGCCGATCACTGAGCCAGAGGGTTCAGCCCCTCTCCCCGCCGTGGCGGAAGTAGTTCTGGTCCACTTCTGGGTTTACTGCCAAGCACATGCCCCCCTCCACCGCAACGCTCCTGTGGGATGCTCCATCTGCCCCAGCATTGCAGTGCTCGCGAGTCATGCTGGTAACTCGAGGTATGTTAGAAAGAACATTTAAAGCTGCGTCTATGTCTGAATCACTGATTCTCTAAATCAGCATTGAATCTTCAGATTTGGCTGAATTGAATCAAGGACAGTGATCTGAATCAGCAAATCGAATCACTGTCCCCGATTCAGGCTGAATCCGAATCAAATAAGGCCCACTTCACGCACCCCTACTGTTTATAAGTCAGTGACAACCTGGAAACAAAAAATCTTGAATTTATATTTTGACAGATAAAGCACAATAAAAGAAAAAGACACCTAGTTGGTGTCTGCCATGGCCCATCAAATCATACTAGAGAATGGGTGGGCTAGGTGGCTATCTGTAGCATGTAAGGAAGTTGATAGCCACCAATATGAATTAGAAGCTAAGAACTCTACAAAATTGGTAAGCAAACCAAAGGACCCAAAGGGCACGTCTATACAAGTCACCAAATACACAGTAGACTAATGTTACTGTGCATTAAAGTATCATGGCAAAAGCTGTGCTAATGCACTAATGTGCAGTACAATTAGTCTATTGTGCATTAATGCCATAAGAAAACCTTGCACCAGTGCTACTGCACAGTAGTGCTGGTTACTACACATTCAGTTAATACCTGTTATTACAGATAGTAAACTGAATGCTCAATAACCACGGTGCATTAATGAACATGTAGACATGCCCAAAGTGAAATATATGGACAGCAGAGATAAGGAGAAAAAGAAGTTGGTAAAGTATAATAGGTACAAAACGAATCTTAATGTAACTGGTTAATTATTAGATAAGAATTCTAGAACTTGAAATAATAATTCAGAAAAGGAAAAGGTATTTATAAATTTTCTATTCTGTGTTTGAGAAAAAGCCAGAAGACATATTTATATTATATAATGATGAAATACTTTCCATTGAATGGCAACTCCAGAATATGTTAAACACCAGCTAATAAAGTCAGAAATTTTAACATCAAGACCAGATATATTACATCTAAGAGTTTTAAAGAGATAGCCAAGGAGCTCACTGGACCATTAACACTGATTTCCAGTAAGTCTTGGAACACTGAGAAATCACAACCTTCCATTTCATCCTTCAGAGAAATGGAAGTGAGTTGATGTGTTTCCAATATTTTTAAAGGGTAAACAGGATCTCTTGGATAATTATAGGCCTGTCAGCCTAACATCAATCCTAGGCAAAATAATGGAATAGCTGATATGGGACTTTAATAAAGACTTAAGGAAAGGTAATATAATTAATGTCAATCAATATGGATTTATGGAAAATAGATTTTGTCAAACTTACTTGATATCTGGGTTTGATGAGATTATAAATCTGGTGTATTAGGGTCATAGTGTTGATGTAATAGGCTTTGTAAGGCATTTGGCTTGGTACTGAATGAGCTTTTAACCAAGAATATGATATAGATACAAGCCACACATGAGATTGATTAAAAACAGGCTAAGATATGGGTCTCAAATTACAAACCATGAATCATCATCGTGCAGGTAGGTTTCTAGTGCTGTCCAACCAGGATCAGTTTGTGGCCCTATGCTACTTAACATTTTTATCAATAACCTAGAAGAAAACAAAATCATTCTTGATCCAATTTGTAGGTGGCATAGACACTGAGAAGGGAAAAATACGCAAGAGGACAGTTCACTGATACAGAATGATCTGGATTGCTGGATGGGCTAAGTAGAAACAAATATTATATGTTTTAATATGATAAACTGCAACAAGAACAAATTAGACTGGAAATTAGGGAGAGTTTTGAGTGTGTTTACATTGAAAAAAATTACCCAGAGAATTTGTGGAACCTGTACCCTTTGAAGATGCCCCTGCCTTGAACAGGATTTGGGTGTTGATGATTTCCATTATAGCTCTATTTTACTATGGTTCTGATATATTCAAGCATAAAGTGATACATCTAGGAATAAAGAATCTCAGCTATACCTTAAAGAATGGGGATTTTATCATGAAAAACAACACATAGTTAATAGTCAGTTGATCATAAACTGTCAATGAAATGCTGTGGCCAAAAGGCCTAATGCAATCCTCCTTTTTAAACAAGAGAATACTACAAAGGAGTAAAGTATTTTGTGTTGGTGTGTGCACCCGCCTGGCTTGATATAGGTGCTCTCTAGCAACCTTAGAGCGCACGCCCAGTTCAGGCCGCAGGATGTGTCCTCCGGACTTGTGCGCCAGGCTGCGTTCAACCCCAAGGGAGACCCCGAAACTCACCTGCCACAACTTGAGCTTCCTTTCAATAGCAGGTTTCTCCCTTGTGGAACCTCACAGGCTGGGCGCTATCCCTTGTGGGTGTTCTTGGGGCTCCACCTCCCCTACACCCCAGCCATACGCCGGCTTTCAGGATGACCAGGTGATGGATCGCTGGCTTGTCTCTGTGATGTTCCCTCCTGCTTTTACCCCCTCTTTCTATCCCTCAGTGTCTTTCTTTGCCCCGAGTGTCTACGGGGTGTGGGAACGGTCCTGCCTCAATCTATGCTTTGGCCCTATCTTCGAGGCACCAAGTTTGACGAGGCTGCCTCCACTCCTCTTCTTGACCCTGTGGATCAATTGGGGATGCTTCCCCAGCTCGGGCTCTCAGTGCCCTTCAAGATGCTAATGTAAGCAAAAAAAAAGGAGAAAAGAAAAGGAACAGTAGGGGTTTGGACCACAGCCCAGCCCACTCATGAGTCTGGTGTCTGTGGTTGTCGGGATGCATCGATGTCATCCTCCTTGGCCTGACTGTCCTGGTGAGCTGGGCCTTTTAAGGGGGCCAGGACCCTTCTGGTGGGCCCGTATCTGGCCCCTTGCAGATCTGCTGCTTCTGTGGTCCTGTAGCTCGGAGAGCAGCTTCACCTCCTGTCCCTGGCTTAGCTGCTGTCTGTGCTGCTTCCCCACCGCCACCTTTTATATCTGCCAGGTGGCGGTTTTCGATGACAACATCCACCAGCACTGCTCCTACCCGCAAATAAAAGCAGCTGATGAACCACACTGGCGGCTCTTCTCAGCACAGCACGACTTTTCCTGTCAGAGGTAAGGAAGCCCCCTTTTTAGGGCTTTTGGTTTCATCCTTCCAGGACCTCACCTCAGCCTTGGGTCCCACCATGAAAGGGTGTTCTGGGACCTCCATTTGTGTGCCCCGGGACAGTGTGATTGCTACTTGAATACAGTCTCAGTTCTAGTGTCAATCATTTGGAGAAGAACCTTAAGAATGATTTATGGATTAGAAGATAAGCCTTACAATCAAAGATCTTCTTAGCTCATCAATGAACAGGTTAACTCATGATTTGATAACAATCACGTAGTACTTACATGGGAGATAGAAATTTGGTAACAGGGCAGTTACCCAATATAGCAGAGACAGTTATAATAGGACCCAGTGACTAGAAATAAATGTTAAACATGTTTAAACTAGAATTAAAGTACAACTTTATTAACAGTGAAAGCAATTAACTATAGGAGCAACTTAACACGAGTTACAGTGGATTTCCCCATAGGAAATTTTTAAATCTAGACTGGCTATTCCAGGAGACAGATTCACTTTTGCACACAAGCAGCCTTATATAAAATCTATAAGGTAAACATTCAACACCATCAGACTCAGAAGGTCCTACCTTCTCTATAAAGATATCTGTAAAGCAGTAAACCTACTCGTTGTTTCTTAAATTCATAAAATGCTATCACCTGGGATGTGGAATGGCTACTCCAATACAGCTATAGATAGAAAGGGGTTGCATTCTATGGTCCCCCAGAAATCCTAAATAAAATGTTGAAAATACTTTGTTACATCAGTTGGTTCTCACAGTGCTTTCTTGTTTGTCTTCCTGCGGACGCACTGTCTATGAAAAATATATGAAAAGAACTAAAGCTAGAGGAAAAAAGATTCAGACAGGCCTGTCACAGAGGGAGAAAACTCAAGGAAACTCTGGAGTTCCCGGAAGGGGCTGTGGAGTCAGAAATGGGTGACAGAACAGGAGAAAAAGAAAAAAAAAGATTTAAATTACTCACCTCAGGAGCCGAGGAAGAAAAATGATCACCGGAGGAACCCGCGCAGTGCCAGATCCAAACCTTAAATCACCTGCGGGCGGTGGGTGATGTCAGCGGGGATCACCAGCCGTTGGGGATAAAAGAGCCAACTGCGGCAGAGAGAGCAGGGTGCGCACTTGGCCATGGGGAAGAGGCCAGACCGGCGGAGACTGCTGGAGGGGCGGAACACCGGAGCTGCACGCTGACTGGAACTGCAGTGGAGCGAGAGAGTCGGGAAAAGGCAGAATGCCGAAGCTGCTTGCCGGCCAGAGTTTCAGCAAAGAGAGAGAGCCGGGGGAAGACCGGACGCCGGAGAGCTGCATGCAGACAGCGGATGAGCCAGGAAAGAGCGGGGGAGAGCCACGGCAGCGTGGAGGGAGCAGCAGACCATGGAAGGCCCAGAAAGAGGTCTGTGATCAGGGAGAGACCCGGGAGGAAGACTGCAGTACAGGGAAGACCCGGAAAAGGATCAGCAGGATGGGGAAGCTCCAGAGAGAGGGGTCCACGCCAGGAGGGATCTGGAGAGCGGGTTACCCCAAGGGATGCCAGACCAGGAGTGGTGGGTAGCTGGCCCGGAGAGAGAGGGCTACTAAGCTGAGTCACAGGCTGTGACGTGATAAAGGGAAAGAGGGGCAGAGGCCCCAACATTGTTAGGCAGCAAGCCAGATTTAAGTTCAGTAGAATTTTGTTTTGATTGTGTTACCCTGGGTTTGAAGGGGCTGAGGCGTGGTGTTAGTGGGGAGTGAGAAAGAGAGGAGTTCAGTGGTGGTGTGCCTAAGGGAGCAGCAACAGGAACACCAAGATACGCCGGGCAGGATAAGGGCGAGGTGAAAGGGGAGGAGGAGCCTCACAGAAGACCTCTATCGCAGATAGCTGAAGGGGGTGACTGCATGGCAGGAAGCCCCACCCACTGGAAGATCAAAGTCATGGCAGGCGAGAAGGGGCAGACCACAGCGTGGAGAGAGACCTACCCCGGAACTACCTGCAACGGCAAGCCAGACATCTGTAAATCCTCAGAGCAAGGAATCCCGAGATAGGATGTTCAATGCCCGGCGGCTACAAAGCCCATTCCCATTCTCTAAAAGCACGCTACAATTTTTATAAACAATTGCTTAGGACTGTGATTCTCAATGAGATGCCATGAGACACTATTACAGGTACTATGGGGCACCAAACAATATTAGCATTGCTAGGTTTGCAAACACCTACGCATGATTCATAAGGAAAACCCAGAGATTTCAAATACAAATCCACAGAATCAAAAATATGTTGACTTTGTACCCACCAGGTTTCAAGCAGTCTCTCTCCTGAGCAGCTCGGAACTGGTTTTGTCTGCCCCACTTCAGAATTCCCTTGGGTACTGCCACTGTTAGTGCCACCTCCTCAGGGACACCTCTGAAACTCTCCCGCCACAACTTGTTGTTAGATTCAAAGATGGGAGGCTCCTTTGGTGTTGAATTCTTAGAAGATGTTCTTAGCAGATGTTACTGGGGCTCCACCTCTCCTACACCCCTTCTATGTGCCAGCCAATGGAGTTCAACCAGATATTAATCAATCTGTGAGCTTCAGTCGCCAGGCCCATAGACATAACCCCACTCTATGATTTTAATTACAGCAGCTTGTATCCAATGCTCTTCCATCCTATGGGTAGATTTGCTATCCTGTGGTCCCCTCCCTGGGGTCTGCTCCTCGTTGGGACCCCTTTCTAAGTCCCACCATGCAGGGTCTCTGACCGTGCCAGAGGGAGCACTCATTAGCTGCTCTGCTGTAGCTCCCACTGTGTTTTTCCCGCTGCCAGCTTTTATCTCAGCTGGCCAGCCTTCTTCTGTGATGCCATCACTGTGCACCCACGCCAGCTGCATTGAAAAGCAGCTGATGAACCGTGAGGGCAGTTTGCTTGCCTGCAGTGTATTCCTGGATGCTGTGCCTGTTGAGGGTAAGTTTTGCCCCATTATGGGGCTGTCTCCTTGCTCCTGGGGCAGACATTTCCCATTGTGCTTCTGACTTCAGAAAAGGGGCTTCCACCCTTTGTTTCTCATCCCCCTTGGGACAGACTTGTTGTGGGCTTTCCAAGTTCTTTGCAACAGAAGAATTGCATTATTATTCTCATTGTCAAAAAATGAATGAAAGTTACAGGCTAACATTTTCCAAGACATGCCTTGAATCTAATGAGGAGTGCCTTGAGATAAAACGTTTGATAACCACTGACTTGAGACATCACACAACATTTTATTTGTACTGGCTTCTCCTCTAGTTTAACCACAAATGTTATATAGGTTGGTAGTTTTTAGCACATAAACCTTTAAAATTATTTTTCTTGTTCAGCATAAGTGTACAAGACCTTGATATGTTCTTTGCCTTAAAACTGATTTATAATTGGAGATTCCTTCTCTACACTAGCTTTGACTATAGGATGATTGTCTACAATACTGTGAGTATCCATGTAAGGAAGTGCAGCCTTCAGGGGACTGGAAACCCAGCTGCACATAGACAGCAATTAATAATATGATGGCTGGAAGTCAGCTGCAACTGATAAGGAGTGAATGGGGTGGAACCACAAAAAGAGTTAAAATTCTAGGAGCAGAGCGCAAGGGGAAAGCAGAGAGGAGGCAGTTAAATTGAGGGAGCAGCACAGGGCTTGGGTCTTTCAGAATCTGAAGAAAGACTGCAGGTTTTTGTTTTGTGTGTTTGCTGTTCGCACACTTGCTTGTTTTGGTGTTTGGCATGTTTACTGTGAGGACAAAGTTGCCCCATGTAAAATAAACTGAGTGAAAAACCTGGATCCAGAGCTCACTGGCCATGGTAAGAAAGCTGGGTGAGCGACCTGCTTACAATCCAGAAAAACCTATAGGACACCCTGATATGCTACATTTCTACTAAAGTAGGAAGGTTTCCATTTCAGTAGGAACTCCACTATCCAAATGAACAATGGTAACCATATCCCTCAGGTGTCTGAGCTGGTAACAAGTACACACTGTAAACTTCCCATGCTCTGACAACAGAACTCTGACAACCAATAAATTGTCTATGTCAGATAAATGTGTCAAGGGAGCTAGTCTTTTGAGCATAAATGTAAAGATTCCTTCCTCTTCACTCTCTTTACCAAGAAAACTTTTAGTTTGGCCTACCTGCATAAAGCTAAGAGTCTTAAAGACAGAACGTCTCTTGAGCAAATAAGTATGCCTAAACATAACTCCAACTCTTATACCGGGTTGCCCATCTCAGGCATAATTTTTGTGTGAATACTTTTAAGAGAGTTATGAATCAGTTGTTACATTGGCCCAGGATTGCAGGAGGGAACAGCAGAATGGTAGGAAAGGAACAAATGTTCATTTCCTGAATAAACAAATGTTATTGTTCAATAAGCTTAAATCCTTGGTCTTTACAGAACAACACATGGTACTAGGAATGGGTGGGTGAAGAAAAGAAAAAAAAAAGGAGCATCTCAGAATTCCAGCATTAAAGCCATCTAGCAATGTATCAGAAAACCGGAAGAAATTTAAGCAAAGCTTCACCATATGAGGGCCAATGGAGATACAGAGAAGAAGGATTCACTAAAGGTAGCTATTGTTTTTATATAGCAGGCCCAGAAGCTGTCTCTTTATAATACCCTACAACTGTCAGAAGCAGAACAGAAAAGCTATGACACCGTAATAAAGAAGGCTGAGGAATTCGTGTATGCCCAAACAAAATTAAACCTCTGAACAGTATACATTCCACATGAGATAGCAGAAAGAATGTGACACAATAGAGGTATTTGTCAAAGACCTCAGACTGCTGAGCCAGACATGCAAATTTGGAGACCTAAAAGAGTCCATGATCAAAGACCAAATAGTATTGAGTATAAGGAATACAAACCTCAGGAAAAGACTGCTAGAGGAGCCCAAGTTTAATTTGGAAAAGGCAGTTAGAATGCGCCAAGAGGCTGAGATAACAACTGCCAGGCTGCAGAAGCTGCAGGAAAAAGCAAAACAAGCTGAACTAGACAGGATTACACCTAAGGCAACATACAAACAATACAGGAAGAAGGACTTCGCTGTGAAGCAGGCAAGTGGAGGCCAAACAGAATTGCTTAAAAAAATAATGATCAGCTGAAGATGCTATGTGGATTACCACAAACCCATGCACTACCCTACATTTGATAAGCACTGCAACAAATGCAAAAGATTCAATCACTTTGCAAGAGTTTGCAGAAAGGAGTAGGATGTACCACACATGAAACAGCAGGTGCATGCTCTATGCAACAAGGAAAAGAAAGAATTCTTTATTGGCACAATGCAAGAAGATGTTCATTCTTCTGAGGATTGGACAATCACCCTGAACACCAATGGACTAATGGCAACATTTAAATTAGATACAGGGGCACAGGTCAATGTAATACCAGAATACATCATTCCAAAAATGAAAACTAAACTTGTGTACTATAAGAATAAGGAAGTGAGGCTTAAGAGCATATAATGGGAACATGATTGTAACCAACAGTGTTTGTGCACTGCATATTAGACACAATAATATAGTAAAAATTCAGTTTGTAGTAGTCCCAGGAAAGCTAGTGCTAATTATTGGGTTACAAATGTGTAAAACTCTAGGTTTGATTAAGAGAATGGATGCCTAGAGGACTAGAAAGCAGGAAAACAGAAGAAGAATTCTACAATGTGTTTCAAGGCATAGGGAAACTGTCAACTGAGTGCAAGATAGAATTAAGAGAACCAAATACTCCACCATACATGCTCCAAGAAATGTTCCCCTTGTACTAAGGGACAAACTGAAAAAGTAATTAGATAGATTAGTTAACATGGACATTATAGACAAAGTAGGGAAACCAATTGGGTTCATTCACTGTTTGTAATAGAAAAAAAAGGTGGATCCTAGAGATTCTGTCTGGATCCTAAGCAAATGAACACATATATCAAAAGGGAGCACTTTCCCATTCCAACCAGGAAAGAGGTTTTTGGCCACGTAGCAGAACCTAAATATTTCTCCACTTTGGATGCCTCTTCTGGGTTTTGGTAAGTTCCCCTAGAAAAGAAAAGCACTAGATTATGTACCTTCAATATGCCCTTCATAAGGAGTTGCTTTTGTAGGCTTCTGTTTGGACTGTGTTCTGCATCTGAAGTATTCCACAGAAAGGTGCAACACGTTTTTGAAGGTCTTGATGGAACTATGGTTTATATTGATGATGTGTTAGTTTGGGGAAATACTGTGGAAGAACATTACTTGAGGCTAAGAAAAGAAATAGAAAGAGCTTGCAGAGCAGGTTTGAAACTAAACAAATAAAAATGCAAATTGAGGGTCAAAGAAACATGGGTGACTGGTGCCTCCAGAGTCGGGGGGGGAAGGGAAGGAGGGGAGGCGAGGTCCCCCCATGACCAATCGCTGACATTTTATTCGAAAAATCTATGGAATAGATTCCCCCAGTGGCGGATCACTGAGCCAGTGACGAAGCTGGACGTGCACTTACACCAGCACTTCCAGTTTCATAGCTGGCTCTTCCATGGAGTGCACAGCCGTGTTGCCAATGCAAAGAAATACCATATCTGGGAGAAAAGCTCTCTGACAAAGGGGTACAAATCCATCCTGCAAGGGCTAAAGCCATTACAAACATGCCACCACCTACAAATAGGGAAGGAGTGAAAAGATTACTGGGAATGATCAATTCTGTAGGGAAATATCTACCTAACTTAGCAGAGCAGACCAAACAAGTGCTCCTGCAAAAGAATGCTCAGTGGATATGGGAACATGAACTTGAAGCTGAATTTAAAAACTTGAAGAAAAAATTATGAAAGCTCTGGTACTAAAATACCATGACCCTAAATGACCCATTACATTGTCAACATATGCTTCTAAAGAAGGCTTTGGAGCAGCTTTACTTAAAACACACGGGGATAGCTGTAGATCACTAACATCTGCATCTAGGGCACTCTCTAAGTCAGAGTATCTATACGCACAAATTGAGAAAGAAAGTTTAGCTCTGGTATATGGGTGTAAGAAATGTCATATATTGGAAGTCTGTGATAGCTGAACCTGATCATAAACCTTTGGTAATTATAGCAAAGAAAGGATTACCAGACATGCCACCCGCGCTACAGAGACTTTTCTTTCAACTGCACATGTATGATCTAGACATACAATACATGCCAGGAAAACATCTATTTATTGAAGATATGTTGTCCAGCATATATGACACAATGGAAAATGACAGCATTCCAGACTCAGACATAACACGTTAATCTAATTAAAACAGTGATTCGTGTCACAGATAAAATGCGGGCACTAATTGCAGAAGCTGCTGCTTAGGACACCACATTGCAAAAAGTGGTAAGACCTACAGTAATTGTGCTGGTTGACCTGGAAAACATATACCTAGCCCTCACCCTCAGTTCAAGGAAGAGCTGTCAGTATGGGGTGGTATTTTGTTCAAAATGCTTGTTCCAGCAGTGCTAAAGAAAGACTTGTTAACCATGAGGGGCATCTAGACATTGAAAAATGCAAAAGGAGCGCAAGGGGTGCTTTATATTGGCCCAATATAAATAGTGACACAGAAGATGCTGTAAAGGCTTGTACAACATGCTTGAAGTACAGATCAGTGCAAAGAAAAAAGCCTAAAGTACAGATCAGCGCAAAGAAAAAAGCCTATGATAGTCATGGAGGAGCCCGTAGCTCCATGGTATCAAGTGGGCATTGACTTTTTCATGCATGCAGGAAAAAATTATGTATTAGTGCTGGATTATTATTCTCATTGTCCTGAAATAGCATTGTTCGAAAGCACAACAGCAAACCATGTCACAACTCACATCAAGTCAATTTTTGCTAGACATGGGATTCCATAAATTGTGAGTACAGACAATGGATCTCAATTCCACTGTCTTGATTTTAAAGTTTGCAAACAAATATGGATTCCATCACAAC